>WHYT01015362.1:154664-226519 GCA_009806455.1 Tetrax tetrax
GGTTTATTTGTTGTTTTTTTTTTTTTTTTTTTTTTTTTCCTTACATACTTCTCATTTCTTATCTAGGCAGCATGGTGGGTACAGTTAGGTGTTCACATCACACATTTGCATATCTCTATCACAGAGTCTAGGCCTGACTCTTTAGGACCCTATATATTCTCCAAAAGATGCAAGCTGCTGTCAGATACAACACGGAGTGTGGCTGTGGCTTATAAGCTCCCTCTTCCTTCATCCCTTGGTGCTGGTGGAAGGTGCAGCAGCAAGCAGGGCTGTACCACATCTCCTCCCTCCCTGCAGCATCTCAGTGCGTGCTGGTAGCAGTGCATTGCCCACTATTATGATGCTAGGAAGACAATGGAAGACCTGCTCTTGCAGGAAAAGTGGTGGGGTTTTTTTGTTTGTTGTTTGTTGTTCCCAAGGGAAATACAATACCAAATACGTACAGCAGTTTCGGGCAGTCTGGGTCCTTTGTGTAAACCTCTGCTCTGGGTTAGGTTACAGATAAACAGTGGCCTGACAGAAAGAGGACCAAGAGAGAACAGAGGGCAAGAGAAGAGAGAGGGTAGCTGGAAAGTGTTAGTATGGCACCTACAGGTTTAAAAAAAAAAGAAAACCCTTTTATGCTGCCAAGTGAAGCTTAAGACTTTCTATGTTATGAAAATTTGTAGAAAATGCAAAGAAGAAAGGATTTTCCATATTTTCATCTGTGACGCAGATCTCAATGTCAACGTCAAAGTTAACGGTAGCCCATCCTCACAGCATTTTGCACAAAACAGGAAGCAGAAACTGGAAGGACAAGAATAGTTGGCTTGGCATTAGTCCTGCTGCAGCAGAGATCTGGGATGGGAAGGTTGTTGGAAGAAAAGACTGTGAAGAAATAGTGAGCAGTGAAGGAAAGCTGCCATCAACTGTACTGCTCGTATTACTTGCATGGGTGTACAGCTGCTCTGCTGTTCAACCAGAGTTTCCTTTTAAAAAGCTAATCCATCTGTTGTCTATGTGCAGATATGGTAATCCTCTTGATTTTATTTATTCTGTCATGAAAATCGTTCTAGGTTGTGACCTGCTTTTGACCTTGGCTGAACTAGCCCCAAATCAGTCCTTGAAATAAAAGAGGCCCAAAGAACCACAGCCCTGTGTGCTCTCGCTGGCAATCTTGGTGTCTCCTTGCTATGCATGGTCTAGCAGATTTTTCACCAATGCCTTGCCAACAAAGGATGGTAGGTCAATAAACAATATGAAAATAAATGATGTCAAATACCTGAAACCAACTACTAATAACTAATATGGACTTTGGTTTTGGTGGACATTGTGTGGGAAATACATTGAGGAAAAATACTATTCAGTGCAGATAACCTATGGGAAGAAAAGGAGGATATTTTGAGTACACTTTTCACGAGTACATTATGCACTCAGCTCATGTGTTGCTGTGTTTATAAATTCCATAGCAAAGTTCCTGAAGTATTATAAATAATAAAATAAGCTTCTGAAACCACTTTACTTGGTTTTTGTAGATGATACCGCTTAGCAAATGCTGGGTTTATGCAAAATTCTCATCTTATCAAAATGTAAATTGCAGACTGATGTTACACAGTGAGCTGTGTCACACCTTTTAAAAGTAACAAAGAATATCAGTGGAAGGCAAGAACATCAGGGGAAAAAAACCTGAAGAGAATCCACACTATTTAAATTTGAAGAAGAGCATATCTGACAGCTGAGTGAACAAAAAGAATAGGCATCAAAGACGTCTGCGCCTTGACAAATGTTGGGAGGAGCCCCTTGCCTTTGTTTGGACTGTCCGTAGATGCAAGTTCATTATCAAGCAGTTCTGTGTGTGTGATTGCCTTCATTTTCGATTAAGTTATGCTCTTTTAGGGATATCAGTAAGTAATAACCTTGCCTGTAGAGGGATATAGTATGTGGTAAAACACTTCCAAATTTATATTTTTAATAAAAGCCTTGTAGTTTGACTCTTTCGGGGGCTTTTCTGACCGCCTTTTTGGTGGGGCGAGGTGGGGGAAGGCACTAAATCTGACAGTTTACTGGAAACGGTGGTACGTGGCGTGGAACGCTATTAAGGAGATTATGTTATCTCCTAGGAACAGAGAACGCTGTGGTCAACGGGAAATCAATTTCCGAGGGTGCTACAGTAAATTTGTCTGGTAACTGGAAACTTTCTAATTGCTGTCCCCAAGGGAACAGTAAGCTGAAAACCAGGCAGATGGTTTCTTCTTCATTTCCCTTATTCTTTGATTCCATCTAAATTATTTTTAGCTTCCTTGTAACTTTGTGTGTTAAACGTTTACAAATGTTTTAACGCTATCCTAGTTACTCTCACTTCTACAGTAACTTTGCTGTTCAAAAGCCAGATGTTTTTTGGCAGGTTTTGGGAGAGATTTAAATTTGTCCTCTTTAGATTGAGCTGCTAGTTCTAACGACAGCATTAGCAATTAGTATGAAGGATAATTTTTTTTTTATTCCATGCTATGCATCAGAAGGATTGTATCTTTTTTTTCTTCAAGCAGGGACTCAAGGAGATGGCTTTTTTCTCTGTTCCATCAATTCATTGAGACTCTCATTACTCACATGATCTGTAAACCGTTCTAGTGTCAAAGATATAGCCTAGTTTTTATTACTTATGATTTTATTTATGATTTGTGGTTAAAATTCAATAGGATGGAAAGGCCTGGTGTAAATAGGTACTTTAGAAGGAAGGTAGAGCCCCATTTCCTTGTAAGAGCTTTGGGAAGTATTTGGTTGGGATGAAGCCTGTGAAGATCAGATATATTGAACGTGGGCTTTCTCTGTTCTGAAAGTTTGGCTGAATGCTGGTGGTAGTCTATGAAAACTAAATTGAAAAACATAACAGAAGAATATGTTACAAAGAGCTTTTAGTGGTCGTTCAAGCTTCAGCAAAGAGCAGAAAGGCCTGATTGAAATACTCCGAGTTGGAGGCTGAGGTGCGAATACAAGTGTGAGCTGTATGTTGGATTTGGAGCCCCTTGGAATCTTCTCAGTATCATCACATTTCTACAAAATGTGAACATTTTGTTTAGAAATTTTTCGGATAAGATAGAAAAAGTCAGATTTTTTTTTTTTTCTTTTTTGCAACTACACTTTGCTTCAAAAACATTTTTAAATTTTGTTTATTTGAAGTAGATACTTATGTACCATTGACTCTTGGCCATCGCAGGTACATATGATCAGATAATACACCAAGTACTTACGAGCAAACTATGTCAATTAATAAATCATCTACACTACCTGCCACAAATTAGTTGCTAAAAAAAAGGTAGTATCACACTAGTTGCTAATTGATAATTTTAGAAGTATCTAAATAACACTCAGAATAATAATAAACAAATTAATCACTGGTTGCAATATCAATCACTAAGTTTTTTGGTTTTTTTTTTTTTTGCATCATAATCTAAAAACAGCAATGGAATTATAATTTTGAATACTATGTTGTAAAACTAACATGAACTGAAATTTATCTAGCCCAGAATTGCTTTCATTTTTATAAGAAAATTGTTACTCAGTGAGAAACTGCATAATTTTCTCTTTCGAACTTCATGGGACTTTTCCCTGTGTATGTGCTTTTAAATTGAGAGTTTCCTGTAAATTGAGATAATTATTTTCTCCAAGAAACAAAAAAAGATTGTTATAAAATAGTTGGTAAGTGTTTTAAAATCTTCAAAGTGGCAGAACCATGTTCATATTTTATCTGCAGTGCAGCAAGTTCCAGAAATGCATGGTTGCCTTTGGTGATAATTACTATTATATTAGTGTCATATCTGTGATGTTTAAAAGATTTATGGAAAATCTTCCTTAGCCATCAGAAGCTCTTTTAAATATTATGATGGTTAGCAAGTACTTGGTTTACTATAGTACGTGGGATTTGTCATATATAGGATGCAAATTTGTTTTGCCTGCGTAAACCGAAACCCAAAGAACGGACTTGGCAGTAGCCGGTTAGAGCCCGCTCTGGTTCACACGCGTAGTACCTGCGGTTGCTCTAATGGCTAGTCCCTCCTCAGAAAGGTAGCTAAATGTATGTTTATAATTAAACAGACATTTATTTGCTTTTTTGATGTGCATTTTTTTTTTTTCTAGAAAACTACCTGTAAATAAAAAAAAGAAAGGATGGTATCTAGCTTTCAGGGTTGCGGGTCTGGAATAAACCTACTTACGCTTTGGGATGTGTAGCAGCAAGCAGCCAAACCGTCTGGTCTTTTTTTGGGTCCAAAATAATCTCCCAGTTTCAGTGCTTTGAAGGAGCAATAGAAAATCTAGCCTCTTGGCAGAGGAGCTTGTGCATGCCTTTTTTCCACGACCAAGCCATGAATTTGCCTGTTTTCTTTTTAAAGTGTTTAGATTAAACCAAACTGATATAAAACAGGGATTTCAAATTAGCTTAAAAGGAGGGTTATAAAAGCTCAATTTCTTTCTCACCTCCTCACCCAAGTCTGGATTTTTAATTTAAGGGAAGTACTCATTTTGCCTTTTGGAGCAGCTGCTTGGGGAAACAGATCTTCTAAATTGTATTCTTTGCTCCTGATGCCCGCGTTGGGTGTGTTACTTAGCATTCTGTTTACGAAGCACTCCGCAGAGCATTTGACAAAAAGCAGTGATTACACACAGAAACTGCTGTTTTTTCAGTTTTTTAGTATGTTAATGCACACTTGAGATTTTCATGAAGCTCTTTCATGGTGAAATGTGAGGTATAGGACATTTCCTGTAATAAAACTTAAAACTGTTATAGAATAAGTGACTTTGGTGTGAGGGTATGGAGTATATATATCTTCTTCATCAGAGAAATAAAACTAAGATTTAAGTTGCTTCTGGAAGTGAATTAATCTGCAATTCTGATGTTTGTCATTAAAAATGTGTAACATGAAAGTATTTTGAAGAACAAGCCCCTTGAAATAAAAATGGATCAATTTGTTGAAAGTCTTATTATTATACATAGCTTTTTTTTTTTTTTTATTTTAATTTTAAAGTTTTAAAATACTTTTATAATATTTGATATTGTAAGAAAATGGTGCCCGAATGCCAATGAACTTGTTCCTCAACAATAATTGGACAGTAGGATTTCTCGGGTGGGTTTTTGGTTTTTTTTTTTTATTTTTTATTTTCTTTTTGTATCTGTATAGTGGGTAAAATATGCCACATTGTGATGACAGCTACTTTTGTTCAATTTCATAGGATTGACTCGAGGACCATTTCATCCTGCAAGAATCAGTTAGCAAGATCTGCATAGACTTGTTCCTAAGGAGCAGCATGTCTGAGATTGACTATGAGAAGTTAGCTGAAATAGGTAAATATTTTTATTATACTTCAAATGGAATCTGTGTACAGTTACAGATGATTTAATAGAGCATCTTCGGTAAGTGAGAGTCTTCACCAACATTCTGTAATACTTCTTGGAGCAATCCAATATGAGTTAGAGCCACTGTACTGATACGTACCCTATTAAAGCCATTAGGGTTGAAGGTTAGTTTAATACATGCAGCTTTTATGAGTTATTGGTAGATGTTCCTAGTGCAATTCTAGGCTATTGGAATATCACCATCATCACATATTGTAGCACAAATGGGAGTCATTACTCCAAACAGACAGGTATTGAATGAGCATAAGAGATTGCTGTATTGCATGTTATCTCCAAAGATGTTAGTTGAGCTGAGGAATATGACCATGGCATTAGGGGCCTCATAATTTTGAAAGATCAGTATTACAAGTATTACTTTCTTTTTTCTTTTTTTTTTTTTTTTTTTTTTTTTTTTTTTTTTTTTTTTTTGAGTTTTTAAAGATGCCAAACTGAACCCCAGAGCAAGAGTCTTCCAGGTATTTCCCCCACTCCATCCCCCCAACCCCACTTCAGCCTCTTTCCATGTCCCTCACCTTAGCTCTGATTTCCCCACATCATGACTTTCAGGAGCAACTGGCTGGCCTTTTAACTCCCTAGGGCCTGATTCAAAATCCATTGAAAGCAATTTTCCCCTCAGCCTTGGCGAGCTCTGGATCAGGCCCCTCATGTTGTCTCCCAGCCTGGGTTAAACAGCAGTGACAGTGTGAGTAGTAACAGATGGTCCTCTGCTATAGCTCATGGAGCTGAGCAGTAAACTCCTCTATCATTTGCAGGAGAAAAATAGAGCTGAAGTCTCCCTCAGTGTGAAACAATGAATCTTCATTCTTATTTGTGTTTATTACAAAACATCTCTTGAGCTCCAGTCCTCTTGTTCACATATTAAAAAAAAGCATATTTGAAGCATATGTGAAGGATTACCTTACTACACGAGGGTTAACTAGCTTTTCAGTAGTTATGACTGCTGTTGGGACTTCATTAGTCTCTGTGAATGAGTGCAATACAGATAGGCATGCATATTTACTTTGGTGCTCTAGTTCTTTGGCCCATCTCAAAGCCAGGTAGCTGGATATCTATACTTTGTTACAAATCCTTACCCCTGCTTTTTGGAAACCTGTCTATTTTTATGAATAGTACAAAATAATTTTTTTACAGAAGGAGTTAGACTCTGCTTCTCTGTACCAAAAGCTGTAGTTAACATATTAGTTAGTTGTGTGGCATTTAACTTGAATATACATTTCACTTTTAATAAAGCCTGTTAAGTTTCAGTGGATTATGGTTCAGAGCTCCTGCTTCACATCCTCACAAAGTAGCATTTTCTATTTCTTTTTCTCTCTCCCCTTTGCAACTTTTTGTTACTTTTTGATGGTTGCAGTGCTCAGACTTTAAAAAAAAAAAAACCAACAAAAAAAGCGCAACCTAATAAACAAAATGGTGTTTTCCTTATTCTGAGTTTTAATATGACTTAAATATTTTTTAAAAAGGAAAAAAATTGTGAAATTCATATACTGTGTTATGTTTCTATTATTCTTCCCAGTGTTTGGGACAAAAGCATTCTTTAAAGTGAAAGAATACTTTTCTAGTTAAGCCTAGTGTGGCTTTTTATATATGATACACTTTTAAAAGGTACAAAAATACACATTTTGGAGATAATAAGAATTATTATAAACTTTTTTGTGTGTATGAAGAGGACTTTAATGGTGTATTTCTCAAGGCAGTTTTAAAAAATTTTTCTTATAGGACTCCTGATTTATTTTCTCAGGAGAATTTAATGTGAATTCAGACAAAAAGAAAGGTAAAAGTAGTATACCTATTCCTGACTTCTCTTTGTCTTTGAGAAGCACAGCCAATAGTGGCATTTTTCATCCTTGTCAAATACATTTTTGGTACAAATCACATTAAAAATAAAAATGAGACAATAAAGCTTTCATGTAGCTGTTTATAGGTTAGAAAGATACTGGGAAAATGTGAGTGAAAAGCATTCCGAAATATTTAGTAAGAGTTTTTGTCTAACACTTATTATCTACTGGCACATAAATCTGGCTGAAATCAATACTTAATATATTCTCTCTGCCCTAGTGTGCCTTGCATGGTGGTCAAGGCATATGAAATATGCAGATAATTAGAAGCAAAATATTCTTGAAGTACGTTTTAAAGTGGCACTAATAATGTTATAGATAAAACTCTTAATTCTACCTTGTAAAAACTTGCATGATAAAGAGAGAGAGATGATGTACAGGGGGTGATGCACCTTATCAGAACATTAATTTTTCTCTTTACATGCCCCTTTTTTCTTAAGCCACCAAGATACTTGTGTGTAGTGTCAATTCAATATTATCTCTGTCAGTTTCTCTAAAACATTCGGTTGAATAGTGTAGAAACATTAGTGACAGTAAATAATTATTGTCACTAATCTTTCTACACTATTCAAATGAATGTTTGAATACCTGAATCTGTGTTCATTTGGATATGTACTTAGTATCAGCTCTCTTTGAACCTTATAACAGTTTGGAAAAAACTCGTTAAAAAAAAAAAAAACAAACCCCAAACCAGAACCAAAACACCCTGGAAGAAGATCGATTGACCTTGTGGTGCCCATTTCTGGTCCAGAATCTACTGAGATTGGGAGAAAGACGCCCATTGATTTTACTGGACTTTTGAGAAGACTTTTACGTCTTTGCTTGGCCTCTAGCTGGAGTGTATGTTGGGTGGATGTTTGGCTGCCTTGCCTATTGCAAGTTCAGAAGGTTAAAGGATTTCAAGGAAACAGTGAATTTTGAGGGAGCTGAGATGGAGATCTGTTTGCACTTTGCTACATTTATGCAAAGTAATGAAGCTGTTGTCTACGTTCACATGGGGTGTTAATGTAGAGTAGCTGTCAGTGCACCTTAGCATACTGAAACTTTGACTTCCCCATTTGCACAACCTTGAAGTAAAAGACAAGAAGCTGTAGATGGATACAACAAGCAGATTGTGGGAGTGTAGGAAATTGAGACAACATGAGCAGTTGTGAGTAGCAAGGTCACAGCTTGCCAGCTGTCCAGTCATTGCTGAGATTTTTGTGAGCATCACAGCAGATAATAATCTTAAGGAGGATGAGAAGGTAGCTTTGAGGTATTAAAGGGTTGCTTTTCCCACACATGACAAAGGATAAAGAACAAGAAACTTGATCTAACCTGTGGTGATGATAAAAGCCTGTGTTTTTGTCAACTGAGCTAAAATTCAACCTTTCAATAATGTATCAGAGGCAAAAGTTTCTCTTTGTTGATTAGCACTTAAGCGTTCTTGCTTACTCCTTTAGAACTGCAGAAAGATGAAGCGGAAGATACGCAGTCAGAACAGGAAGAAACATTTATGTCTCCGCCACTTGAGGATCCTGAGTTAAACATCAATCACCCTTACTATGATGTTGCAAGACATGGCATTATCCAGTTAGCAGGTATGTTTGGAAAAATAGTACAGCTTCATGCTTACTAGACCCCTTACCACATTTTTCTCACTGTAGTCCTCAAGGTGATACACAGGAATCATACTGATGCTTTCAGCCTTCATCCTCTAAAGCAGTTGAATAGGAATATGTGAATGCAGTGCTTTTCTACAGATAAATTATGAGCCAAATATTTGACCTTAATCTTGTCTTAAAATATCACTATAGCAATATATTATAATCTGAGGCCTAACTGTGGCTGTAACAGATCTGTACTTTATTTGTGATAAGCTGTTTTGTTTTCTGAATAACCTGAAGTGTTGTGTAGCCCACATGTAATCATTTTTCTAGTCTGCCCTGGAAAGGGCGTGCAACTGTGAAGAGATACGGATTACTGTATAAAAACTAATAAAAGGCAGAAAGGAAACTGTTGATGTAAGTGTTAACTGCATTTATCACCTGACTTTCTGTTGTGACATGGAGAAAAGCTATGGGTACATAGCATATTTGAATATTGGATTATTTAATGTTTACAGTTATTTATGTTTAAAGCATTCTGGCAACATATAAGACAGGCATATTTATGATATAAAAGCACCCCTTTAAAGTATGCATTGCATATTTTTTTTTATTTTTGGCTTATTTTTGACATCAATGTACTTGTTAAAATAGCATTAATAATCACAATCCTGAACTAAAGAAATGTGTACAATAAGAAACAAATAGCGATATTTAACACTGCTCATCCTAATAAAGTCTAAGATGTGTTGTATTGTGCGCACTTTGTGTACCTTACAGAACTGGAGCCATAAACAGGATGTCATCCAGGTGAATATGAACTTTAGCCAAACCAGCCCTCTAGTGAGGTATCATTGACTAGGGCAGTGAAATCCATGGTAATTTGCCTTCTGACTACAGTGGGAGGAGAAATGTACCCATAGTAACTTCTGTTCTTGAAGCTTATACACAGAATAATAATTACCTTTTACCTTCTTCAACGCCCCAACGTAAGACTCAAATCCATATACAAAGGAATAACAGATGCATTCTCGAAATTCAAAAGCTACTACCTGCTAATCCACTAGGATGTTTCTCAATCAAGCACCAATTTTGGGATGGGGGAGATACCAAGATAGAAAAATTATTAATGAAACCATTAAAGTCAAACTGAAAAAGTGTGAAATAGACGTGTTAACAGAGACACTGAATACACCAGAGTCACTGTAACTGTCCACCTAAGAACCTCTCCCATCTGCTGTATTAGGCAGTGCTGCATAATAATGCTTTAAAAGAGATCTTCAAGACTTTTTTTCCTTCTGTTGGTGTACTCAACATCAAGTTGTCAGTGTGTGCCCTGTATTTACTGCTTCCACTTTAGTCATGCGCAACTCTTCACTAAATGTTTGTTGGTGCTCCTCCTTCATTCACTCAAAGCTGCCCTGGAAGTCATAAGCACTTCATATTTGTCTATTTTAGCTGGTGTTAATTCTAAAGGGTACTTGTGTGTTTATTTTCCTTGGATAAATCATTTTTTGCAGCTATAGGCAGAGCTGCTGGGTGATGAGCTGAAACCCCCGAGTCTGCCTGCCTTCATCTTATGCACGTACCTTATTCCTGTGTTAGAGAATGGGAATGTGCTTCAGTGTAGTGGGGCGAAAACCACAGTGGTTTTTAGAGACCTTCCTGTAGCTTCTGCAGTTTCACCTTGGAACTTGTTCCGTATCAGTGTTTGCTTGGAATAAAGTCCAATCGTTAGATACACTCCTGGTTTAAATTCACCAGGGCAAATGGAGGTATTCACAAGATGAATCTTGGCTGAAATGTTGGATTATCCCTGATGGTTTTGTTCTTAGTACTGCAGTCTTTTGTAGAGAAAAAAAAAGTCCCCTAGGCATTGTTTAAGCTCAGAAAAGAGTGACTTTAGCTGCAATTTCAGTCAGAAATACATAATGGTGTTTTGTAAGTCTACTGGACAATTTCAACGTGAAGCACAAGCTGTGCATCAGACAGCAGCCTGCACCCTCCAAAGCAGTTCTGATGGTGGGATGTAAGAGGAGGACGCAGAGGTCTGCATGTGAATGCAGAACACAGGGAAGGTGGAATATGATGCAAAGACATGCTTCACCTCCACAAAACAAGACCTCCCTATCCCCAGTGTTAACAGGCGTGAAGTCAGAATTTAATGTTTTCTGGGTTTAGATTAAAGTGAGGAAAGGATGAGCTCTTCGGATCTCCTTCTCATCTTCAAAAAGACCAGTCCCTTGTGAAACAAATTATTTTTTAATTACTCGTACCTAGTTTGTAATGGTTTTAATCTCTTTGGATAAGACAAAGTATAATTTCAGTGTTTGGAATGGCTGTTTTAAAGCAATTCTTAAAGCTATTCCTTCAGTTTTCATTCTGTGACTGAAAGACAATGAGCTTTATTGTTTGAAATGATTGAAGAGAGAGAATTTAGTTGAAAATATTTTTAGTAATTTATCCATCTCTTCCAGTGATCTAGTTTCCAATAGTTAATTTAAATAAATAAAAAAAAAAAATCTAAAATTCCTTGTGGCTTCTCACAAACTGAAATAAGTTATACCTGCTTTTCATAATAATGACTTTGACTATATGCAAAGGAGATTTTTTTGAGTGTGAAAACACAATGAATTAAATAAGAATAGAAGACATTTTTAGAAGATGTAAGCTTTAATAATTGTTTATTAATTACAAACTGATTTATGTCACAGACACCAATGTGCAGCAGACTACTCTAAGCATATGTAAATGGAACAGTGCTGCTGCCTTTTTTTCTCTTTTGAAGGAGAAATTTCAATCTGTTGTCTAAAGAACCTCAAGATCTTTTTTTTTTTTTTTGTGGTAATAAGGAAGGGACATAAAGGCATATGTGATGCATCAAGCTTTCTTATTTTCTATAGTTTGCTTCTGTAATACGATTGCTGACAACTTTTTGCAGTACCTTTTTTTGACTATGTGCTGATTTAGTAGGACTCTCTCTGATGCTTATGTTTTCATTAACTGCCAGTGGCATTAATGGAATCAAAGTCCATGATTGTTTTACGTCTGTATTTCCCTTCTTAGCCTTTTATTACTTTTCTGGTTATATTTCAAAATTTCAGATATCCAGCATGGGTCTTTGCAGAATCTCCCTATTTTTCTTGAAGATCCAGTTGATTTCATGGCCCTTTCTGATTTTGAACTAGTGCATTAGAAATTGAACCAGTGCATTAGAAACTGGTTAGAATAGTATTATGTAGAACTGTGAAAGGTAAAGTTGTGATTTAGTTTTTGTAACGCGTGAAGAGAAACTGTGGTGAATTACCTAATAAGCCTAAGTCACAAGTCTTTTCAGAATTTTCAGTCCATCTCAGTGACAGCTTTGTTACTTCTTGCATTACCTTCAGAAGCAGATCTGTGGTCTGTAAATTGCAGTGCCACAGGAAAGAACTGGGTTTGAAGTTGTTTGGGTTTTTTTTTTTGGGGGGGGGAGGGGCGTTTGGTTTTTTTGTTTGTTTTGTTTTGTTTTTTGTTTGTTTTTTTTTTTTCTTAAAGGGTTCCCCCCCACCCCCCAAAGGATATTCCTGAAATCAGTATCTCTCTGACATTATTTCATGAATACCCTTTTGGGGAAAACAATAAAACAACTGGAGAGACCTAAGACTTGGTCAGTTTTCAAGAAGAAAGCTGAAGGCTCTGGTTTGTGATCAACTTGCAGCACAAGAGCAGATTTTAATGTAGGCTTTGCACTTCACAAAGCATGTCCTAACTATTTGGATGTTGTGTTTTTCTCTCGTTTGCTATGAGAGGAGCTCCAAAATAAAGGTTGATATTAATTAGAAGTATTTCCTGCTCCAGTGAAGAGGGAACTTGCCTGAGCAATAGGAACATGGATTCACATCCTTTAGGCAGATTTTTCAAACTCTGCACCAGTTTTCCTCTTGCTTCTTTCTCCAACTATTATCTTCTCAGAATGTGAAAGGAAATAAATCCTTAATTACCACATTCCTCACTTTGAACATCAGACTGTAAGTTATAGTGTCTTTTTTAAAGACAAACCTGAGTTAATTATATCAAAATATATGAACGTGTTTTCTTGTTGAGTCTGAGAAAATATAGCAGATCTGCTTTAAACATCATTTAGTAGAAAAATAGGCTTCCTAAAATAAATGATGGCTCAAAGTGCCAAATTCAAATGTGAATGTGATCTCAATTTAGGTATCCTGACAATATATACCACAAGTCATTCTACACCTTAATATACCTTATTAAAAAGAAAAGCCTAGCACTGTTTCCCCTTCATCAAGTAAATGTAAATTATGTTCCCTTTCTGTTTGACTATGCTACTGTTTCTTTGCTTTTCTTAAATTTTCTTTTATGCCTTGTATGAATTATCAAAATACTTTGTTAGGCATCACTGAGAGCAGTTTTGATTTTCAGTGCCACTTTTAAGATTAGACTATTGTTCTAGTCCAGAGAAACAGCAAGATAAAATGGTACTGGCATTAGAGAGGTTAGCTTCAGGAATGGCTTTAACTCACCCTTATTTCAACTTATTTTACATGCTTTAAGAGGAGTACAGATGAAATTTAAATAATTAATTGCATCAAAGAGCAAGCTGTCCCTTTGCTTTCAGCTTATCTGAAAAAGAAAAAAAAAAAAAGTGCTACGCCAAAGTATTTTTCTTAGACAAAAGAAAAATTGCTCATGGAGGAATCTTTGATGGAGAATCTTTGTGTTCTGGGTGGAAACAAGGTTCCTGATGTAGGAAATCTCCTGAACACTCACTTGTAGTCATTCCTATTTAGAAGGACACCTGAGCATGTACTTGATTTTAATTGCAATTTTAACCCTTTCCAGAATTAACCGGGTCCAATACAGGTGCAGTCCTCTCACAGAAGGTTGGTTTCTAAATAAACAGGTGGACATGAGTGGAATCCAGAGGCATGAACACAAAATCAGAACTTTGTGAAATCAATGGATATTTTAATACTTCATCTTTAAGCTGTCTAATATCCATTGTAATGTATTTTCATATGATCAGCCCAAGTGATCAATGCTAGGAGAAAGAGGACTCAAATAGCTACAGCTAAAGGTATAAGCTTCTCCTGCTAATGTTGCAACTCAGCTGTGTTATCTTTGCTGTGTATTTCTTAAATGAGTAAGAAGTTTGCCATTATGGATGGACAGAGGTCCATAGTGGCTTAGTTGTGGGTGTATTTACTGTCCATTACTCAGCGTAGGCAAAACACAGAAGTTTCATGATGGCTTTTTTGCAACCCTGTATTTCCCTGAGTCATAGAGAGTAGGAGGAGGCTTGGAAACACAGTTTGTCTCACCATTTAACATAGTGTAATTGAGGTTTAAGCTCATTTTCTCTAGCTTAAAGTCTATTAAAGAAACAAACGTGTGAGCAAGTGTTTTCACTGTTGTGGCAAGTCCCCTGGATTTGACCCTGCTTATACTCCCATTGAAACCAATGGCAAGACTTCTGTTGACTTGCGTTAGGATCTTACTTTGCTGTAATGTGATAATGACAAGCTTTAGTGAAGTAATATCATCTTTTGCTCTTCACTTATAAAATAGTAATGTTTAGTATCATCAGAACAAAAGCTCTTAAAAAGTCATGCTACAATTACAGCATTAAAAAGATCTCATTTGTAAATTGGAATGAGCTGTATCATTAGAAAAAACTTCTCATTTGCAAGAAGCAGTTATAAAGTGCTGTCCATCCAAATTCTTTAATTAAAAAGTAGAACAATTCTCTTTCCCAGTTGCCCTATCCTGTGTCATACTGTAGGTTTTTTTTCTACTGCAAAGTTTGATATCAAAAGTGATGTGTGATTCACGTCTGTTTCAGGGAAATCCAGACAAATAAAACCCCAGCAGATAGCTTGTATTTTAATGTGCATAAATCTCATTCTGGACAGTGTGCTCTACACACCTTTCTTTACTCACCGAGCGCAGAGGAGGAGGCTGGCATCGGTCGCTGTGCTGTCCTCCCAGGAGTGGCTCCGCAGCCAGCACAGCTGATAATCCTGAGGGTGCCTGGGAATGTGTGCAGATAGCAAGTGCCTGATCCAAAGGCAGGAACCGCCAACCCGTGGGTGAGAGAAGTCTATCAGACCTTTTCTGTGCATGAGGGCAGAAATTGAGCCAGGGATGTTTTAAAAGGCATAGATAGGCGGCTAGAGGAGTGTGAGTGCCCAAGCAGTTAAGGCAAGATAAAAGGAGGAGCACGTTTTCCAGGGAGGGTAGAATAGGTTATCAGGTTTCATCTGAAAGTGTTTGGTGACATTAGCCTATGAAGTAAAGTAAATTAATACAACGCTGTATTTTTGACCTGAAAGGGAAACATCAAGAAGCAAAGCTGATACTGCAGCAGTTTTTTGCTTTGTCCCCTACAGAGAATGAGGCATCTTTCAGTTCTAACTTGTTTAAGTCCAAGTACTACTTGGGACTACAGGGAAACACAGGCTTTATGGAATAAAAATAAACTGTGTTCTGATTTAAAATCTGCATACTAGAAGTTACAGTCTTTGCAGATGACTGCCATTCCCCACTTTACCCTTCAAACTGCACTTTCACTCGTTTGGGTAAAAATTCTATACTCAGTGTCGTGGGATTCAAACTATATCGGACTGGGAAGCAAATGCTCTAGCAAATATGATGGGAGTTTCCCGGCGTGCTCGGTCACTGCCCTTCTGGTGGAGGGCAAGGGAAGCCTGCTTCTGGTTTAATCAGCACGTTGTGTGTGATGTTAAAATGTGGTGTTGTCCAAAACACTACTGAAGCTTATGAAGAAAAAACAGTCTCTTTCCTTTCATTAATTGTCCTCACTGAGGGGAAGCTGGCACTGCTTCATTTAGTTTTTAATAGAGTTGAGGTTCTCGGTCACCTTTTCTGGTTTGCTGTTGTTGCCTGTGTGTCATTGCGGGGTGGCAGGATGAGGTGCTCTGCTCTGCTGGTAATTTTGAGAAAGCCTCTCTGCCTCAGTTTTCCCGTTATGGAAACCAGGCAATTATGTTTGTTTATGTTTGAAATGTATCTGCAGTCTTTTATAAAGCTGGTTATTTTTTTCTGCCTTTTAATTTAAGCAGTCGAATGTGACCAACAGTGACAATTAGTGACTCATTTAGTAATTTAACTGGAAGCCTCTCTTACATTTATTTTGCTCATAAAAATGATTGTCTCTAACAAATAAAATATTCTACAGTGCATTGAAACACAGCAATTTTTTCACAAACAAGTCATGATTTAGAGAACAATCTTTTATTAATGTTTTAATTTAATTTTAGTATGTCATTCATATTAATGCATGTCATATTGTAATGCCTTTACAAGTGCTTTGAGAATATAAAATAAGGCACTTAAAAATAACTTTAGGAAATAAAATTATGGTCTGTTTAAGAACAATATGCAGACATACCTGAGTGGATAAAACAGCGGTGTTGTGCTTATTCTTCCTTTAGTGGTGCTCAAACAACCTATTTAACACAGGGCTGAAAATTTATTCTTAATGTGGGAGGAGGCCTTGTGGGATGAAAAAACACCTTTGAGAAATAAGAAATGAAAATAAGCAGTCAGCTAAAAAGGAACAGGAAGAAAGAACCAGCCAACACAGAAAGCAGTGTTTTGGAAGTCAAAACTACAGGACTAAAGGGCTGATTGCCAAAAGTCAAGTTGAGTTAGATCTTTAAAGGATGTTAAAGCAAATAGTGAAAAGGTCTTTCTAAAAAGAAGTGATCTTCTGTGAAATAAGAGTGAGGTGGGCATCAGAGATAATGAATTATCTCTGTGAGCAGGAGGAGCAAGAAACAGAAAAACCTAACTATTTTTTAAGATAGAGCTCAACAAATCAATGGAAAGGTTATGTAGTGCAGTTCCTGGTCATAACACAGGCTTGGAACTGGTAATGCAGAAGATGTCTACCAGTCTGTGTTCATACATGAACAGTCATTAAGTGTTACTCTCTCCTCTTCCTTCCCTTTTCTCCTTTCACACCTAAACTGAAATGGGTTAGAAAAGATACTGTCCCATTGTGACCTCTGTAATTACTGTTGAGCACAATTAAGTAGGAACTGAACTACCTATGTACAAATATAGGACTCTTTTTCTTAGAGTGGAATCTGACAGGTGAGGACAGCCACCTCTTCCTGAGTTGAATGAAAAAAAGTGTATTACTACGAGTGGCGGGTTTGCAAATCTGGGAAATGTTCTGTTTGTTCAGATCAAGTAATTTGAACCAACATCAGTAATACAAATTAGAACAGCTTAAGAAGTGGTCTGAAGCTGTTCTACCCAGTTTTCATAGAAATGCTCATATAACTTTATTTATTCATTAAGTGACTCAGTTACAGATTTAACTTCTCTCATTTTACTTCCTTTTTTATTTGTTTATTCATTACAATTACTTATTTAATTAGGAGTGGAAGAGGAACAACAGAATTGTAAAGAATATATAAAAAAACCCCAATTCTTAACTTTATTGTGCTCCTACTGATACCAAAGCTAAACTTTGATGTTTTAGTGGCAATAGAAGCAAGTATTAGATATAATTTATTTTGAAGATTGAAATTAGACCAAGAATATCTGAAATATGAATTCAATCTAACATTTTCTGGGATGTTTCTCTATTGCTTTAAAAGGAATGGTCTTTTTCATGTAGATATGTTAAAATCCTAACACCTCACAGTCTTCAATGCCAAGCATGACTTTAACCTCTTGTGCCGTGCTTTCCAGATAGTGGAACTTGGGTGTGGGGTAGGCATGGCATGAACACCAACCTTGTCTATGTAGAGCTGTCATGAGTGAAAGAGTAAATTAGCTTGAATGCAGCAGTATATGTATGCTTTGTGAGAGGAACTAAGGGATAGACACTTAGGGATCTTCACGTTATGAAAAGCATACTTGTATGCCTTGCATGTTGTGTTTTAAATGTGGTCTGAATGTAGCAATGCTTCTGGAAGAGAGTATCTATGAAAGTTTTTTGGGTAAAAAAAATCCAACTTAGAGGTGTGACAGAGCAGATGCCCAAAGTACTGGTAGGCAGGGTGATATTCGGATAAATTCCAGAAATAAACTATGAAGAATCTGAAAACAGGTCACTTCCAAGACTACTAGGGAAAGCAGACCTATTTTCTTCCATGACTGAATGTAGGACTTTGGTGTTCCCCGTCAGGAGCTGAGCACCACCAACCACCTTTGAACACGACTTTCTCAGCTTTTCTTCCTCATTTGCCCTGTGGCTGCTTCCTTTCACTGCAGTGGTGGACAAATTGTTTTCCGTAGACCACGTGTGATTTGACGGTGAAGTTCTGCAGTATGTTTTGAGTAATGATTAGAGATAGAGGTAGCTCCAAATATCAGAAGATACGAGTCATTCCTTCAGATCAATAAGGTCCCATTGTATAAGTAAATGAGTGTTGTCTTTACTAACTGTTTTGTTTCACTAGGTGATGACAATTCTGGAAGGAAGGTGATTACCTTCAGCTGCTGCCGTATGCCCCCCTCCCATCAGCTCAATCACACCAGATTGCTGGAGTAAGTTTCTCTCAATCTCCTGTATGGACTATTTTACATTTTATGTGTGAGCTTCTATGAGCTTGTTTCAGGGTGAATGAGCTTTCAAGGGAGCAGAAGCAGGGGACAAGGAATGGAATGAAATGAAAAAAAGAGTGTAAGACCTACTAGTGTTAATATTAAGTGAATGAGATGTAGATGAAACTTGCCAGTTACTTCACCTGGAATCTTGACTAGAAGCAGCAATTCACTGTGTACTGAATTTAGCTTGTCTTGATTTTATTAATGAATTCTGATTGTATTTAAAAAATTGAATTTATAATAAGGACCAGTGAAAGAGAAATTCTAGTATTTTAGTGCTCCAAACGTATGTTCTCATGAATAGCAGTTTTTGCCTTAATTTGCTATGCTTTTTCTCCTGAATCACTCAACAAGAGTGCTGTTTAGTAATTTACATCTTAGTAGTTATCTTATTTTATAAAAAGATCTATATTATGTGCAGTATATTATGCTCAACTTTTTAATATGTATTTCACTTTGTAATGTTTGGGGTTTTGTGTTAAAAGCAGTTGTGAATATGTAAAATCACAACATTCTTCCTTATAAACTTGCTGCAGCAAGGTACCAGGACATGTCTCTGCCTTGTATTTTGTCACTACAAGGAGATCTGATCTGCCATGAGAGTCCTGTCCTTATTAAGCATTTTAAACATATTTGGAGTTCTTGTACATCCTCCATTGCCAAAATATTTGAGCACCTTTCAACCATCAGTGCCCACCACCTTTGGAAAGGACCAAAGTGCTGTTATCTCAACTTTTCAGAAACAGAGAGGGATTAGAAGGCAAGTTTTTTTAAGAAATGTGTTTGAGACTGTGTTGCTTCATTTGTATGCTCTTCACACCTAGGATATTTCCACAGCTTTAAGCCCACGGAGAGTGGTAGTGCCTAGGAGGAAGAGCTACACCAGTCAGTTCCTCACCTAGAGGAGCTACCTGTGGTGATTAATAAGAAATGGCAAAGACAGGAGTGCAATAAATTGCATTGCTACCAAATCTAAGGACCCTTACTCGGTTCTGCAAGGAGATGCCTTGATGAAACTAGAATTTCCAGCCCTTAGACTCTTCTGGATTTGAACACTTAGATGTTTTCCTGTATCTGATCCCACATCAAATTCACTTGGAAAGTCTATGCTCAAAGAGAACTGAAGGCAGTTGTCTTAATGTGAAGCTAGCAATGTAACTATCAAGTGATCTGCTTTTGGGCAGTTAGACCCAGATGTTGAGTTTTGAGGAAGAACTGCACAGTAGGCCTGGATTGGTATCTGTTTTGTGGTGAAATCACTTAAAGAACTGATTTGGTAAAGCTTTTGTAATGTCCCTGCAATTCTGTTGCAACCTTGGGACAGATAATTATTATTTCTTGTACAAAAACACTGGTTATTTTATGCCCATAAAGTTCTCTCAGACTTTCCTGTATGCAATGTGCCAAGGAATTTACATGCTGTAAAATAAAACATGAGACACTCTGTGTGTAAGAATATCTGTTTAGATATCTTTTAATTTCAAACTCTTTTTTAAAAAGTCTCGAATGACTGTTACTACTGCTTCTTTCATTAAAATACCATTAATACTTAAGTCAGGGATCAAAACAGCATTATATTAATTGCAGTGTTGGTCCTTGTACCAGGCTATTCACAGTGTAAGATTTACAGTATGCTGAGGGAATAAGCAGATAAATGAGACTGTGGGAGTACAGTGTAAGAGTGAAGTTACGGGCTTTTCCACGCAAAGGTGGATAGTCAAAGTGGCCTTGATGCTTGCAGATAGCCATGCCTAATAAATGGCACATGGAATGATCTATTTTATTGAATGAACATGGCTTACGTACTGTTAAGAGCAATAGCTAGGACTCTGTCACAGAATAATAAGATAGCATTGAGAATGACATGAGAAAGTTGAAATCTGACACAGCAAGAAATGAGGCCAGATTGTACTCCTTCATCATTGCTTTATTTGAATCATTGAGCTGTGTAATAGGGCATACAGTGTTCTCAATTGTAGGAGAAAAGGAAGAGAAAAGCATCTTAAACTATACTATAAAAGAATGAACACACAGAAATCTGCTTATAAAACTTGCAGTATTATTTCACGATGGAATAAGTAGCATAGTTCTTTAAATTGGTTTTAAGGGAAATGATCTATGAATGCAGTCCCCACAACACAAACAAGTAAAAGGCAAATATATTCAAGAAAACAGTTTATAGTAAGAAGTTGTAATTAGCAGTAATTCAGGCTAATGGATTTTTCAAGCGTTTAAAAAGTTTTAAATTGAGGGGAAAACCCAAGATCTATTCTTTATTATTTTGAAAAGTCAAAATGACAGTGTTTGCTTGGCTAAAAGGAAGGAATTTACAAAAACCAGAAAAAAGCAAAATAGAAGTCATTGTCAGTTAAAACGCATCTTTCTAAAAATTTATTGGAAAGCACAGTCCCGTGTTGTCTTCATCTTTTAGTGATTCATAAGCACTGTAGTTTTTGTAACTAAATACATTCTTTCAAATGTCAGGCTTTGCAGTGATGTGGAATTCTTTGCAACACTGCCACTAGAGGAAGGTGAACTTGTTAGATAAATACATTGAAGCAAATGTGAATTTGCGGTCACTAGTGTTCTGTGGAAAAATATCAGATTTTGTTTCTCAGTGCTTTAAAAATCTTATCCAGTAAACTGTCTTAAAACTAAAACGTTATCTTTCTCCTCAGATACTTAAAGTATACTCTGGACCAGTATGTAGAGAATGATTATACAGTTGTCTACTTTCACTATGGACTGAAGAGCCTGAATAAACCGTCTCTGAAATGGTTACAAACAGCCTACAAAGAATTTGACAGGAAGTATGTCTCCAAAATATTTGGTTTACTCTTTTTGGTTGTATAATGTCTGTAACTAACTTCCATGAACGAAGCATATCTTTCCTCGTCTGCCTGCAGCTAACTGAGTTAATTTTGCCATTAAAATTCTTGTAATGATACAGTTGCCGTTGGTTCTCTTGTAAGTGTCTTCTGTGCAGTGCTAAGGAATAGCCTGAGTGCTGCAGTGGTTATCCAAAGTTATTTCTTAGGAATTCACAATCATTTTATTCCGTGATCATTGTTTTTCTAACAATGAATGGTGAACACTTGAGGAGGGTGCTCCCTACTGGGAAGCAAACTTGGCAAAGTAATAAGCAGCAATTTATATATAAAAGCAGGATATTTCATTATGCATTTATCAGTTTAATTTTGCAATAACGTTGAATAAGAGCAGGGTCTTTTTGTGCTGCCTGGTTTGCATTTCAGTTTCAACCTATTAGAATCTATTGTTTATGTATCATGATATGACACTGTAGAATCAAGCAGTGCTGTAATAGAGAAGGGTTTTTGTTTCATACAAAGGGGGCCCTCCAATATAAAACAGCGTGCAGTTGGCTTTACCTTTAGTAATTACTAGCAAAACAAGACAAAAGTAGTAATGAAAGTAAAAGATGTAAACGTAAATTTTACATCTGAAAATACAGAAATTTTCTCCAACGTGAAACTCCTGTAAGCAGTAAATAAAGACAGATGAAGGAAAGTTATTTTTTGTATCACAGAATTTTTATAGACTCTTTGTTCTCTTCTCAATTTTTTTTCCAAGTTGCCTAATTTCTCTTCTGTCCTCTAATATTAAATCTATGATACAGCAGACATTAGTTAGGAACATCGTAGTGTTATTTTGGCCTACTATTTTATCATCAAAACGGACCATTTAAAATTTTTTGTTCTTTTTCGTTTTACATTCTGTTTCTTCGTATTAGGACTTTTTAATGTATTTGAAAAGAATGCTGTATATTGTTCCTGTAATAATACCTCTTATTAGGTTGTAACTATTCAGTTCTACCATTTATGCTATTCAAAGGTCTTCTAACAATTTCATTTTCTTTTCGTAGGTATAAGAAGAACCTTAAAGCACTCTATGTTGTACATCCAACCAACTTCATAAAAATTCTGTGGAATATCTTTAAGCCTCTTATAAGGTACTTGGCAGCTTATTCAACAGATTTTCCCATTTAGTTTAAGGATGGTTTGTTCTCTAATAAGTTGCTTTTTAAAAGCCTTGAGGTAAAATATGTCAGGTAACAGTACAATAGCCATTTAAACTGTCTTGAACTAATGAATAAGGTGAACTTAAGCTTGGGTTTGAATAATAGGGTAGAGTTCTCTTCTTTCTAAAGAAAAGGAGTCTCAATTCGTAGTAGTTTTACTGGTCTGTTAAAGTAAATATCACTTTAAAACATAGTTATTCTGTGGACCATGAATGACTTTTTTGTACCGTTTGACAGCACTTAGCACAATAGAACCGAGTCCATGACTGAAGTTACTAGGTCGTACAGTAGAGCAGATAATAAATATTTAACCTTCGATCTGATCTCAAGTGCTGAGATGAATAGGAATGATACTACTTGTGTGTTCACGGTAGTGGATAAGCCCTGAAGTGCCCATAAGAATTTGAGATGAAAGGTATAATGGTGATGGTGGATGTATTTTACTGGTGCATTCTTTTCCTTTACATGGTAAAAATTGATGCTATCTGCAAGGAACCAGCAACAATGGGCAGATATTGCAAAGTGCTAGGATGGCTGGGCTTTCTTAGTTTCTGCTCCTGAACTTCTGTCACTTTCAAAGTAATTTTCACATTTTGCAGATTATATTATGAATGTCCTCAGTGCTGAAGGACAAAACCAGCTTATTTTGAGAAGCCATAATGGACCATAATGGACCAACTGAAAATGTCCATTGCAGTGACTTGCAATTAATTCAACTGTTGGCTGGTAGAAAGCTCATTAATTAGAAAGGAGAAGTTTAACTTCTAGATAGATGAGAACATGTAAGAAGCACGTGAAAATAAAAAGGTAATGACAACTAAAAATCATTCTAGAATATGCTGTTCTTAAAAGAATAAGACTGACTATAGGTCTTTATTTTAACTGTCAGTAAAATAAATGCCAGAGATCTAGGATGTAGACCAACGGTGAGGAAAGTATGACAGAAACAGGATGTCCACTAGCTGATGGTGCCTCAGGAATGGGGATGGATTTTTTTGTTCCTGATTTGCTGTAGGATGGGTATGGGGAGCTTTCTAGGGGGAAAAAACCAACCAAACAAAAAACCCCCAAACCAAACCAAAAACAACAACAACAAAAAAAACAAGGACCAATGAAAACAGAAAAAACTCTTGATGAACATTACAGCACTCAGGTGGAGTCAACTTCTTTCTCAGAGGCAGCTGAGAACTCCTTGGGAATAGCTCCAGAAAAGTGGTTTTGAAACACCAGCAATGGTGCCACAACTGGACAACAGCCGTGCTATTTGACTTAGAGTAGTAACTGGCTGCTAATTCTTACATAAGAAAAGTTTACAGATACCTGTTCCAAATACTCATTTTCCCTTGTTATGTCCTTACTATGTCTGTGTAAATAAGATGAATACTTTTATTCTTGGAACAGTATGATACACTGGCAATTAAATCCTTATTTACCTTCGATATGAAAATGAGTGACCCTGATAAGCTTAAGCACTTATATCTAGCATAGAAAATTCAAACCAGGGGCTGTAATCTTAGATGCATCATCATCTTGACCTTCTGAAGACCTTGTTTTCATCAGCGTTGGCTGTTCCTGTTTGTACTTGACTTTTGCCAGTGTGAACCTGGATACTTCTTTTGAGTCTAATTTAGTCTCTCTCCTCTCTGTTGTTAAAATGTGACCAACAGAAACAAAGGTATTTGTACACTGGGACTGACAAAATACGAGTAAAGTCTGAAAAGGTCCATAAGCCAGAAGGTGGGAATTAGCTGAAGCTAAGAAAAAACTCTCTTTATTTCTTAAAATGGTTTAATTACCAGATGCACACATCCATTTGTGCTTTGCGTCTTTAGGTTGACTCAAGCTTGGGTTTGTCAAGTAAGGGAAAACATAAGGGTGTAATTACATAAATAATTTAATTTATTTATATAATTAATTTACTAGAATAGTACAATTTAAAATTTCTTCACAATACCTTTTCTTTCCAGTTTAGAATAATGTTATCTTAGCAGATCATACTTTTATTTAAGTGTCAATATTAAATTAAAGTTCAGAAGAAGAGGAGGAGAAAAACCCTCTGCACTTTCTGTTTCCTAGCTTTGCTGAATTACAGCCAAGACTAATGTCTAGATAGTGTTTCCAATAAACAGCACAGATGTAAAATAAGCTTCATTATCAAGAAACATGTATTTATTTTTCAGAGGTCATTTAGTACATTAGTACCTGTTAGTACATGACCTAAGTACTTTTACATGAATTATGTATTTGCTAAGAACTGGACGAATGACAGAATTATTGGAGTGAAGAACAAAAGTAATAAATATTTTGACATACTTGTATTTGAAAGTATTTAAGAAAATGTAAATACTTAAAATTTTTCAAGCTCCAGAAGTTGATTGGTCTCCTTTCCAGTCCCAAGAGATGAACAAGAAGGTAGTGTTAAGTCAAATATATTTTTTTCCAAAATGTGAAAAAACTGTAAGAAAAGCACATTTCTGTGTGTGAGCTAACAGAAGCCACCCACCTGTTATCAAATTAATATACATTTAAGTGGGGGTGGTGATGTGGCATTTTTAAAGAACAGCAATAATTCCTGATTGCCCATGACTTTGTTACAAATTATGTGTTCTGTAACGTGTCCTGCATTGCCAGGGGTGATCAGTTAGAGAATTCTGTGCTAGCCTTTGCCTTAGGCAAGGTGTTGAAATCACAAGCTGTTCTGGCTAGAAGAGACACTGAAGAGCTCTGAAGTTCTACACGCACAGGCTGATATCTGTCAGCGTCCCAAAATTGCTTGCCTGTTAGCAAGATTTAGCTCATTTCAATTAAAAACTTCTGAAATACTGGAGTGACTTACGTTTGTACCATCTCCCACTAGAGGGAGTGTGTGTATGTGTATTTGACAATCCAGGGATAAATTCATTTATGCGAGAGAATTTTTTCTTCAATGTTACTATCAAAGTAAGTTGAAGCAACGTACATGTTTTATCATAAACATCTATTATTTTGCTTGACACTTCATTACAGAACAGATATTTTGTGTTGTGGAAAAACATGAAATTATTTTAGACCATGTGTATAAATGTGTTGCTGAACCTTATTTGAACACCTCAGCCTGTAAGTAGTGTATTCTGGCTGAAACTCAAGACCTAGCTAGTGATACTTGGTGCTTCAAATTTGGAAATCTATTTTGTGCAACTTATAGAAAAACCGTGTTATTCAGGATGTTTTCTAGAAGCTATCCAATTGTTTTCAAAATAGATAAAGCTGATGGCCCAACACTTCAAGGGCAGACACTATCCACACTTTGAAAATCTCACCTGTTGCTTACTACTTTGTAGTTTGTGTCTACAGACCTATTATTTTGTCTTTTGGCAGGGAGGAATGCCTAAATAACACAAACATGTTGTTCTGTTGGCCTAGTAACGTTTTCTCCAAAGTTAACAGTTCTTTTAGTGAGCTTTCTAATGCTGTGTGAAAGCTGTTTTTCAGTGGCTTTTAAAGCAGTGTTTTTCATATCTATGCAAATCACAAAGCATTCAGATGGAAGTCAGTTATTTTTATTCAAATCAGACTCTCAGGCGTGCACTGTATATGTTTGATCATATGAAATGAAATACATCTTATGTCTCCTGCTGCTTCAATTACAGTCTAATTTTGAGTTGCATCAGCACTTACATTTTTGTAATAGAAACTAAACCCTTTGTAAATGTTCCTCCCATGCTGATTTTTATACTGCTTTGTGATTTTATTTTTTTTTAAAGCCATAAGTTTGGGAAAAAAATCACCTACTTGAACTATTTAAGTGACCTGAGAGAGCATCTCAAATATGACCAGCTAAATATCCCTCAAGAAGTCATCAGGTATGTGGCAAATTTAAAATATGTTGTCTCACTTTTTTTCAGGTAGACTTCCATCCTGTTCACTGTATTCCAAGCAGAATCTAATCCTATTTCTTCAATGATTAAAAGTCTAATTTACCTATTTGTGCTTTGTAAGATTTAATTCTGAAAGCTACATTGCCATCAAAGATGTTCTGAAGTGCATCAGGTGTTTGTAGAAAACTATATAGCTTTCTCTACTCTAGATTTGGACCATCTGCAGATGCTTGTGGAGAGTTTTCTTAGTATGATTGCGGCTTCTGTGTGAGTGTTAACAAAAGCCATCCATATGCCGTTACGGCTTATGAGTATCACGTAGTGTTCATGGACATAAAGGTAATCCTGACCTCTTTGCTTGCATATTGTAACAGATTAAGTGACTTCCTTTTCCTAAGAGCATTCCCATTCATCAAGTGTTCATTGATTTTAAACTTTATGGATACATCTATTGTTAGCGGATCCATTTCTTTTATATCGTGCGTGTATGTCTGTTAGAGAGGAGTATTGGAGAGGAGGCGGGAGAGGAAAAGAAAAAGAAATGCATAGGGTTGGAATTGTCAAGTGTCAGTATTAGTATCAATAACAGTCTTTTCGACACAGCGCTTTACATGGAAATGCTTTGATGTACTGACAGGAAGTGATTTTATGTCACTGCTGAATGAAAGTAGCTGGAAGCTTTGATTATAACTGTTATTGATGCCTGGTGGGTTTTTACACACCTTTTGTGTAAATATGGAATAACAGAAAATATCTTACAGCTCTAAGGTTATAAATTGGATTCCATGGTTGCCAAAGAAAGGGGAGTTGTATTTTGAGTAGCAAATAGGTTTAAATTTTCCTGTTAAATTATAGTATGTGCCTATTTTTTGGACACTTTTATTACTGTACTCCACTGGCTGAAGCATTCTACCACAAATACTACTTAAAAGATTTCCCTAATGGTTAAATTAAATGCGAGTTCTGTAAGACTTGCAGCATGTACACGATTGTCAGGAAATCAGAATCATGAGCAATACTAGTAGCAGGTCATATATATAGTTTGTCAACTGTGATGCTCAGAAAGTCAATGATTTCTTTATTTTTGCAGACATGATGAAAACCTTCGGCGAAAACAAAAGGGAAAACTACCACCTGTGGTTAAAGTTCCTCCACCACGGCCACCTCTGCCTACTCAGCAATTTGGAGTCAGCCTGCAATAGTAAGCTATGAGATTTCTAAAATACGAAGTGTCTATACCCTGCAGCCTTCTATAATGTGCAGATTTACTGGACAGAGCATCTGCAAATATTTTGTTTCTATGTTTAGTTTCTCGTTCTCTTTGAAAACCACGAAACTACAAGGCTAGACGGTAGGTTTTATGAATTCAGGACAAGTATCTCAGTCTGTGTGACCTGCCTGGTCTTCATGTTTACAGTATATTTGTGGTGGCTAGTGCCAGCACGGTGCACAACTTTTCTCCCAGGGGATGGAAATTTGCCCATATATGACAGAGCCTTGAGCTAATCTGTTGGTGGTGGATGCTGGCAATATGAAAGTGTTTTGGACATATTTAGATGGTGGATAGCAAAGCCAAAACAAAGCTTCAGGCTTCAAAATGTCTGCATAAAGCTAAAATGGATGTTTGAGCCTTTATATATTGTTGTTTTGTCGCTCACGTATTGTTCTGATCAGAGTTTTATGAAATGAATAAAATCACTCACTTCCAGAAATGCCCTGACAGCTGTTTACATAAATTGCAGCACTGTATGTGGTATAAAAAATGATTTTACGCAAGGAATGGGATGGCAATAGTACTTGGAAGATTCAATTTTGGTAAAAAAGAAAAAAAAAAGAAAAAAAAACCACAAAACCATCTGACTTCCTACCTGCTGTCATTTCTGTCATCTTTCTGTGGCATCCTTCTCAAAAGCAGCTGAAGAATATTGTTCACATTCAACAAAGGCAATTTAAGCTGTCTGATGCATGGACATTTGTGGAATCTCTTCCCACCCTCAGTCTGCTTTTCTGGTTCTAACAATTCAGCTGTAAATGAGATATAAAATATAATTTTTCCCTGGTTAAATGTTAAGCATTAGTTCTCTCTGGAAGGCCTGAAATTAGCACAATCAATATCTATTGTGTAAGAGCTACTATGACATTAACTTTTATGATCCCTCTTTAGAGTTCACCCTAACACTTGAAACATGGTAACTCACTTCCCTAATTCAGATGTGGGCTGCTCTGGGTCATTAAGGAGGACAATGTTTTATGCCGCCGCTGCAGTAGTAAAACCAGAACTATTTGCAGGCATCAGGGCACATTGTCACTTGCCTCCAGCCCAGCCTGGCTGCTCAAACTTCTTGCAGGCTTATGTGATCAGACAGCATGTTGTGTGCCACTCTTCCCTCTGCTAGTCATATTTTATTTCTCTGCCTGTGCCTATCAGTAAACAGTGTCTTATGCAGGGCTGCGTGCGGTGAGGGTGGGGTGGCCACCCTTCCTGGCTCTACTGCTTTCCAGCTGTGTTACCGTCAGCAAACCATGTCCTTGCTGCATGCCTTAGCTTTCCCAAGTATAAAAAGGGTGGCTACTTACAAGAGCTTTTCTGTGGAAGACCTGTGGGTGGAGAAACACTGAGCAAGGCGTTTCTATCACTTTTGATCCAGAGAGTTCAAGCACTGGCGATGAAGGTGCTGACAGAACACCCCGCCCTGTGTGGGTGCAGCTCGCAGCACTCGGGTGTCCAAAATGGATGTACACGAGGATATTTGTTCTTTCTATTTGCCCACCCTTCTCCAAATTCCCTCTTGCAGAAGAGACAGTGCTGCATCCCCACATAAAGATCACAAATAAAGAAATCCCCTGTGACTTCTAAATGAGAAATAAAGGACTTAATTTAGACTGTGTTTGTGATAAAAGGTAAAGTTACCAGGGAAGAGGGAATAATATGCGTGGACAGCTTCTAAAGTCAGAACCAGAAAAAAGTATCAACTTTCATCTTGATTAATAAATTGCTTTTGCTAATTCCCCGTGCTTTTATGAGCTCTATAGACTGTTATGGCAAAATGTCAGTGACTTCCCACCTGTCTAGCAAAGAGGCAAGTTTGAATTCTTCTCCTGGGTGAGGCTCTTCCATTTTTCTAAAGAGACGTTCAGGGAGACTCTGGTTTTATTTTGTATAGGCTTATGGGAATATTTGTGCTGTGAATTTCATTACAGTTAGTAAAAATTGTACTGTCAGGGATGCTGCTGAGAGAAAGGTACTGTCATCATTAAGGACTGTTTTTCTGTGAAGTTTGGGGGTTTTTTGGGGTTGGTTTTTTTTTTAGTTTAAGAAACAATAAGATCCATAGGCCTGAGATTTCATCAGTACTTCTGAGATTATGATTTTTATTTAGCCAGTATAAGATTCGTGAATGGGACTTATCCAAACCCCTCATAGGTGGCCTAATATTGCTAAGATGTTTGATAATGGTATCCCAATGACTTCTGGTTGTGGTTTTGAATGTACTTCCCTAAAAGCAGCGGGCAATGCTCTCTCTGGTAACACTTCCTCATTTAACTTTTTTCTCAGTTTATATTGGTTAATACATTTGCTTTCCAGAGCTATAATTATAAGCTTGAAGAGCAACAAGTCACTAAGTCTTGGTTCAAAATATCTCACTTTTGTCCAATGTGTGGGAGGTAAAAAAACCTGTTTTGTTAGGATAGAAAAACAAAGCTGAAGGAAGTTTCCATCTAGACACTGATAAATGACTGTCTGTGAGCAGTGCCTTGTCTTGGAGGAATATTTAACTCACAAAGACATTTTTAACCTTGTAGAGTCAGATTTTCAAAATGACTTAAGGCAACTGAGCATTTAAAAATCATGGAAGGTCTGTGATAGCTGGGAGTACAATTGTTTGAAATGTAATCTATACTGAATTTGGCTTAATTTATAAGTGAGCTGAAAGGCTTATTATCAGGTTAGTTCAAAACTTTTATTTCTTATGTTACCCCCATCCACTCAGGATCCAAAATCTGAATTTAAAATGGTTGCATTTGATCTCTTTAACCCCTCAGTGTCAGCCTAAGCTCTTTGTGGGGAGGTAAAAACACACACAGATCAAGGTGACTTCATTTTAAGTGTCCATCCAGCTTTATTTACATTTATTTGTCTGGGATTTAAGCATGTACTTTACATTAGGCACAGACGTGAAGAGGAAAACCTTCCTTGTTCTGAGTTCCTGTGAAAATTCAATCATTTAATCTTTGCAGCTAGAACTTGAATCTAGTACCAAGTTGTTCTGAAGTTTCCATAGAAACTACTCTGATTCAAACAATAATAAATGAGCATGGTAAAGGCAGTTAAATCATCCAAAGTTGGCTTATAGAGTATCTTTAAAATAAAGTGTGGGAGATCAAAAAAGATTAGCTGTCTCCCTATTTAATTCTTTATGCCTGCATGTATAGAGCAGACTTGCCCAGTTTGCTGAATGACAGTCTTTCTGATCCCCAGCCTGGATTACTTGGTTGCCAAATTGCACCTTTAAAGGTTTGAATTCATGTTAAAAACTACATTATTTTCTTGTAAATAAAAAAATAACACAACTGAAATGAATGTTCATCTTCATGGAGGTATCAGACAGAAGAGTCCTCCTGAGAAGGTTTGTCCCCACTTGATTTTTCAGTTATAATGTAATAGGAATCCATGCTCAGATTTGATAGGTACTTAAAAATGTGCAGCCCAGAGTGGGTGGGATAGTTGGCATCTTTAGTGTTTGTTATGTCCTTCTCTAACTTGCTACTTCAAGCTTCTTATGTGCAGATAGAGTGAGGAGAATAACAACTGTAATGAGCTAGTTGAAAGGTTTATCAAGCCTCACACCATGTCTCCAATGGAAGGCAATAGCAGATGGTAGCAGGGAGCAGTGTTAGAACAGGGCAAGCGTACAGCCATACGTCCTCAGGTATAATGTCCCAGCTTGGAGCGATCAGAGACTTGCAGAGGAGAGTACTACAGTACTATGAAAATGTCTTTCTGTTACTCACTAGTAGCTATCACTTTTATAAATCCAGACATTTCAAAGAATGTTCAGGTATTGTGTTGATATAGCAAGACTATTTTTCTGTTCTTTCAGTAATGCTACCTTCACACACAAAATGTATAGCAGCAGGAATTAGCTGTTCAGAATATATCCTTGCTGGTTTGCACTGCATGTCAGGGTGAAAAATAGGTTTTTTATTCTAAAACCCATTAGTAAAGATTTTATGTTTAAAATGGCAAGGAAAAAATTGGGGAACCCTCTACTTATGTTGATCAGATAAATACTGTTAAAATGCACAAATGGAGCTTTGTAAATTTGCAGTACTTTAAAGGAATTAATAATGGACTATATGGGCCAAGTGGCATCATTGTCCTCTGCTGTGTTTTCAGCAAGCTCCTAGAAACCCCTGGTTGCTGCACCCGATTGCTGCTGTAATCAAGGAAGACTACAGCTGAGCTCCAGCACAGAGCACAGAGTTGACCTTGACTAGCTATTGACATTGTTCTGTTTTCTCCAATTTGTTTTAAAATCTAAAATTAAGTATCTTTTGTGGGAAGAGAGGAAATACTTTGTTGTTCTATTTATTGCCATGGATGGGGATGGGGCGGCAGAGAAAATGCACAAAATTGCCCCAACTGTGCAGCTTCTGCTTATTGAATTGTTATCATAAACATTTCAGGGTGCTTTCGTTTTGGTCATAATCTTTCTGTTTGTGCATGCTGTGCATGCTTGACCAGGGAGGAAGAATGCGTTCTAAACCAAACCTCAGCATGTCTCAGCAGGGAAAAAATGAAAAGGAGAGGAAGAGCAGAGGGAGAGAAACATTATCAGCCAAGAATATTTAATGACACTTCAGAATAATGTGTAAAGACCTTTCGTGATAACTGTCCACTGTCTAGAAATAAGTCATTGGGTATAAAACATGTAGCAGTAAGTAATCGTGTTTCCTTTAGTGAGGAGTACTCGTTCTCCCTGGCTGCTGTGTTTACCAGAATAGATCCCTCTTGAATCTGACATGTTGCTGCAATACAATTCAGATCTGCGAATCAGTTACAGAAAACTATGCTGTGCGCTGAAATGCTCTGTTATGCTCATCTCTTAAGCAGAAAGAGTAAGAGGTCTCTCATTTCAAATTGCCCCTAGTAGTGCCTGATCTCCAATGTCAGTTTGCATTGTCCATCATGAGGCACAGCTGCTCATCACACCATCCTGAACAAGGCAAGAAAAATGCAGATTACTTGACAGGATCCACAAAGAGAGGATAGAGGTGTAATTTCATTGACCTCTGAGCCAGTCTGATTTACATTAGCTGATGTAATGTCCCTATTATTTTCTGTCACCGTAGGTCCAGTTAACTGAACACTTTGTCTTATGTTGTGAAATGCTAGGAAAATGTGCATCCCAGCTTTCCTAGTGTTGCAAAAACAGAACAATCCTTTGCATGTGACTTTCAGTGAATATCCTACTCTATTTTAAATTACCATTTATCTTGAGGACCTCTTTCATTTTACTGGGAACGGAACCTTTCCTTCAAGGGAAACAGGAATCCTGTAGAAAAAAATGTGCAGAAACTGTATCTTTTTTCCTAGAAAAAGAAAAATGATGTGTAGGTTTTATTATTACAAATTACAGCCCAGTTATTTGTCTCACCTCTCTGACAGATAAACTAGTGCTCAGCAGGAGCAAGTGCTGTAAATAATCAGTTTGCTGTTTATACACTGAAATGGGAAACGCATTTATGGGTAACAATAATAATTAGAAAACATTTATAAAAAGCTGCTGGGTTGCTATTTGGTGCCTCTGGAGTGAGCAGCTGTAAGAAAGCAAAAACAATCAGTGCAACTTCAGAGAGACTGAAAATGGGTTCCATGAGCTTAAATTGTCAATAATAAAGATGTAACAGCTTCCAAGCAAATTAAAGTCTTGATGATGTTCCCATTTAAGTGAATTAGACTTTCGACTAATTTTAATAAAAGTTGTCCTAAATGTTTAGGGTACTGAATCTGAAAACATGAAACAAAATTATTTGACACACAAGGAGTGTGTTATACCTCCTGTATTAGACAGCCAAAAATAAATGTGGATTTTTTTCCCTTACCTTGATTTGCTGCAGGCTTTTCCTCGCTGTTATCCGGAACATTGACCTTGGTACTGACCTCATTTCCCAGCCCCTTTTCTTGTTTAGTCCCTTACCAGGAGATATAATTTCACTGGGGATTTCAACTTTGCGTGCTGTGCAAAGAACCCCTAGAACTTCCTTCTTTGTGTGGTTTATTAGCAATGCTAATTTATTAATGGCGCTGCACAGTCACTGTCTGTTTTGTTCTATATTGTTGCAACAGAGTTGTTATACAACACTGATCTTCTGCGAGAGCACATAATTCACATACAGGAGCTCCCTTTCAGAGCAGGGTAGGGGGTTCACATGTTCTTTGTTCGCTCTCTTTCCTTTGCTGTGGCCAAGTTTTGCAGGGGCTGGTATGAGAGCTCATGGTAGTAAAGCAAAGTTACCTATTCATTTTTCCTCTCCAAGGTCTAGGTGGAAGGGGAGAACAACCTGAGCCTCGAAGCTGATCTGAGAGCACCTCACAACTCCTGCATGATTGTAACACTGACACTGACTTTCTGCTCTACATTGTCACCAGCATGTTTGAAACTGCTGTAAGATTATTGAAGCTGGAAGGAACAGGAGAGAGTAGGAGTAACAGGATACATATCCTGAAGGGGGCTGAGGATTTTGCTGCTAGGAGAGATATTTTACGGAGGTACCTGATTGTCACTGTGGGTAAGAAGTGGATGCTGCTCAGAGGACTAGATCATAAAAATGGTCCTGGTAGTGTTTGAAGCCATTGGCCCTCTCTAGTCAGTGAGGTTTTTTTTCATGAAGCACTTACGGCCTCTGGTTTAGCTTTCATAAGATGGCTGTGTTAATGGGGAAGATTAAGGTTGGACTTGGTCTTACAAGTCAGGTCATAAATCTTTCTTCTGGCTATTATCATGTTGTTATGATACTGCTGAGAATGATTACTCCAGCAAGTCCAATACTGTTTCATATCGAAATTAATGATGCCTTGCTAGTGTGTAATGACAAGAAGTTGTATCATTTCATCTAACGATCACACTAGCAAGCAGCAGCAAATTATGAGAATTACTAACGTATAAAAGATGATAATTTAGAATTACCTGAATTAAACTTGTTCCTTGCTGTTAGTCTTTCTTTCTGCAAGTGCATTGCATGCATTGTAGAATTTATTTGGTCAGATGTCTAAAATTATCATGTTACGAACATGGCTTTGTGAAACTTGGCTATATTTTTAATCAAAATTCTTATTCTGTTTACATCAAGGAAAGTTCCTCTTTCCCAAATCATTCCTGTTAGATACAGATACAGCAGTGTCCACAAAGTAGTGTTATAGAGCAGTATTGAATTTTATGTGCTTTAGATTCTGGTATGGATACTTTGTTGAAAAAAGAGCAGGAAAAATTTGTTCAATTGATTCATTTCTAGTTAGGCTCACAGAAGAGCTATGGGTTTATGTCAACCAAATTTGCCAGAGGAGTGGAGCTCTCACAAATAACTACAAGCTTTTAAAAATCATTGGCTGGAAGGAGAGAAACTATAGCAGGAATTCAGTTTTCTGTTGTCTTTAGTCTGCTGGTACACTAGTTAATGTTTAGATGGTGATTAATTATAAGCTGCTCCTTGCCTATGAGGAAATAGAAGATAAAGAGGAGAGGAAATGAAAGTATTATGTAAGGGAAACTAGGTTATAGAAGACGTAAGGAAATTATCTCAGATTACTATGATGAGGAAACAGGTAGGACATAGGATACAAATCCACAGCAGGTCAACCCTGTCAGTTCTGCAACTGAAGGAACAATTTATTTCCTTTCAAACAGCAGGGTAGTCTAGGTATTTGAAATAGTAGAAGGAGCTCTGGGAGCTGGATTAACAAGTTTGTTGCAATCATGGAACAAGTTGTATTGTTTTATATAGCACTAGGGGAAGTGACACGTAAAATACTGATGGAAAAATAGGAAAGAGAGTAGGACTAGGTGGGCAACAAAACTGTATACTGGAAGAAATGTCACAGGCTCAGCATTGTGTCCCTGGAGTGATGAATGAGATCAAAATGTTTGATGGCTGAATGATCGAATAGCATGAAGTACATTCCCCTGTCAGTTTGAGTAAGAGAGGCAAAATCACAGGGTGATTCAGTACCAAAGTCAGGACCCTACTCTGAGTCTTCCTGCTGGAGGACCACTCCCACCACCCCCATATGTGAAGCTAGAGGTGACTAACCTCCTTAACCTTGGAAGTCCAAAATTAGCCAGTCTACATATCCTCTTCTAATTCCCTTCATAGGCATAGGGAAAACAAATATGAGGAAGATTTGACAGTTTCCCTACTCGTCCATGATTTTTCAAGTAGTTTTTAAGTGGAATACTGGATTGCTCATTCCATGTGACAATGTTACAGAAGTTGTATCAAATACACTCCAGTTATTGTCAGTTGTTTTATAGTAATAAAGCAATAAGCAAGCCTAGACAGAAAGAGAAGAAATCACAGTACTTGGAAAAGAGTCTAAGAATCATTCTTCTCTGCAGGTGCAACCTCAGCTAGCAGTGCTAGGTTAAGGCTACGATACAGGTTGTATTACATCTTGCATTTTCTCTGGATGAGCTGCAGCATTTGCAGCCTCTCCTGATACAGTCACAGATCTCTGTGCTGTTTTGTGCTGGTGCTTTAGAGTTTGTCAGTAAACCTTTAAAATATCAAATATGAAATTGTACACATAAATATATATTAAGTCTACTTTAAAATCTGAGATTGGTCCTATATTTTGTTGTTGATTACTATAAGAATATAGCAGAATTCTCAGCAGATACTGTCTTTTTGTTATACTTTTTAAACTGCCAAAGACTTTTTTTTTTTTCAATAAGGAAGATAATTGCCAAATTTTCTGTGCTGTCTAGATCAGGAAAATGCTATGTTCGATTTTTTGCCTCAACTGTTCACTCATGAAAGATAAAGAAATCTCATTTCATGGAAATCATTCAAAGCATTAATAATCTCGCTGCATCACTTTGTCTTCAAAATAAATAGTACAATATAATTTTAATTATACATACACTGTGGCTTAAAAAGAGGCAAATGACAAAGAAAACTCTACATGATAAAAGGCTCCTAAACTTGCAGCATCGCTTGATCAAGACTTATCAGCAGCATTTGCTGCAAACTCCTTCCTTGCCTGCCTCTAAGCTGCCTTGGAACCCTGTTCCACCAACGGCATCCAACCAAATCCAGTCAAATTTAATCAGAGCCACCACCACTGCCATCACTGCATCATGGTTAAACGCAACCCTGCTGGGGCATGCCAAGCAAGAACAAAACCAGAACAAAATCAAAATCTCAAATAGGGGCGAAGTTAGCCTGCAACATCATTCTACTGCTCTGTCCTTGACTCCCCTTTAGTATAGTAAGTAGGACTTATTTATTACTTGGCACCGTTGCAATTATACAGCTTTTCTAGCAAGAAGAAAGTGTCTCAGAACAGCTCTTTGAATAGAAGTCACTTGTTTCAATGGCTCATTCAGCACCTGTTAGAGTTGTGGAGGACTCTTGTGTTTGGTGCAGGCTCCTTGATTTGTGGAGTTTAATGTATGCTCTGAGATATCTCTCGGGTTTTTGCTGAGACTGTTCTGTCTTGGATTTGACTCTTTGTCTATAAATGCAATTTAAAGGCTGTTACTTTTTCTTTTTTTTTTTTTTTTTTCCTAACAGTATCAAGGACAAAAATAAAGGTGAACTAATCCCCCCAGTAATGAAGGAAACTGTATCCTACCTAAAAATAAAAGGTGAGTTTTGTGTCAAAAGAGGATGTGTCTTTCAGAATAAGGACAGCAGTGTGAAACTACATAATGCTCAGTGCCTGATTCAGCAAAGTTTGCATCTACTCAGGGTATGTTTATATCCTGAAAAGTCGAGTGACGGTTGGGCACTGCCTTAAGAGCAGAGCTTTCATGGATAGGGAATGCTTATTACCAGATTACTGTCCCACTATGAAAAAAAACACCCAACATTTTGCCCTTGGCATTAATTAGGGAATAACAAATGAGAGAAGATGTCTTGAAATACACATCGTCAACCCATATCATATTGTTGGTTTTAAGTAGAACTCCCAGTAAAAATCAATGAGAAGTTCTGTTCTTATAGAACCAGTGGCCATAAAAACTCACTGAAAAAATGTGTTTTGCAGGAGTAAGCCTGAAGTGTTCTCTTTACAAAATATTTTTACTGGCATTTACAGACCCTTTGACTGCAGTTCATATCCATAGTTACATTATATGGAGTTACGGGTTTCAGAGACCCATATTTAAAATGAGAGCATCCAAACAGGAGTTTTCTACATCGCCTTCATGTACAGGGCAAAGAGAGTGTAGACTTTGAACCACTGACTATACCACCGAGCTCCCCAGTACATACCTGATCAACATAAAGGACCAAATATCAGGTGGTATCTGTAGGGTAAGTGCACTGTATTCCCTGGATAGGTACAAAGGCGCATGCAGGGAGAAAGTCAGATAAGGCTGCAGTCTTGAAATTCCTTTCCCCAATGTAATGTAATGTTTTGATTCCAGATTTTTAAGGCAATCGCAGCAACATTTCCATAGCCCTCTGCGCTCCAAGGCCTCAGAGTTTCACAAATGTTTGCTAAATCTTACAGTACTAAATCTATAGCCTAGGTACATTTATCTTACAGAAGGCAGAACAGAAACAGAGCATAACACAGTCATCTGACTGGCACAACATTACACAGTGGTAGAACTGGGAATGATTCCGGAGATCCCTGCAAGAAGGGTGTGAATTTTTAATAGGTGTGTCAAGTGAAGAAAATCAAAATGTGTTTGGTTCAGTTATTTAAAAAAAAAAAAAAGGAAACATCACTGGCATTTAATATGTCATTAAGTTTAGTTAATGTTTGAACAAATTTTGAGGCTCAGCATGATTTTTATCAAGACAAAAAACAGACTCGGATCTCTATATTGCTGTTAAATGAGTTTTATCTGAGATTTTCCTCATTTAAAGAGCTATTTGTATTGACAGCACACAAATAATACAGAATATAAATCTTGAGTAAATTATATTCTTCTGTAGACAAGCTCACCCAAAACCTGTATCCCACAATATTCCCAATTCTTAATTTGCATCCTTGATCTGTCATTCTGAACAAGGTAAGTCTTGCTTTCCGTATTCCAGTAGTGTGTATGATTGGTCTGTGTTCATTTTAACTATTGCCGCTGGGGTTTGGTCTGAGTTTGAGTTTATTTGAGCCCTAAGTGAGAAATTTCAAACTTCTAAAAAACTCGTACTGAGTAAGGATTTGTGAAGAGAAAGGATGGAGAGGCAAGAAAAACATTGCTTCTCAGCTTTATTGTTGATTCTCAAGAGAAATCCTGGCTTCATTTAAATCGATGCAAGATCCCCCTGATTTAAATGAGGACAAACTAGCATTAGTGTCTTGCCCTCATTGCCTAGCTGTGCTCCTTTGTAGTTTAGCTTACCCCATGGTAAATAAGAGCATTAAATAACTGGCCATTTTGGTTTTGTTGGGGTTTCATACCTTGAGTGAAGCTGATTAATGATATGCATAGGAAAATGAGAGAGTTTGCAAGCAGTGCAGCATAGCATCTATAGGGATGCTTGTGTACAGAACAGCTAGCTCCTCGCTTCTTGAAATTGCTGATTTATCTTCAAAATACCTGCAGCAGCCAAGGCTAAGTACTGGAGTGGGGCCAGTTCTGCTATTAAAGGTATCTACTGATCTTCAGTAGATGAAGAGTTCCTAATAGACTTTATCGAAGGCCTCATGGTCCAATTTCAGGATTTCCACTCAAGCCCATAAAGCTGTTTGGATGTGCTGTTTCCAGACTGGTGCTAATGATGAAAGCTTTGCAGGTGTAGCTTGTACCAAATGTTTTGGTTGGATACCGGGAATGTAAATAGTTCACTACTAAGAATGTTGAAGGCAAGTGACTGGCAGCTTGAGACAATCCCTGTAATTATAATTGTAAGTGGATAATTAGAGCTTGTGTAGTGTATCAGTGCATGCCCCATCTGCAGATGAAAGCCAGACTTTTTCGTGTTTTAAATTGTTGTAAAACAATCATCCTTACATATATTTAGCTTATCTTAATAGGCTAATACCTCTTCCTCACTAATCACAGGAGTCAAGAGAGCTAAAATGAGCATGAATGTGTACTGACATCATTACTTCTCACAGCTGTTATTATTTAGAAATTGAGTGAAAATTTAGTCACTAAAATGTTAATTGATTTAAACTTTTGACTGTGCTTGGGAGGAGGGGCTTGCATATCTGGCACATCCTTGGAATTATTTAAAGATTATTAAGAAATAGGAAGTTTATGGCCATTTTTATGTCATGCTTGTGACACAAGACCTCCTCCATGTCTTGCTTTTGTTCTTTCATGGTGTTTTGTCTCATCACTATTGCACCAGTCCCGTACTCTTCCCTCTCAGCAATTGTTGAGTCTAGCTCAGATAGCAATGCTAACTATGTGGTACAGGGGAAAAAAAACAAGTTTTAGCTCTTATGATTGTGATAAAAGAAATTATCAACCTTATCATTGCAGAATTTCTCCTAGACAAAATGTTTGTTATGCTGAAAGCAGTAATCATCCTTGGGTTTTCTCCAAACATAATCTTTTTTTGGCTAAAAATTTATCTGTTCAGTGCAGCATCAGCAGAGTTTGTAAAGAATAGTCTCTGAGGAAATGTGATGATACTTCTGAACAAAGCCCTTTGTGATGGGTTGACTCTGGCTGGACACCAGGTGTCCACCAAAGCTGCTCTATCACTCCCCTTCCTCAGCTGGACAAGGAAGAGAAAATATAACGAAAGGCTCATGGGTCGAGGCAAGGACAGGGAGAGATCATTCACTAATTACTGTCACGGGCAAAGCAGGCTCGACTTGGGGAAATTTGTTTAATTTATTGCCAATCAAATCAGAATAGGATAATGAGAAATAAAATCAAATCTTAAGAGAACACCTTCCTCCCACCCATCCCTTCTTCACTGGCTCAACTTCACTCCTGTTTTTCCCTACCTCCTCTCCTCTAGGGCACAGGGGGATGGGAATGGGGGTTGTGGTCAGTTCATCATATGTTGTCTCTGCTGCTCCTTCCTCTTCAGGGGAAGGACTCCTCTCTTGCCCTGCTCCAGCCTGTGGTCCCTCCCACATGAGACAGTCTTCCACAAATTTGTCCAGCGTGAGTCCTTCCCACGGGCTGCAGTTCTTCACAAACTGCTCCAGGGCGAATCCCTTCCACAGGGTGCAGTCCTTCAGGAAAAGGCTGCTTCACCATGGGTCCCCATGGGGTCACAAGTCCTGCCAGCAAACCTGCTCCAGCATGGGCTCCTCTCTGCAACGGTCCTGCCAGGAGCCTGCTCCAGCATGGGCTTCCCACGGGGTCACGATCTCCTTCAGGCATCCACCAGGCAGGGAGCTCTTCCTCCGTGCCAGGTTGCTCAAAGCCTCATCCAACCTGGCCTTACACTTCCAGGGATGGGGCGTCCACAGCTTCTCTGGGCAACCTGTTCAGTAAAGACTTTCTTCCTTACATCTAATCTAAATCTACTCTCCTTCAGTGTAAAGCCATTACCCCTTGTCCTAGCACTACATCCCCTTGTTGAAAGTCCCTCTCCAGTTTTCTTGTAGGCCCCTTTTAGGTACAGGAAGGCTGCTATAAGGTCTCCCTGGATCCTCCTCTTCTCCAGGCTGAACAGCCCCAACTCTCTCAGTCTGTCCTCACAGGAGAGGTGCTCCAGCCCTCTGATCATCTTCATGGCCCTCCTCTGGACTTGGTCCAGCAGGTCCACATCCTTCTTATGTTGGGGGCTCCAGAGCTGGATGCAGTACTCCAGGTGGGGTCTCAAGACAGCAGAGAAGAGAAGAATCACCTCTTCGACCTGCTGGCTATGCTTCTTTTGATGCAGCTCAGGATGTGGTTGGCTTTCTGGACTGCAAGCGCATATTGCCGGCTCATGTTGAGCTTCTCATTTACCAGCACTCCCAAATCCTTCTCCCTCAGGGCTGCTCTTGATCCATTCTCCGCCCAGCCTGTATTCGTGCTTGGGATTGCCCTGACCCCGCATGCAGGACCTTGCACTTGGTCTGGTTGAACTTCATGAGGTTTGCACGGGCCCATCTCTCCAGCCTGTCACGATCCCTCTGGATGGCATCCCTCCCTTCCAGCGTGTTGACTACACCACACAGTGGGCGTCATCAGCAAACTTGCTGAGGGTGCACTCACTGTCCATGCCACTGACAAAGTCTGTTACACAGCACCAGTCCCGATACCAGCCCCTGAGGAACAGTACTCGTCACACAAATAGGTTATCCCAGAGGCTCTGTCAGACATAGGGGAGGCTTCTAGCAGCTTCTCGCATAGGCCACCACTGTAGCACCCCGCTACCAAAACCTTGCCACACAAACCCAATACACACTTGTCCTACTTTGTGCATCTATGCAAGTCAGTGTCATGGTAATGCTGGCCACCAATGCGTAGCCCAGCCCATGCACTTGCTAGCTGGACTATCTGTTTTTTTTTCCCTGAGCTCTTTGTCCTTCTCTGCCGCCAGGAAGGAAGAGCGTGGGCTCTGTCAATGTCGATATTTTCCAACCAAGCCCAGGTTTGCTCAGAGCTGTCAAATTCCCAGTCATAAGATCTCTGCAAACCAGATTTGTACGGAGAGACGGCTTGTCAGGTAGAGTGTTTTCTGACATTCTCAGCCAGCTGATACTTGAAAGCCAAGTACCTGCCATGCCAAGGCTGTTAAGCTGCAAGTGATAGACATGCATTTTTTTGCACTTGATTATAAGTGTGCAGGTATCTGTTGTACCTGCTGTCTGCTAGGATTTTAACTCTTTCTCTAAATCTGGAATATCTCAATTCTGCCATCAGCTTCAGCGAGTGTCGGTTCCCATGCTGACAGCCCCGGGAAGCTGACTGGCAGTGTTCTTTGCACTCCAGACCTGGCCGTGAGCACAGTGAGAGCTTCAGTTCATCTTCCGGAAGTGACAAAAATTCACTGTCATTACCCTGTTCCATTTGATTTTGGCATAGTTTCCAGCCTCGCAGAATTAGCAGGGAGTGGGTTTTGTTTTTCACCCTAGGTGCTGTATTTCCAGTCTTTCTCTCCATTGCTACATTTTCACATCTATGTACCTGAAATCAGTTTCTGAAATTCTAACTTAGATCACAAGAACTTCTGCAAAATCATGCTTCATCAGCAGGCTTAGGATTTCTTGAAACATCAGAGACACTCTGACATACGTTAAGTCCGTCCTGTGCTGCTCAGGTTCTTATTTCTTAAACAGATCTAATGCAGGAGCTGTGGTGGTATTAAAGTAGGCACCAGCCTGCAATAGTATGCTACGAGGCTAAGGAAATTTTCCATTTCTAAGGTTCACCCAGCCTTTTTAATCCTAATGACTCTGATCTGTTTGACAGATTGCTTTGTGTCACATTTTTCCTCCTTAATGTTTAAATTTTCTGCCTCAGTTTCAGACAGTGCTCTTTGCAGAAGTGTTATTCCCAGTGTGGAGCCATCCTCATCTGTACAAACAAGCCAAAACTCCCCTTCCTGTATCGAGTTATTGAGCGGGCTCTGAGAGCAGCAAGCATGTCCTCATCCCCAACAGCCAAGTTAACGTTATGACAGCGAGTGTAGGTTTCTTCCTCATGCATTTATCTGCCTGTATATTTAGATATCTATTTCTGAGCAAGATGACTCTCACTGGATCCAGTTAGTAAGTCACCTAGTACCTTAAGAGAGGCTAAAGAATCTACCATAAGTACATCTGTTTGTATTATATAAATGAGATATATTATGGCTGATGCCTCAGACACTATTACAATAAACAGGATAAATTAAGTTTCTTAATTTCTATAATAATTTTTTGGGTTGTTTTTTTCAACAAAGGAAGAGAAAGTAGCCATTTCACCACTTTTATTCTACCTCCACTTCAGAGTTAAAAATGTTTTTTAAGGTTTCTAATACTGAATTTTAAAAATGCTTAATTTCAATTCCTGCTAACCTTCACAGGGAAGAATTGGTTTCCTAAAATGACTTCTGAGTATCTGAGAAAATCATCAGCTCACTAAGACTAAGTCTCAGAGTTCATCTTCTGAGCCAAACCAGAGAAGTGCTCTTAATTTCAGAAGTAAGGTGTTGGTATCATCTTTGAACCCAACTGATGATTTAATCGGGCCAAAGAGGAAGGACAGGATTAACATAACACATTTGTGACTACATCTTCCTAGTAACCAGCAAAGCAGAGGACTTTTTTTTTTCTGTGCTCAGCCTCAAAACCACAACCTGTTCATCTCTCTAGTTTATAAATGCAAGGCTTGAGTTGCACTTGCAGGAAGTAAGAAATTTTTTTTAATAGTACCTTATCTCTACCATGCTGTGAGAAATTACCTTGCTTAATTAAATATTCACTCTCTTGTCAGAACAATCTGTAAGTGTTTCTAATCTGGTGTCATTCCTTTGGTAGTAATAATTTGATGCTTTGCTTACAGGCCCTTTTCTCCAAAAAGCCCAATTTATGCTGCAGGGTAGTCATTTTCTTTCTCTGGTTACTATGTCCTCATCTGTCCTCAGCAACCTATTTTGTGCTGAAGTGAGACTGTAAATGGGGGCTTGTCACTTCTAACTGACTGGTTTGGTAACCAGGGATATAAGTAACGCCACGCTATGGAGGATGCATCTTTGTGTGTATGGCTTCCGTAATGCTCAGGGACTGGGCTGTGCAAGTGGCTGCAGCTGCTGGTGCTGCCCACACTGGCCTGGCAGGGCAGAGAGGGGCCCGCTCGCTTCAGAGCTGCCCGTTCTCTTCAGAGCTGCCCTGCCTCCAAGGCAGTTTTGTCCGTCGTAGGCTTGAGGATTCAGAAATGCATTTCTGCTTTTAAACTCTGTCACAGCAGAAGTTCCCTTTCATGTCTTTTACTTAGATGTCTTTTTTCCTAGAAAAGCAGATCACAGACTGGATATAAGGTGTCATGATAAATTAAAAGCCAGACGATGTATGGCTGGTGATTTTGGTGTTTGTTTAGGTCAGTATTAGTACAATTCACCATGCTCTCGTAGTTTTTAAACTCTGACCCGCAGTTTGAGTGTACTAGCTGATACACACTAAAGGTAATACTGCATGGCAAAATCCATATTTTGTTTTTCATACCCCCCAACATCTGGAAGTCAGAAGACAGCTTTCAAGGGAACTTTTATTTGATTCATTATAAAGGTGGATATAAACTGCACTGTTCAGACCTGCATGAAGAAGTCAAGTAGGTTACAAATGGCAGGAGTGTAGCTCTAGCCTATCTCAAATATCAATACATTGTCATTTGTACTGGTGTTATGCAAAATACCAACTCGAAATACATAGGTCAGATTATTATTTTTAATGCATTTTAGGTTTTTGAGAGTATCCTCAAAGGTATAAAATATATGCTTGTCCATGTTTTAAACAATTTAAAGCCAAAGCTAACCTACTGGGATTATTACTAAAATTTCCAAAATTTGATAACACTTGCATTCTCAAGAATGGCCATATAAGGAAAGAGCTACAAAAGATTGCAGAGAGAACTGATTACTAAAGAGACCATGTGATAGCTGCAGCAGCTCAGAAGTGGTGGAACAATAAACTCACAGTGAAGGAATTGCACTGCAGAATTACAAAACAGAAATGTTAACTATCCCCTGTAGGAAAATTATCTTGCAGTAGCCCCCATTGCCAAGTCTTTCGCTCTTACCTCATCTCTTCTGTTGACTGGAAGTGCTTTGCAGCACAAAGTTTTTGTTCGATGTTGTCTCATGGTACCACCTGGGTGATGACTAAGACTTCCAAATGAAAGGGTAATAAGCATGCTATAGAAGTTTAATGATAAAGTAATAAATGTCCTATGGTATGATTATAGCAACAACTAAAGCTGTCCTTTATCTGTTCAATAGCAGAAGCAGTGCTAAACGGTGCTTAATCTTTCTTTCTCATCCCCTCCACGAAGCACAACAAATCTTGCTGAAGGAGAAAGTTTTGGTTCCATTTTTTAATGTGAAGGAATACATCCTGGTAGTGAGAGTCAGAATGGGGAGAGACGGATGGTTATGCATTCTGAATATGTTTGGATTGCTGCAGCTTAGCGAGTTTGCCTCTTGGCCTCCCCTTCTTGTGATTAACCAAATATCTTCTATGCAACACCAGGAAAGCCTGATATTGGCCGTATAAACATTCCTGAGTTCTTGGTCCTTTCTGTTTTCATGTGAATGGTTTTACTTAGGGTTCATGGAGATGAGATGAATCTCAAGACTGGTTTGTGTGCCGTCAAATAAAAAGGAACCCTGCAATAAGCACAGTTTGTGCTCGGGCATTGTAAATAAATTACGTTTGGAGGTATCAAGTGTAAACTGAGAATATTCATTCATAAATCCAAAGGCTAGAGACTATGCCATTCAAAACTGCAAGGACACTTTGGGTTCTGTGGAGGATGCATGGTTGTACATCCTTGCTGCTGCTGCTTAGCTTTTCCATAGGACTGGAATGGTCCCTTCTCTTCCCCTCTGCCTTTGATCTGCTGTGCACCTTCTTGCAGTGGAAATCATCTTTACAAACGGCAGACATAACACTCGCTTGTTCTGTATTCATTGCACAGAGTACAAGGGAAAGGAAGGCTGTGCAATCGCCTCCTTAAACTTACACTGTATTCTAGCTTTAAAAAAAAAAAAAAGATTGAATTTGTCTTATGCATAAAAACTCACAATTGCCACCATTTTGGGTATTTAAGATGTTACATTGAAGATGGACAATTAAAATATGAAATAAACTCAGCAATCTTCATATTAAAATAAATGATTTCTAATTTTTTAAAGGGAATACTACTAGAATTAGGTAATTTGCAAGAAGATTTCTTAAATCAGTTGTATTAATGAGAATGAAAACAACTTCCAAATCAGGATGGACACTTCCTGAGACTTGGCAGGACCCCAGTAAAAAGAAACATTTCCAAACTCAATTTGGGACAGAAGGAATTCAGATGCTCACTCTTTGCTATTTCTCTTCCGAAAGCAGACAAATTAACAAAGGTTTTTGATGCCAGCAACCCTCAAGTCAAGGATGATTGAAAGAAAAAGAATGTAATTTTCTCATCTCTCTTTCTTCGACAGTTTGCAGCAATGTGACAGCAAGTGTTGCTCTAATTTATCTTTATCAGTTTTGATTTTCTATGTCTTTCCTGTGGGATAACTGATTGGGCGGTAGAAGGGGGTTAAATATTTTTAGCAACAGTTTATTAATTCAGAGTGTGACACAGTTGTGTCATTGCACTGTGAAATTTTGTCTACTGTGGTAAAAGCTGTCTTATTTCAATGTGGAATGAAGTGCCTGCCTGTTTTCATTTATGATTACTGACATTTAAATAATTACTCAGTTAAGTTCTCAATCGCAGAATCACTTTTCATTGAATACAGATGGCTCCTTCAGTAGTCACATCACTGTTTTTTCCGTATAGCACAATATTTAAAATAAAATTTCACTCTTTTTTGTCTGGTAGGCTTAGTGCAGGGTAGCAAAAGTCCACTGATCTCTCCATCCATTCATCCAGCCATCTGTCTTTTTTCATGAGAGGCAGGGAGCAGTTTGTGCTGAGTTATCTCAACAGAGGCTCTGCAGCATTGATAGAATATGTGAGTGACATGCAGCTGCATGTTTATCAGAACTGGAAAGCCCAGGCTAGCTGCTCATGTCAGTCATCCCCTAGCAGCGTTCTGGCAAGCGCTGCTGCTCCAGGCTTGGTATTCTCTATGGATTGTGTTACCCATGCTATATGGCAAAGTAGTTCAACTTGTAACACACACACAAAAAATTTCTTCAAAGAGACAGCTGATATGAGTCATGTTGTAAACAGGAGTTGATTGAAGAACACTACTAAAAAAAAATTACATAGGCTACGATTTATTTTTTAAAAGGACAAAAATGAATACTTTGAGCTGTAATTGTCTTCAGCCAGTTTGGTGCCTCATTCTGTAACTCTGGTGGCTCTGGCATGTATTTTGTCTGCAAAAAGAAGACAAAGTGATTAATTTTATTTTAGTGCGGGCACCTTGTGTTAGCTTAATTATGATAGTTCCAAGAACTGGAGAATTTTTTCCCCTAATGCATGAAAAGGAAAAGACGGGATTGCAGAAAGTATTTCCTGACTGTATATAAGGTTGTGCATTTATCTCTCACAGTGCAATAACCAACGAGAGGCTTCAGGTCCCTTTTGTCTTTCTCATCCCTTATTATGAGAGCCCAGTTGGGGGCGTATGCTAATATTTTTCAGGTTATGGGAAACACCATCATTCAAATCATGTTTTCAGGTAGCTTTCCCTTGCCCTGCTTCAACACAGAAAGCACTGAGATCAATTAATAGACTTAGAGGCTTCTAAAAAAAGTATCCTTCTCAGTTCATATGCGTCACAGAAGTCAGAAAAATATATTGCAAAAGAGCTGTCTCTGTACGCAGGTTCATTGTTTTGCCCCTTCAAAGGCATAATTGCTGTTGACTCATATTTCTGTTTACCAGTAGGCTGAAGTTATGACCCATGCTTTATTTAAAAATTGCTGTAATATATTATTTTCTGGTCTGAGTATATTTTATGCAAAAAAAAGATGTCACTCTCTTACTGTTGCAGTTCTTTTCTTTAGAAGGAGAATATAGCTTTTTCTTTTTTCCTAAGAATTGTGCTAACCTACATTTAATGAGTGTCATGTCATTTGGATAGATTGCCCACAAATGTAAGAAGGATTGGAGGTATCTGCTTTGGTAGTTGGTTTGTTGCCACCTGTGATCAAATTGCTGTATGTGGATTCAGTTTCAGCTGACCTAGTAAATGAATTCTGGAAGAAGCATGGATATCGCCTGTATCCCAGATATCTGCAGATGAGGATAAAATTTGCTTTTCCTTCTCCAAAAAACATATCCAGCAAGAGCTCAGTGTTATGTGCCATAACAGTGACATTGATGGGATGTAGGGCCAGACAAGTACAGCTGCTGTCTCTGCTACAGATTAATGTCTTTAATTAGAGTCTTGAAAGCTTAGCCAATAGAGGCATAAACATGTTAAAAATTGATATTTATTACATTGTAGTTTATACAGAGAGATTCACATCAGATTAAAATGTTAACTATTAAGCCAATTCCTGCGAACTGAATTGGAAGCATTTATGATGTCCATTTTCTGAAAGACGTTTTCTACAGAAAACCTCCAGTCCACTGGCAGCCAGCATAAAATTCTACAAATTCTCAGGAAATTATTGTATTTCTTGTTTGCTGAGGGCAATGCCTTGATGAGCTAGCTGTTCACAGCTGCCACTTCCAAAACCATGTCTTTAGACAGGTTGTGCTATAAATCTAATGGAGCAGTTTTACTACTGTGATGTGATTTGCAGTAACTTTATTCAACTGAAACATGATCTGATCGGGAATAAAGCAAGCGGTCAAATAGATCATAATTATTGTCCATTTGGTTCCTTTAGTAACCACACATCTCTTTCTTAGATATTGTAGTTTGAGATGTCATACTCCTTCCAGAACTGAATGGGCAAAACTTTTAATATTCAACCTGGAATTTAACAGGTAAAGGCATAAATGCTTAGAAAGTAACTAGGAGCTGTATTCAGCTAAACTCCAGCTGTACCTCTAAATCTAGTCAGTAGAGCACTTTCAAGTAGAACTTGGAGTTCTTTGCAAAAGTCTCCGAAATATGTCTATGAAAATTTACTTCAATAGAACATTAAAATTATTTTAGTATACTGATCTAAATTCATATGAACAATACTACATGCTGTTCTGTAAGGAATCGGTTCATTAAGGAATTTTGTATGAACTTACTATTTTTTTTATGTATAAAATACACCTGCAACTTGGGTGAATTTACAAGAATGACTGAGAGTCTTTCATTAATGTACGACTCAAAATTTTTCTAGAACACCATGAAGATTCGTGATCATGCAAATAGACGCATGTGTACTTTAGCCGAAATACACAAATATTTATTTCAGTCCGGCTACTTACCTACTGAAAGATAAGCATGAAAAAATTAAAAAATCAATCAGACCTTCCATACTTACATAAAGAAATGTACAGCAGTCCCTCCAGGTCAGTGGGTCATCTGCCACCCTTATCCAAACGTCAGCAATTTTATGCTTTGTTAGACCAGCATAGGATAATATTTTAGATTACTCTGCTTCCAGTAGGAATTTCTAGTTGAGGTTACTATGTGAGTCAAATTGTGTTACCTGCTGGGTGGAAGGGAAGAGAGAGAGACATGATGATTTTACCAAATTCAAAAGCAAGAACCTACCAGAAGTCTCCAGAAAGTAACACTGCTTGTCCTCATCTTGTTTTGCATAATAATTCACATAAATAACTTACCTTGTAAGCTGTGGTCCAAATTACATCCTCGATTGGGTGCATTTTCATAGAATCGTAGAATGGTTAGGGTTGGAAGGGACCTTCAAAGGTCATGTAGTCCACCACCAAAACTTTTATTGAAGTTTTTCCTCTGTAGCTGAAGTCACATTTCGATTAGTCCAAAATGTGAAAGCAAATTAGATAGATACTCTTCAGGAGATTTATGATAAATATTTCAGAAGTGCCTGAAGACTAGAATCCGGTATTTCAAAATACTGTGGGCAGGCAGGGTGTTAAGTCCCACTGACTTCCAGAGAGAGGCAGAAGGAGCAGTGGTCTGCCCCAAACTGCCTTTAAGCTGGGGAGGTAAGAAACAAGCTCCTCCAATCCAAAGATCCAATGAAACATTCCCCAGCCTAATGGATGTTGTCTCACCTACTGACAGAAGAGGGAGCTTAGGGAATCTTTGCAAATACCCTCTTTAGCTTGGTAAAGGTTTAAGGCATTTAAAAGGACAATAGTAGATTTACAGGGATCGTTTGAGGCTCAGTTTGCAGATGTGCTCGGTGAGAGTGGGTACATAAGCAGCTTGGTAAATCTAAATCTACTGCTTCTGTGTCATAAGGTGCAATTGAAAGCTGCTTTTAAAGCAAAATTATAGTTGGCAAGACATGCTAAAACACTTAAGGAAAGGTGGTGGTAGTTCTACGAGACACATTAAAGAAAGTGCTGTAGGCAATGCTGAAACATTATTTGATCCTACATTCTATTCTCAAGGACTTTATTTCCAAAAAATGAGCGTATCGAGCGGCTTTGTTCGCAAGCCTTCTCCCTCTGTTCTGCTTTCAACTGAACCTATAGAGAAAACAAGAGAGTGACAGCTTTTACAGACGAGACCTGCATTAATTGTTTTTCCAGGACTACAAGTAGAGGGCCTCTTCCGAAGGTCAGCCAGCATCCAGACTATCAAAGATGTTCAGAAACTCTACAATCAGGGTAAGCTGTCATCATACCATTGCCAGTAATAGAATGAGGGCTTTGTTGATCTTGGTTTTGTTGGTGAAGCAGAAATGCTAGCTTTCTAATAATTAGTTCATCATAAAACCGTTTGTAACATAAAATAATAAGAGCACTAGTATGCATTAGTACAGAAACCTGAAAGATAGCAACAGGCACTTAATGCTTACTGAATAGCAAGTCATCAGCTGATGTCAGACCAGAGCTTACAAAATCTGTAGCAGCTAATGAATGATAAGGTTTGAGTCAAAAATGGTCTGTTTTTTTCATGAACATTTGTATTGCCTCTACACACTTTACTGTAGTTACAAAGTACAGTGTTTCTGTGTCATTTTGCCTCTGGTGTTTTTCCATGGTTGTGGCAAAAAAATACAATTTTACCTAATAATTTATGAAATGTAGTGAAGTAATTTTGAAAGTCACTGACTTCCCTGTGAAGTCATTTTATGAAGTGCCTTTATGGGGAGCGTCTATGAAAAATACAAAAATAAAATGCAGCAGAAAGCCAAGAGATTTTCTGTTAAAAATGTAGTGTGAAACAGTTTCTAAGCAGTAGTTTAAAGAAAAAGTAAAACATATGATTGAATACCTTTTTTCTTCTTTTTTTTTTTTTAGGCAAGTCTGTGAATTTCGATGATTATAATGATATCCATATTCCTGCTGTTATCCTAAAGACTTTCCTTAGGGAACTCCCTCAGCCATTACTAACATTTGAGTGTTACGATCATATCCTCGGAATCACCAGTGAGTATAAATAAGTTTTAGAAAAATGTATACAGCAAGTTGAACGGGATCTAGCTCATTCATAACCACTGCTGTTTGCTAACCTTGACGCAGTTCTAGGTAATGTGCTGGGTTTGTGTAGCAGGGGGGGCTACGGTGGCAGCTTCTGTGAGAAGCTGCTAGAAGTTTCTCCATTGTCTGGTGGACCTGGCCGGGCCTAGGGCAGACCCACCGCTGGCCAGGGCCAAGGCAATTGGTGACAGTGATATTATCTCTGTGATCAGGTACTTAAGAAGTGGGGGAGAAAGGGGGAGAACAGAAGTGGGGGCAGAGAGGGAGAGGCGAGAGCGACCCTCACTCTCTAGCCTCCCACCGGGTGGCTGAGTGCGCCCAACTCGGCCCAGCCCTGCTCGGCTGCAAGAAGTGGAGAGGAGATGAAATGTGAAGAGAACCTGAGCCAGTTGTGAATTATTTCTTGTGAGAGGAACAGCTACAGATGCCAAGGTAAGTGAAGAAGGAGGGGGAGGAGTAAAGTTGCTCCTGACAAGATTCCCCTGCAGCCCGTGAGGCAGCCCATGGTGAGGCCAGCTGTGCCCCTGCAGCCCACGGAGGGGCAGAGATCCAGCTGCAGCCCGGGGAGGACCCCACGCTGGGGCAGGCGGATGCCTGAAAGAGGCTGAGGCCTGTGGAGGGCCCGCGCTGGGGCAGCTGGTTCCTGAGGGACTGCACCCCGTGGAAAAGGACCCCACGTTGGAGGAGGGGAGGAATGTGAGGAGTTCTTCCTCCAAGGAGGAAGTGATGTGCGGAAAACGGACTCCACAATCTTTAAGATTGTAAAGTAGGTATGTTTATTCAGCACTGGGCAGCACGTGCACAACGTGTTAAGCAACAGGTACAGTATTTATGCATCATAGACAGGCATGTTTATAGAATTCCCGTGGACTTGGTTATATATTAATTAGGTTTCCAAGAAATCATTATCATAAGTTTCCTCCCGTGACAGGTTATTCCCCAGTCTCTGCATCCATCTCGTGTCTGTGCTCAGGAGTCAGTCTCTGGTGGTCGTTCTCTCCTCCTTATCACTATGTCCAGCTGCGTGGATTCAGACCTTTGTCCTGCTTTGTTCTTGCTGCCAGGGTGGTTTCTTGATAACTTATCCTTGCTGGTTCCCAATTTCCTTGGTTATTCCACCCTACCAGTTGGTTCTAAACTTCTTAAGTCCCCTTATCTTGGTCTCAGCCTCAGCCAGTGTGTTTGCACCTCCTCAGGATGTTTCCATCTAACTTATCTTAGCTCTTGCTAGAGCATCCTGAAAGTATCTCGTTATGTTAAGTTTATGACTCTACTGTTCTCTCAAGGTTAGTAAATCATTGATCACTGTTTATCAGCTTGATTCCTTAGTATTAATCCCTTCTTTCAGAAGAAGCGGTGGAAAACCATGTGATGAATTGACTGCAACCCTTATTCCTTATTTTCCCTGAGCCACTTGCGGTGGAAGAAGGAGGTAGAGATAATTTGAAATGGAGTTAAGCCTAGGAAGAGGAAGGGGTGGGGGGAAGTTGTTTTTTGTTCTCTTTTTCATTATCCTACTTTGGTTTTATTACTAATAATAAATAAATAGTTTTCCCCAAGTCAAGTTGTGCCCATAATAGTAACTCCAGTGATCTCTCCCTGTCCTTATCGCAAACCTCTAGCTTTTTGTTCTAATATCTCTCCCCCATTCCCTCGGAGGGTGGGGAGAGTAAGTGAGACTGCGTAGCTTGGTCCCGAGCGGGGATAAACTGTGACAGTATATAATATTACCAGTGCTTCACTGCAGCCATGGATGGGCAACCTCATAATCTGTACCAGCACAATGTTGTCAGGGTTGCCAAGACCTTCTTTGCTTTTTAAAAGGTTTACTCATTTATCTATATATTATATTGTATTATTAAGAACTGGATCAGACTTCTTACTGTCAGAGCTCCATTTTTATGTCATGGCACAGCACTGAGTCAGTCTCAGTGATATAAGTTATGTCAAAGCAGCTTTAGTTTTAGCAACAGGATTGGCAGAATTGTGGAAACAAAATTTAGTTTGTCATTTGGATGCTTTTTTTCCCCCCCTCTTTTTTGTGGGAAGGGGATTGTTTTTATTGCAGCTATTCCCGTGGAATAGCGTATTAGGGAAGAAAGGATCTAAAGCCATGAGAAAAGAAGACATTGATTATTTAAAGATCTGGCACCACATGAAACTATGACTTATAAAACTTTAATTGTGTGTCCTTTGTCAGAGACTAGGACTTTAAAATGCTGGCAAGGCATCCCCCTAATACATGGGGCTTGAGATCCCTGAATATCTAGGAGTTAGTATCTAGTGCTTGTAAGGACTGGTATTTTGCCATCTGGGCTATAGTCAAGCTAGCAGGGAACCCATAGGGCTTTCAGTCACAAGTCACAAGCCACAGGCACACAAGTTTTTCCAAAACCTGCCTTTTGAGGAAATTACATCTAAATGGAGTACAGCTCCCCACAGAGTCTGTTAGCATACGTCTGGTAAACATGGGCTGATGCTATTGCAAAGTGTAGGTTATCGTCACTGTAGTGACTGTTGCTGTGGGGATAGGGCACTAAAATAATTCAGACTGGGGATAAATCCCAATTGCTACATTTGTAAAATGGAGAAATACAGCAAGTTTGCTGTACGTAAATACACTGTATTCTAGGTAAAATTCTTATACTGTGCCCATCACCAGCATCTGTACGTACTGTTTCATATCATTAACTTTATTGATGTATTTCTATTAAAAAACTTAATGTGGTCATGTTCAGAACCCTCTGAAGTTCTTGTTATTTACAAATCTGTAGATCACCACCTTCCAATTGAAGGATTCATCTGCTCACACAATAAGTTTCTCAGGGCATTGAGAAAAACAAGTCTATTCACAGGAAGGTGGCAGAACCAGAGGGAACTAAGGATAGTCATTCAGAACTGGAAAGAGCAGGGGAAATTTGGAAAAAGACTATAAATGCTGATTTTTACTGAATTAATCTTGTGCTGACTTTCTGGACATTACTTTGTGATAGAGCAAAGTGAAAAATTAGAGTCTGAAAAGAATCTGTGAGACGTGCATTGTCCTAGGAGCACTGGGAGGTTTGGCAAAGTGCCTATGAAATGTTAATTACATGCTATTTTTGTTTATTGGCATTTAAAATGTTGACAAAATAGGCTGAAAAGTGGAGTTTAAGATAATTTCTCCATGGGCTTTCTTGTTATACAGCATGACGTGCACCGTCTTTTCTTGATGCTGTGGTGATACCCTGATTTTAAAAGATCTTAAGCTTGAGAGCCAAGCTGGACTGCAGCGAAGGCATATTCTCTGTGAATATAGTACAGAAGGTGGCTTTGAAGAGGTGTGATCGCAGACAGCTCTCTTACGATGATTTGAAAATTCTCATTCTGTCTTCTGGAAGACACCAGAGCAGTGTGATGTATCTATTACATCTCTAAACGTGCAAACCCAGAAATACATCGTCTTTGCTTTATAGTACTTTGAAATGATAGTGAAACTTTTCTCTTTAGTGTCTGATCTGAAACATGTTTTTAAAGACTTATTGATGGGAGCTGTGAAATAAATTAGATGGGTAGCTGACTGAAAAAATTAATAAAGCCTTGAAGCTTATAACTGGTAAAGAACTTCTTTGGTCATGAAAACTGCTAAGAAGAGTTCCTTTACCCAGTATTGCTACACTTCCTGGATTATTTACTCTGCAGAAGGCTGACAAAAAAAAATCTTGGGATTTAGATTATTGTGTCTTATAGGAATTGGTAGCTTTGCAGTAGTAAAGATGTCAACGCAGCTTATCACAGTATAGCTTCATGTATTTAGTTCAGAGCTTAAGGGAATATTTAACATGTTGAAATTTTGCACACGTATTTATGTGCACTTCTAGCTGTGTTAGGGAAATGGAACATGCAGAAAAAGCATCAGTGCAAATGGAGTGGCTAAGTCGGGCGTGATGGTAATCATCAGACCTATGTCCAGATTGGTGTTAAACTTCCTATACTAAAATAATTACAATATTTCAGGGAAATATTGTAAGTTTCTTGGAACAGCATTTGAAATACAATCTAGTGTTAGTGTACTTCTCACCCAGATTGTCTAGATGATGCAAGGAGTTTTGGGTCCAGTTCTGGTTTTGTCCATCTGCAGAAATGAATTAATGAACCTGCTTGGGTTCATCTCCAGAAAATTCTTACTCATGCAAGTGGCCATCTCATAAATCTTTGCTGAGGCAGAAGAGTTTCCTGCAGAATCACAAAAGTGTTTTTGAAGTTATTAGAGTGCCAAAAGAGCATTTTTGGCAGGACTATGTCTCAGCAAGAATAAAATTAGGACATAAAATGTAGATGTCTGGATTCGGTGCGTGGAGAGATAATGAGATTCAAATCCAGACTTTTGAAAGTCCTCTCTAGCGAAAAAATTAATTTGGGTGTTTCACAGAATCGGGAAAATACTCTGGAAGTTAGTCTTAGCCAGATACAAGATAATACAAAACATGGTAGGCTCATTTAAAGGGATAACCCTAAGTGTTACATTGGTGGTAGAGGTTAGCAGAGCTGAATGTTGTGGTTATCTTTACAGATGGATATCTAAATTCCAGCAGATATAAATAAGGGGTTATTTCTTGGTAATGTTTCAATGGTTTTGAGTTAAATTAATACTGACTTTGACGTTGCAGGTGTGGAGAGCAGTTTACGAGTCACGAGATGTAAACAAATCGTTCAAGCACTTCCTGAACACAATTACGTTGTTCTGAAATATCTGATATGCTTTCTCCATATGGTGAGTATACACAAAATTTCCAAAGTAGTGCCAGTCTTTTCTTTCTAAATCTGGTCTTGTTAATTCAACATTGAAAATCTCCACAAAAAATAAAACTGAGGAATTTTTAAAATGTGGTGAGGTGGTTGTGCAGTACTGGCCAATGGAGTGAACTGAGGATGCAGAACCCTCCAAGTTCTGATAAAAGTCAGTGCGAAACAACACAGTGGTCTGGCCACCCCTTCACCCTGAAATTCTTTAGACCTAATGAAAACTGATGTGTAAATTTAAATGGAACTGTGCCTGTATTACAGTATTTAAAATTCCTGTCCCTCCCCCGACACCACATTCACCAATGTGTGTTTTTATTGATTTAGTTTTGGGGATTTTTTGGTTTTTGGAGTGAAAAAAGAAGCCTGAAAATAGTGGTTGTGTAATTTTTGGTGCTGTAGAAAAACTAGGTGAAATCACCTTTTTTCTCCAAAGTATAAATATTGGGCAACTAAAACACCAAATAAATAAGTGTCATTTTAGAAGATGATAGAAATATTAATGAACTTTAGAACAACAGTCAGCAAAATATTTTATATTAGATCTTACAAATAACATTTTCCTATTTAAAATAGCCTTCCTGTACTTTACTACAATGTTAAATTAAAAACTTTGACTGTGCCTTTTTGCAAGGATTTTTGGTATGCTTCAGTATAAATAAAATCGTGTGTCTTTTGTCCTACTTTTTGATTTACTGATTTTTTTTTTTTTTAACCCATTTTTGGAAACCCCACTAGTGAGAGGGTTTGGGGAACATCCATTACAAATAGTTCTACAGCCTCATGACATCCTTTGGTTGCCAGTCTGTTCACAGTAAAGGACAGTAACAGGAATGTAAAGCTCCCTTCCTTCTGCCTTGTCATATTAATTGCCTTTTCCAGATTGCATTTATCAAACCCAGGTGCCTAAACTTCAGTATCATGATGTAGCTTGACACCTAAATAAAGTGATCTAGCCTTCAGAAGTCCTGAGAGCCCACCAGAGCAATCGTGTATGTGGAATAATGCTGATTTTCACCAGTAGAGGAATTAGCCCTCAGTAACTGTTCTTGGGCTCCAGGCATGTTTGCCATATTGTAGCCAGTAGCATATTTCAGAAACAAGAACATTTAATCCCCTTTTCTATTAAAACAGTTGATAAAAGCAAGATTAAAGGAAACAGGTTGATATGATACTCACTCAGACAGCACTTGCAAGGTTCCTGTAATACTCACATGTTTGTTTACCTTTGCTTAGCTGAACTCCAATGCTATTAAAGAAATCCTCATGTCATTTGCCATTAGTTTAGCAACTGGTATCTCTCCTCAGTGTTATGAATCGTGTAAGTGACTTTGTTCCAATAATAGATGCACCATCTCAACGCACTTCTTAAGAGCTGAGCACTTGAGGTGCTAATGAGGTGTGCAAAAGTACGACATAGTGTTTTCAGTAATTGGGCAACAGAACATAGCATTATTTTTGAGTATACCTTGTTATGTAAAGCACAGCGTCGAGTTGATACTGGTGCTCAGATCTGCAATTTTTGCTGATCCACAGCTTTTCATACTTAATGTCTCAGGGAATATTTGCATTTGGAAAGGTCAAGGGAACATGAAACAATCTAGGAGCTAGAGATGTCTATTCATTGCAGATTGGTGTGCTGCAGAAGCTGCCACAATTCAAACTTTAACAGAGCACTCTACCAATAATCCTGGTTTTTACCTGCAAGCATCAACCTTCTTACATATAAGAGGCAATTTAATTCTTCCAGGAGCTCAGCCTTGAGTATTGCAAGAGGTACTTGTGGTAATTTCATGAAGTGGGATGAATTGTAATCACTAGATACAGGTTTTGAACACTCCATGTTTGATATGGGCTTGTGGAAGAAGAAAAAAAAAAATCCCCATTTTTTTCTTCAGTCTCAATCTCCCTACTTAATGAAACAGCTCCTTCTAGTCCAAGGGTGCTACAGCAAGACAGTGCAACTCCTACAGAAGTAAAAGATTTGAGTTTCAAAAATAGGTCAAAATTCTTTAACCTTGGATTAGTAGTGATTTTGCCAGTAACGAGCTCAGCATGCTGTGAAAAGTGTAGGCTGTCCATCTCCACCTTGTAGTGCATCTGGCTGCTAGAGAGGGATTGGCAAAGCCCCCTTGGAGTTGCAGTGGACTAGGTCTCCAGGCAGAATTGGACAACCAGCAGCAAGAGGGAAAGATCAATTTTCGCAAGTCAGTCCCTGAATTATGTCTGTAAAAAAATGTCTGTGCTTGTTCAGCTGATTTCGCAAGGGATGAGAGTGCACGAACAAGTGTTTGTGTTCCACAAGCCCTGTGTTGAACAGGCAGTGAAGTGGATTTATGAACACAGATGCAAACTTAAAGGGCTCAAAGCAGTCTTCTTGCCACTTAACTGGAAGAAACACGCTGAGGGCTACGGTTACCCAGTTCTGAAGCCAGAAACCATTTAATAGAAAATTATAATTGTAGTTTTCCATGACAGTCTAAGGCTAAACAGTCAGCAAAGTTTGTAGAGGCATTATCGTCTAGATTGTGTTTCTATAACCAAGTCTTTGGTTTTGGTACCAGGATAAATGAAATATAGTGGATACAACGTCCTCTCTACACTTACACGCTTTCTCTCTCTGCTGCTTCTTTCTGTCCTTACAGTCATGCCTAATGCAGGGGAAAGCTGGCTGACTTGACTGAAAAAAAAACATTACAAAAACCTGCCAAATTCAAAATATCGGACTTGGGCCAACTCGAAAAAAAGGACAAGGTTTTGGTGCCCATGAGCTATGCTTCAGATCCGTAACTGAAGCAGCAAAGTTGAAGCCAAGTACAAGCTGGAAAAAAAATGCTCTGAACTAATGTTTTGTCTCCATCACTTGTTCAATTGAAAAGTGTAATTAGCATCAGCAAAATTTGGGGGTGGCTGGAGGTGGTGGGGCACGCTGGGAAGGATTAGATGACTAAGCCACATGGAGCAGATACAAGCAGTTGGCACATCTGCAAGGTAGCTGAGAGTGGGGGATGGAAACTTATATTTCCAGTCAGTTTGTGGGGGCGTTTTAATATCTAGTAATTTTCTTTTGAAAGTGTTTTGTGGAGTTCCTTTCAGCATTGCGACTGAGAAGCCAAAGAGATGGTGATGTCCTTGTATTTTTAAAGCGTGACAGTAACTTGCAGATTCTACCCTCTGTATTTCACTGTTTAAACTCATTAGGTAGTGTTGGGGCTGTCTGGTTTCACTCCTGCAGTATCCATAAGGGTGGTAGGATGCAAGTATGTGAATCTGAAAATTGTCACAATTTTGCTGGGAGGATCTGGGTGTTTATTCTGGGATAGTGTGGATGTATATTTTGCATTTGTTAATGTGGCACTGAATCTTCAGTGTTTATTCCCAATGATGAGTTTTGCAATGTACAAGTTTTATTTTTCAATATAGGCTGTCATTACTTAATGATTTTTCCGTACATGTTCCAATGAAAGGGGGAAAAAAACAACAAACTGGAGCTATGTAGTTCTTTGTTGTAATACTTTTCTGTGATGTTCAGATGATTCCTTCAAAGATATGATCTAGGACTTTGGAGAATTGTCTTTTATTAGCTTGTCAGATTGACAGAGCAAGTGTATTTTCACTTGAAACAGAGATGATGGTTACTAGCTTTGTGAGGGAATCAAAGAAGGAGTCAAGTGGGTTAGTCTAAATGCTAAAGATGTCATTTGTGTTTTTTAGAACATAGCTTTGGGATGCAGTTATTTAGAGGGGCAGCCCGTTAAGGGATTGGCTGACTGCATACTGCCCTTACGTGGTCTACTGTTGGAACAAAACATCAGCATGCTAGTGCTGTAGATGAAGTGGATGTGTTCGCGTTGTTCGAGAAAGAAATCTGGCATTGGAGTAGTGAAGGAGTTGAGATGGTGTGAAGCCTGATCCCCTCGGGGAGGGATAAAGCCATTACGGCTAGTGTGACAAGGCTTCCTTGCAGGCAAAGATTATTGTGGAGAGAGTTGGATTCAGTTGCACACTTTGATCTTGGATCTGCTGAGGAAGGGATTGCTGTACCTTTTGGAGTGAAGCAACATGTGAGGCTCCCTTGAATTGCTAAGTCTCAGCCTCACTGATGATTCACAGGCTTAGTATAGCTCTGCCTCAGATGATATAATCACTGTTTCATTTTATCTTAAGGATTTTCTCTCTCAAGAGAGAAGCTGTGTCATGGGTATTTTTGTTGATCATTTCAACATTGACTGTCTCCTTGAAATGTTCAGGGTGGTGGCAAGTGGGAAGAGATGGTTTCATCTTGGAGTTAGAAACATTCTTTGAAGTAGTTGGCCTAAAGAGAAAAAATAAATCTAGCTCTACCAGCGAGAGCAAGTTGTTGGTGGTGTTGCTTGGTGCCGAAATGTTGGCCTTTGAAGACAGTGGCTAGATTAAGCTGGGTGTGTTTCAACTAGCATTTGAAGACAGCATTTGAAGACAGCTTGCGGGATGGAGTGTGTCAAAACCTGGGGGAAGACAACTGTGACAGGTTTGGCTCCTTCCACCCTCCACTGTCCTCCAGTACTATACCACATGTGTCTGTGCCATCACAGGGTACCTGTTCTGTATCCTCCTAAGGTACTTGCCTTAGGATATACAGCACATACGTTTGGTTTTGAGCTATAGAAAACACAGTTTGATGGGCTGTAGCTCTTAAGAAAACACCAGAAAATAATTTGTCCTCGATCCATGGGGGTTTCATGCGTACAGCATTACAGTGTGGATGTAGCCAGAGTGAGCCACTTGACCCAAGGGCCAGAACACAGTTCCTAACCTTGTTGTATTTATTAGTATCCAAACACCAGCTTCAATGTCCACCTACTTTCAGGGTATTACCTAGGTCAATATCTCCTTATTAACAGGGTACTCATCATTGTCCTAATTGTTTTCCCTCAGCAGTTATTTTGGTAGTAGTTTAGCTTTTGCTACATTGCTGTAGTATAATGAACTCTTTGTTTGAGCTGATCTCATGTGAAGCAGATTAAATGAACAAGACAGACTTGTTGGTTTTTCTGTATAGTTAAATAGTGCACTGAGAGCAGTATGTGAAGGTCAGCAGGTTATACACGGTTCGTGCCCTAGAGACAATGATGCAGATTTTGCGTAACATCATGAAGCAGGCATTGCCATTTAATCTGATGACTTTTTATTCTGAAGTTGTGAAGTCAATCCCTTGAAAAGGTGGTTATGGCACCAATATCTCCTTCCTTTATCCAGCCCTGCTTCATGACCTTAAAAACAATTGAAACCTTTAATATTGTCGCAGAAGTAGCATCATGGTAGCTCTGATGTCCTAGAAGGGTAAGGCAAAGATTGGAGGGAAAAATAGCATCTATTATTGGAAAAAATAATATGGTTAGGAAGAAAATTTTATGCTTTTGGGGACATTAAGTGCTTCTTCATGTCCCCCAAGGAGAATACTTCCATCCTGTGCATGTGTCTGAAGGGTATTATATCTCCTCACGGCTGGGCAAATAGGCTCCCTGCTAGGTAAAACACCAAGGAGGGTGGGACTGTGCTGTAGGAGATAGAGGGGAATGAAACCTGTGTTACCAGGCAGAGGGCAACTGGAGTTTATGCCTATGCTAAGAATTGTTCACATGATCATAATGTTTCTTAGGTTTTCCTCTAGTGCCCTCAGGCTTTTCATAGTACTACAGAGCTGCTTTTGCAGGAGGCTTTATGGTAAGGCAGACATGGTGAGCCACTGAGAAGCAGAACTTCTGCTTTCCTATACTACTTGAAATTGTAACAGGAAGAATGCATGGGAAATTTTGAGCAATAATTCCTTGTTCTGTTATGAGATGACAGCTTCAGAGCAACCTGTTATGAGATGACAGCTTCAGAGCAACCTGTACATCACAGTTTGTGACTGCATGGTCTTCCCAGGACAGATTGTTATCAACAACTGCAACCATCAGCTTGAGAAGAACCGGATGAATTACCTAGGTCAGGCGGAATCAAGGGCACCTTCAGCTTGTTGGATCTTTACAGTAACAGAGAACTTGTCAGATACGACACCCAGGCCATATTGGGCTTTAGATACCAGACATGCAATGCAGGAGAGCAAAACACACACAAGTTCCCTGCCAAGCTCACACAGAGAAAAAAATATATTCCTGCTACCCAGTTCTGGGCTCACATCCACAGACAGAAGTAGGACACATCATCAAGATGCGGAACAGATTTCAGTGCTGTATGTTTTACCTACAGCTCATTTTCACCTCCATTGCTTCAGAGGAATTGGGTGGACTTAGGTGGAAGTGAAATAATGCATCAGTGGGAGAAAAAAAATCCTTCTAAATCCTTGCAAACAACTTCAGAAGTCCTCAAGGTTTATAGAGGACTTAGTACCGAAGAAGATGGGATAGCTGTTTGTTTCTGCTGTCCTTCCCTGTCCCTCAGCAGAGGTAACAATAGATTCCATATAGAAGGATTGAAAGCAATTAATTTTCCTAGCATAAGGAAACAATTCAGCCTTTTTGCTTGACGTACTGACATCTTATCTTCTGCTTGAGGGATATAAACTCCAGTGGCCCTGTAGCTCTAGGCTGCACAGTCAGCCCGGAGGCTGTTAAGAAGCCGGTGATGTACCTGTGGCCAGGGTCTACTCCCATCATTGGTTCATCCTCAATACAGAATGGTGTCTTGTCTCTCACTCTCTGGGGCACGTGTCTGCATGTACCTATTCATGTTTATGTTTTTCCAGGTTTCACAGGAAAGCATATATAACAGAATGACAGCATCCAGCCTGGCCTGTGTCTTTGGTTTGAATTTGATCTGGCCGTCGAAAGGAACCACTTCTCTGAGTGCTCTGGTACCTCTGAATCTCTTCACTGAACTACTGATTGATTTCTACACAAATATATTCAACTGCCGAACGGTGCCTGGTGAGATCTTACCTTAATGCTTCCAGAAAGAAAAATGGAGTGTGGCTGCCTGAGGGAAAGGTCTCTGTGCCTCAACTGGTGGGAGCTTTGTATTCAGGGCTCTCTCCTGTGAAGAAAACTTTCAATACAGAGTAAAGTTTCTATAGCTTTCCAAATACCAAAGATGTTGGGAGAAGCACACTGCCCCATATATTCTCATCACGTAGGGGAGAATATGTACATGAACATTCAAACACCAGTAAGTCAAAGTGAATCCCCTTATTGAACTTGAACAGGTGACAAAAAGTGGTGTGTTAAAAAAATCATGACATTACATGCCAGTCTGTCATTTATGCGTGGATCTGGAGACCTTACTATATGACATTATTTTCTGGGACCATACAGGGCTAAGTTCCGGACCACTCCTGAATTTACAGCTTGCTTCTTTTTTTTTTTTTTTTTAATTATTTTTTTTATTTGAATACAAGTTTGTTAGAAATGTCTGTATTTAAAATTAATAAAGATGGAATCAATTTTTAAGATACTAAAATTTCTAAACTATTTTTCCATATATTTAAGTGTCTTGTTTTACACAAAATGGTGTGGGCAGTTGTGGTATATCAGGTTTGCAATTACCATGGAGAGTAGAGTGCTTCCTGGGTAATTTGAGTTGTGCAGACAGCTAAATAATTATGCTTGCAAATATCTAATATATGTAGTTAATCACTGTAGCTGCACATGCAAAGTGTCTGGAAGTTCAAATAGGGAGCAGTAATCTTACGGGTTTTTTTTCTCTAAATACTTGGAATTTTAATCAGTGAGTTGTATCTGTGAGTGCATAATACAGAACATGGACTAACATTGAGAAGAATACTCCTGATGTTTGGGCTGCATACTTTTGCAGCTTGAGTTGATGGAAATTTAGTCTTCAAATCAGTTTCTTTAGAAGGCATTAAGAACAACAACTTGGATAATATACCTAATATCATTTTTATACATTGAAAGTCTATTATTAGTCCCAATGTGAATAATTAGCCAACATAAAAGGAGAATTTTCAATGTTTTCTTTCTAACTATGCCATTAATATCGCTTGTATTAGATGAACTTGTAACACACTATTTCATTGTTCAACACTGATTGGTAATGGGGTGGTGTAACAAAGTTATCATTATAGTTCCTGCAAAGCAAAAGAAAATTAACCAGTAGTAAAAAAAATGTAGTGGTATTTTCCCTAATGCTCTGGTCTTCCTGCTTCTGTACAAAGCTAATGAAACAGAGGGACTATTCAGTAGAAGTAATAGTCTCAGGAGGACAATTTAGGCATCTCCTTCTCTGCAAACACAAAACCACTTTTTTATCCTGTAGGTTCTAGCAAGTTGAGGGTTGGTAATTCTGGCCTTCCTCTTGGCAGTTACAGATTACCTGCTTGTGTAAAGAGTGCAACAAAATCTTACTGCAGAGGGGAAAGAGGATTCATTCTTGTCAGCAATTTCAGGAAATAACAAAGTTTTCAGAAGGCTGTGGAATGCTGGATGTGCCAGGCTTTCGTTTGCCCAGTAGGTGTCATCTATAGCATTAGGCAATGATTAAAATTTGAAAAATACAGAGGCTTTAGAGCATGATGTGTTAGGACCAATTTCTCATGTCACAGTCATGTGTTTTCCCCGGTTCCTCAAGTGTCTTAAAAACAACTTTTTAGCTTTGAATATCTGTAAGTAATAGCCACCTATGGCTCCCATTTAAATATAAAATCTTACATAGTACAAAGAGAATAATTAACAAGTATTCATGACTGTTGCATTTGAGCACAGTGAGATTGCCATGGATAAAACTGTCGTAGTTTTGTATTGCAAGTCATCAGTTTTACATCTGAGTTACCAGTAACAGCCTTGTTGTATAATTAAAAACAAATACAATTTCACTCAGCACTGCTCAGTGACTTGGCAGCATGGTTCTGTGCATCAGCACCCAGTTCTTGTAGGGTAGGAATTTGGCATCTGGGAATTAACAAAACCTGAGTATTTTGCCAGTTTCTGGTCAAAATACATACGTGTTAGTTTTGCTGTCTATGAAAAGAAGGAGCACCTGGCATTGGAGATGAAATGCTAGTAAGTCCTGTAAAATGGTTGTTTTCTATTTCCCTGTGGCCTCTTCCAAAAATCCAACAGCGTCAAATGGTATTTAGTCTTCAGGCTACACTGCGTAATGAGAATTGTAAGTCCTCCTATAGTTTTCATACCAGATCCCCGTGGGGTGAAATCCTGAGTTCATGGAAGTCAGCTTTGCTCAAAAAGTCCCCAGAGTCTGCGGAGGGGGCTCCCTCATAGATTTAGTCCTCGAACTCATCCTAGGTTGGGAGAGAGCAGGAATTTGGCAGCAGCAGTCATGCTGGTGAGGTGAGCCTTGAGGGCACAGCTGCCTCTGGCCCTTTTACTGTTATGAGTAAAAAGTAGAAGTAAGGAGCATCCCTTCAGCTGATTTGCCTGCCCATAGACACACGAGATGGGAGTTAAAACCAGACTCACTCTTTCAATATTGGTCACATGCCAGACTACATGGCAAGGTCTTCCTTTTAGTGCTATGTAAACTACCATTTTCCAGTAATTTATAGCTCCTCTCATTTAGTGAATGAACAAAATGGCATTTTCTCATCTCAGGATACCTTCCCCCTTTAAAGAACAGATAACCTCTGTTATCTGCCAGTGGGGCTTATTTGATGCTGCTTAAGAAAAGTAGAGGCTCTGGTTCTGATTGACTGCAGTTAGCACTGGTGGGGGCAGAGTGAGGCAGGGGGACAAGAGGGGGGCTCCTGCTCCCCTTTACCTTCCTGCCTCCCCAGCAGGCAGCCTGAGACAGAAATAAGGAAGGTACTCAGCTCCACGCCAGCCTTTTTCTGCAAGCCTGCCTGTCACGGGGAAGGGACTTTCCCAAATCAAAGGCACCTGGGTAGCTAAACCCTCCTAGTGATGAGACCCCAGCTCTGTGCCCACTACCCAAAAGGAGCTGGTGAAATCCTCCATCTGCAGCAGAAGCCCCTGATCTCCATCCTGAGTGCCAGACTTAACTATGACATTAAATCAGCTCTCATGAATTATTCAGAAGGGTTTGGAGTGAAATTCATGTTAGAGAAATATATGTTTCAAATTTCCTGACTCTAAGAGGAGTCCTGGAGGTGTCCCCTGCAGTTACTTTGATAACAGTTTCTCTTTACAAATGATAATTGCATGATTTGAGCTTTTGTACAGTGTGGCCTTGTGAACTCTTCTCTCATATCAAAGAACAATTTTCAGATCATTTCCATAGCAAAAAGAAAGTGATTATGGAGATAATCTGTTGGAAACACACATGCTGGATTTCAGTTTAAAACAATAAAATGCAGTTATGGAATGAGAAATCAAGTGTTACCTAGCTGACAGTATACAGAGAATAAATTGCCTAAGCATTTTAGTTTACTGAGCTGTTAGGAGTTGAAAATTGGTCCCAAGATTAGTCTGATTATCAGGATGCCTCTAGCAACAAGCGCTGAAGGGGGAAGGGAATATTTTTCTACCCTGCATCTATGAAGAAATGTAAGAAGATTGAACAATGTCATTAGCCGAGGGGGAGCTTTTCCCGTTCTTACAAAAAACTTCCATAAATGAATCCACACTTACATGTGTGCGGATGATCTGTCGGTGTGTGCTGCACTCCTTGAGCGGCATCTATCACAGAATCTCTGAGCCTTCTAAGCTTTAATATATCCATCCTCACAAGAGGATGGATAATAATAGAAAAGCCTTAGATATTTTATTCACATATTCAACGTGTACTTAGGTAGCAAGTTGAACTTTTAATGAGATTGACAGGACAGTCACCTCCACCTTCATTTCCTGAATAGTTTGTCTTCACAACCCTGGAAAATGTCAAGTTGCCAACACTCACTTTTCAAGTGGCCATGGGGGTGTTGGGGTGTGGGGGAAGAAAGTCAGAGAGAGTTACTGCCAGTACCTGTAATTTGTGAAGAAGATCGTGTTCAGTTGAAGCTCTACTGGCCAGTCACATTCCTGCTCATACTCTATTCAGTTCTAAAGTTTTTACCTACAAAGAGAAATCAGAAGCAAACATACCCTGCCTTAAGTAGGCATATCTCCTTTGAAGCCAAAGGTGTGACCAAGGAGTATGTAAATCATAGAATCATAGAATGGTAAGAGTTGGAAGGGACCTTCAAAGGTCATCTAGTCCAACCCCCCTGCAAGAAGCAGGGACATCCCTGACTAAAATTAAACACGCCTCCTCGGCCGTCTGCGTTCGGCTGAGCTCCGCTAGCCGCAGCCTTCCCAGCGCTGGAGAGCAGGCTACAGCAGCCGCCGCTCTTTGCCCCTGGACCGCCTCAGCCACTTCGGGTCTCGCGCACCGTCTAACAGCCCTTGGTTCGTACTGCCCTCCGGACGAGTCACCGCTCGCCCTGTCGTGTTAAATGATATACGTGGCTGACCTGTGAAAGGTGTTTTGCCTTTCCCAGTGGAGTAATACTCATTTTCACCATCTGAAGAGTTTGCTTTTTGTGTTTATCCATGCATATCCTAGAAAGTCATTTCAGTGGATTGCACCTAGTGTAGCAAAGGATTCCAGTGTCTGCCAGTGTCATCTGAGAGCAATGGAGGATTGTAGTGGGGTGCTCCAAGCGCTGTCTTCTTTCTTGCAAACTGGAAAGCCTGTGAAAGGACTGCCTTGACCGATGAGATTTCTTTGGAGTTAGGTTGGTGATTTGGACGGTGAACTGGCCTGGACACTAAGAAGAAAACTTCCAAATACAACCAGGAAAAAAGCCCTTTTCTACATTGGGCCTTTCAGCCCTAAAAGGCATTACTCAGAATTGACACTCTGAGGAAAAAGAGTTTTGGTTTGCCTCTCCGAGGTGGAGATACACAAACACACAATGGTAAACGAGTTATCCTGTTTCTTCCTAACTGGGACCTGTTGGCTGTAGTGTTCGGAAAGCCATGGTAGTTGTACACAGAAGGACCATACCCCTGCTATCCTGGCTATTCCTCTTTAGTATAGCTGGCAGAAGTTCAGCCTTAAAAATAATTAACTGATTGGAAAAATACTTCCTGCTGGAACATGCCAGCTCAACAAAAAAATAAAAGAAGGCTTGGTTTTCGTACTATTCTTTAAGAAATCATTATGTTATTATAGAAAACTGCCTGTGTGCCTTTGAGCCATGGACCCCCAATTCACCCAGGGCCCGACTCCGGCTCTGCTGGCCACAGCAGTGCTCTAGAGTAGGGGAAACAAGCATCACTGCTTCCTACTCGTGGTCTCTTTTGAGTTGGCATCACCTTTCCACATGCAGCATTGCAATTATTGCCAGAGGTAAGGAGGGAATTCTGCTGGAGCCAGGGGAGACGACACACACAGCTGACTGATCATTAAAGCTGACTTTTTTTCCTGTGGCCCTAATTTCTCCATGGTGCAATCATCGTGCAGGAACTGCTTTCTTGGCTGCCAGTCTGTCTGTGGTCCCCAGAGCACAAGCTTGTCACTTACAGGGTTAGGGCTTGCCATCGTAGTTCGGAGCGGCAGGATGTGATGCTTGACCCAAATGCTTGTGGGGGGAAACTGCAGACTGCAACATGGAAACATGCTTTTCTGAAACACACCCCAGTTTACTACCTGCTTCATTTTCTTTTGCTTTGATCCTGAAAAACTTACTCATTTAAGCTACTGCTAGCCCAGACACTAATGCAAATCTCCTCAAGCCTAATATGAAATCAGGATTTCTGTCTTTGTGGGTTTTTTCTCTATTACGTGGGTTGTGTTCCCCAATACTGAATTCGACTCTCAAATTATTTCTGCACTTCAACCTTTAATTGCCCACAAAAGCAGTTTACAGCCTCTTACTCTTCTGCCATGAAAATTATCCTCTTAATTAATGGGACAATAAAAAGCAACTGTAAAATGCACCAAACTGCATCACCTAAAGCATCTGAACTGGATTTCTGCAGCAGTCATGGAAGAGCCTTCGGGTGGGTGGATTTTTGACGCTTCATCCAACAACTTCTTGACCCAAAGCTCTAAATAGAGTAAGGGCTGTAGTGAGGTACTTCAATTTTCTGTTTCAAAAGCTTCCAAAGAAACATGTTCTCCCTCTGCTTCACCTGCCAGCATTGTCTTTTTTTTTTTCTGTGTATTTCCTACCCCTTCAAAGCTGCATCCGCCGCCTATTGGCATTTACATCCTTCTTCATCTGCAGTCTGTCAGCAGTCTGCGTAAGTTGGGGCATGGTGTTCGCGCTCATGCACGTGCCTCCCCCCTCCACGTTTTTGCAGGGGTGGGAATCGTCTGAGGCTCTCATGGCTGTTCTGTGGCTGGACAAACTGAACTGAAACCGCAAAATGTTTGCTTCCTGCAGGGAAGTTTCAGATTACAGTGTCTGAGTGAGTGAAATTGCCCAAATCATGTTTCCCTCATTTCTGAAGCAGAAAGATAGTTACACCTTTGATAACTAGATTGAGCTTTTATGTCTAATAACCCAACACTTGTGATGGAGGGGAAAAGAAGTTAGGAAGATCTTTTCCGTATTTCCCACCACTCCCACCCTTCCTCATCAGCCTCTGTCTTTTGAAAAACCTGCTATATCCATGCATACATGAAGTGCAGCCACAGCTGATGTCCAGTAAAGCTAATATTGTACGTAATAAACGTACTCAGAATAGAAACAGCATCTCATTGGGCTGCGTAGCTCTCCACTCTGAACATGTGCATAGAGCTGAGCAAGGCACAGATGGGCTGGTGTCTGTGTCTTCCTTGTTTGTGTTAGGGGTCACAGAGGGGGCTTGCTTCCCTCCTCCCTTGCCTTCTCAGTACAGGAGCTCCCTCACGCTCACTGGGCTACCAAACAGCAGCAGCCACTGGCCCCTAGCTGCTTTCATGTTAGTCCCATCTGCATGGAGTACTTCATGCTGTTGCAAAACAACTACACAAGCAAGATGTTTGAACTATCACAAACGACTTCCACCTTTGCAGCAGGATTAGCAGACTTTTGTGGTTTAATCCCAGTCAGCAACTGAATGTCACACAGCTGCTTGCTCAGTCTCCCTCTCCCCGATGGGATGTGGGAGGAAGACAATTGGGAAGAAAGGAAAACTCTTGGGTTGAGATGAGAACAGTTTGATAGGCTAGCAATGGAAGATGATAATAATAACAAAATATAGAGATACTAAAATATACAAAATGAATGATGCACAATTTCTCACCACCTGACGACTCGGTGACCAATATAGCCTGTCCTGAGCAGCAATCATGGAAACAAAAACCAAAACCAATCCCGGAATGATCCTGAGCAGCAAGCAAAAGAGTGAGAGAGCTGCCCACTGGCCAACCCCCCACTTACATACTGAGCATGATGTCTATGGTACGGAATATCCCCTTTGGCCAGTTTGGATCAACTGTACTGGCTATACCCCTCCCAGCTTCTTGTACCTGCACATTAGTGAAACCTGTGAGGCTGGAAAAAGTCCTTGATCTCTTTAGTAACAACTCGTAACATCAGTGTGTTATCAAGATACTTCACATACCAAATCCCATACTAAATCCAAAATACAGCAGCTATTGGGAAGAAAATTAGCTCCATCCCAGTCAAAAACAGGACACAGACCTACATTCTATGTCCATCCCCACATTCTATTCTGAGGCTTGAATAATTTTTTTTTTTTTTCTGTCTTTGGCTTGTGGCTGACCTCCCAAGCAATCCTGCAACAAAAACCTTCCAGGGTCCAGAGTGCACACTGCCAGCCCTGATGGGTAAGTGACCGTGGCACAAGGACAAAACAAATCCATTCCAGTGCAAAATAGCATTACAATTCAGTAAGATAATATCACTGTCTTTTGCACCAAGAGAGCTTTTACAAAATAATATAAATGAGAGAATGAAAATAATGAGAGGCTTTGTAGAGCTCTCTCACAAGCCCTGACACCCGGCATGCTCCTGCCAGGAAGGCAATAAACACCCCATTCTCTGCATGTCACAGTATCACAACTTTTCCATATAATTACCACTTGAAAGTTAATAGGACTCTGCTCCCAGCACGATGGCTGTATTTTGTATAGTTGCTGCACGTCCTGTGTCCATGGCTGTCACTAGAGACCCAGCTGTGGAAGCACTGTCTTGGAGGACAAGTTATTTGAGGCTGCCTCAGAAATCAAGCAATTTCCTTACAGGAAATCCCATTGCACGGAGGCAACTCCTCCCCCTTGGAAGAGTCATGATGGATAATGCCAGTGAAGAGCAGGGAAGGATGGGGCAAATAAGGAAACCAAAGCTACCTGGCTAACATAGAATCATAGAATCACAGAATCATTTAGACTGGAAAAGACCTTCAGGTCATCAAGTCGAACCGTAAACCTAGCACTGCCAAGTCCACCACTAAACCATGTCCATAAGCGCCACATCTACACATCTCCAGAGATGGTGACTCTTGATGGGTGATGAACGACTGCTTTTTGGGTAGTCTGGGCTTGCGGGTACGTTGTGTTGGTTTTCCCAGGGGGATTCTGTGGTTTGTAAAGGTGAGTTCAGGCTTCATCCTTGGCCTGCAGCAGAGGCCTT
>WHYT01015363.1:0-31166 GCA_009806455.1 Tetrax tetrax
CAGGCTGAGAGAGTTGGGGCTGTTCAGCCTGGAGAAGAGAAGGCTCCTAGGAGACCTTATAGTAGTCTTCCAGTATCTAAAGGGGGCTTATAGGAAAGATGGGGAGAAACTCTTAAGAAGGGCCTGTTGTGATAGGACAAGGGGTAATGGGTTTAAATTAGAAGGAGGGAGGTTTAGATTAGATATTAGAAAAAAATTTTTTACACTGAGGGTTGTAGAACACTGGAACAGGTTGCCCAGAGAGGTGATGGATGCCCCATCCCTGGAAACATTCAAGGCCAGGCTGGATGAGGCTCTGAGCAACCTGATCTAGTCAGGGATGTCCCTGCTTCTTGCAGGGGGGTTGGACTAGATGACCTTTGAAGGTCCCTTCCAACTCTAGCCATTCTATGATTCTATGATTCTATGATTCTACGATTCTATGATTCTACTTGCTCTTTCTGTTCAAATGAAAATTATCAAACACAATGGGATAAACCCAGTTGTGCAGCCAGGGTACTCACATGTTTGCCATTACTATCCAAGCTGGAAAATGCTCTATTCTCCCTCCACCGCTGAGATATACCATGGGGCTTATTATCCCCATTTCGTGGAGCAACAGGGATGAGAAAGCCTCTACAATTTTCCTGAAATCTCACAGGAGTCATTCACAGAGAAGACATTTACTGAGTATCTTCCAGATCCCAGATGATATCCCAGCTGGTGGGCTCTGGTGGTATCTCACCAGTGCCAGGACATGGACAACGGCGTGACAGCTCATATCGGTTACTTCTTGGCACAGTTTTGGTTGGCACCACCTAGCACTTTCCCGGCTGCTGTCCATGGTTAGCGAATAGCGGCTGGGCCAGCCCTGCTCCCGGTTTGGTTTGCTGCCCTCCTGCTTTGGAGGGTGGGAGAGCCCAGCTGGAGGGATGTAGGCTGTTGTTTCTAGTATTCCTCCTTTGACTGTTCCCTGGCCTATTTTATTTCCCGGCATAGAAACAGCCACTTGGTGTGTATTTGTGTTGTGTGCCTGTCTGCTTGCACGGAAGTGACGTATTTGAAGACTAGTTGGTGAAGAAAGAAGAGGAAACACGATATGAAATGTGAGTGAGTCTTACGTGACCCTGAGCTGAATCCTGCCTTAAGACTGGGGATATTTTTTCATGATCCCCTGCCTATGCAGTGTCAGCACAAAGCAGAGATAGGCCCCAACACGTGACTCTTTAGTGACTAGTTTGAATGGAAATGTGTGATTTCTGAACAGATTTATTGTGCAAGCAAAAATGTATTTGCTAAAGATTACAGCAGTGTGTTTGCTCTGAATTCTGAGCCTGGGAAATAAAGACTGCCCTTTGTGACTTTTCATAACACGGTGAAATAAGGTTGGCAGGGTTGAATACCTGTTTAACTCTGTTATCCCTGTCCCATGGTCTGCAGCGCAGGGATTAGGCAATGGAAGCAGAGCAGAGCCGGGGATGCAGAGACCTCTCTGCGGCTGGGACTCCAGCTCTCACATCCCTTGTGGATGTGGGTGACAGAGTTACTTACCACTCATGTGGCCTCAAAGTGTGGACAAACAACCTACACACCCATTGCTCCCTGACCTTGCCAAAATGCTTGCCTGCACCATCCTCAAGCTCCTTTCTGCCACCTCCCTCTCAGAGGGTAGCAGGGACCCAGGAGGCTCTGCTGATGAGAACCAGGACTCAGCCTTGGACCTCTGACTAGTCATTACCACTTCAGCCAGCCAACATTATTACCAGAGCCATCAGATGTTGTACAATTGCATAGCTGGAAGGTTTTTGCAGGAGTTGGGACTAAGATTCTGCTACTGTGACCATTATCCCTGAAATGCAGCAGCTCCCCTTCAGAGCTGTTTTGCAAGGTGGGTTCATGAGCATTTCCACTGAGGATAACTCACAGTCTAGAGGGTAATCAGCCACCCAGGTCTGAGAGCACAGGTGTTCTGGGAGCATGGACCACGGGGGTGGGTGGACAGAGGTGTCTCGGACTTTTCGATGAAGGAAAGTGAATGAATGCAGAGTACCACTTGGGGAATTCTCATGAGTCAAAATCCACCCTGTTTCTTTTGTTCATTTTTCATTTTTAAAGCTCTCCAGTAACTGATCTGCAATGTGTAGAACTCAATTTGGTTTGGAACTGCAGTTCAGACGCACTTGTAGATAAAAATTAAAAGCCATGATCTTACAGGCATGCTCAGGGTTGACTGATAAAAATAATTATTTTGCCAGTGCGTTGAATTCAGTTACAGGTCCCATCGCTCAATTTCCCTGGCAGAAACACTCCTGAGACTTTCTTTTGCTGATACTCTGCCGCACTGTTTGGAAAGAGAAACTCAGCCAACTGCAAAGTTATCTTGGAGTTGTCCTTGTACAAGGGAAAATGGGGCTTGATTTGGTCTGGCAGTCTGCTAACATTTGCTGCCATGGCATTTTTTGCCAGTCTTCATGACGCCAGCGAATGGAGGAACGCCGCAGTGCATGTGTCTAAGGGGGTTTAGTATAAGTGTGTCTGTAGGAGGAGTAGTTTCCTGAAAGGAAAAATTCAGAGCGGCTGACCTTGCACCGATTCTGCTGTCAGTTCCTGCTTGAAAAAAGGTCGCCCTGGTCTGGTGCAACACCACTCACCTCCAGCAAGGAAGTTTCAAACTGTTAGGAGACACGTAAGAGCTGTGTAAGGAGTAACATGTCCACAGGGATTCCTCTGTGCCGGACATGGGATCTGAGCACACGCAGGCTCTGGAGGAAATCAGCTCGAAACTGAAGGTTGCAGTGGGTTTATAAAAGAAGACTCTCAGCTCTGCACATCTTTAGACACCAGATTTCAAATCTAGTTCCAGATCCTGGATCAAGTTAAAGTGAAACATTCAGAAATAGGAGTCAAAATGATCTCCAAAGTACTTGCTCTGCAAGGCGAGCAGGAACAGCATCTCCATAGCTGTTACTTAAAAACATGAAAATCAAAAGCATTGTTGAAAACTGATTTAAGGGGCCGAGTAGATTCAGGTGCAAGGCAAGAGACTGTACGCTTTACCTTTTTGTCCTCCTTGTGCTTTATGCCCTGGAAACCTACCTACATCTCTGCCTGTTAATGAACATCTGCTTTTGATTGTCACAAACCCATATATTTCAGTAAAATAAATATACCTAATCTCCACTTGGGAAACAGCCTATTGTTTCTGCTGTGCCAGGTTCAAGCATTGCTTTTAAATCAGAAATGGACATTTTTTTTCTCACTTGCCTACCGGTTACCTTTAAGTGCTAAATAACACCATCAGGAATTATGCTTCTGTGTTTGGACTAGCTGCACGACATGGGCTGAAATGTTGCCTTTTCTTTAGTGTCTGATATGTCCTGTGTTGAAGGACTATCTCCTGGGTATACTGTCTGCTGGTGTTAGAGAATAAATGTCTTTCCTGTCTCTAGCTAATTCTGTGCTAGTCCAGCTGGACACTGGACTAAATGCAGATGACAACACCAGTGCTAAAAGCACTGGCTTTACCCAGTCCTGCTCATCCCACCTGGTAACACTAAGCTACTGTCTTTACTGGAGCCATGTAAGATGTTACCACTGTCTCTGTCCATCTATCTGTGACACTTCATGCCTGACAAGGGCTTCAGAAACCTGCACAATAACCAAGTAAGAAAAAAAATATATAAAATATATATGTACACAGTCACCCTGAAAGCTGTACAGGGTGGGAGCTCCCGGGTTCCCAGAGCGGATAGACTTTCTCATGTCATGTCGTGGTGTTTGCTGCTTGATGACCTATTGATCCTGTTACTCAGTGTGAAAATCACTGTTTCTACACATTCAAGAAATCAGCATTTGTTGATTTTGTGTTGACTGTTGAACTATATGATCTTGACCATTTCCAGCATGATTATGGTCTTGCCTTAAAATACTGCTGAGAGCAGCTGAGCTTCTTCACCTTCACCTTTTCAGTCTCAGTTTCAGCCAGTCTCCACAAGTAGTTGTGAAATAGTGGGGGTGACTTTCTACTCAAGAGAGTAAAAGGTTCAAGATTTAATCCCTCTCTTTTATTTTTTTTTTTTTTTTTTTTACTATGTCCTACATAAATGGTAAAAAAGGATTTAGCAGTGTAATGGTCTGCAGGGAAAACATCCTTGCAAATGTGCTGGTTCAGAGCAAGAATCCTTCTAACTCAATACTCTGTCTCTAAAACTGGTTACAAAAACTTGTCTACAAAAAACTGACTACATGCTTGGGGAGTGTGAGAACAGCGCAAGTATGTTTAATGTTTTCCTTTAATTCCCTTGCACACTCTGACCATCTTCAGCTCGGAACATTTTGCACTTTCCAAGCCACTGCAGTTTATTTACATAGTAGCTTGCAATGGATCTCTTGTCCAGGGCTTGTCCTGTTCCCCCCTGAGTCCATGTAAACTGTGTGCTTCCACAGGGTCCTTTGACACAGAACTGCACACATCTAGCATCTCCTGCAAGAAAAACCATCCTCTTCGGCTTGTCATGAACGCAGTTCCTATTAGCTTTATTTGATGGTCCCTAGGTCATCTTTTGAAGGTACTGTGGACAGCTGATCCTGTCAAGCCATTCCTGATAAACTACTGTCTCAAATATCTCAAAACCTGGATCCCCCAACAGCTTGCTGTCCACATCATGTTGACACTCCTTGTCAATATTTGAGAGGAGTATGGTTGCCTTTACACAGTGTTATGTCATTCACCAGAGGGGTACACAAAAAGGCCACGTTCAGCTGGGGAGAGCTCGTCAATAGCTTGTCCAGAAGGAAGCCTGTGCTGCAGAGCTGGTCTACTTGTGCACAGCAGGTCTCTCAGGGACATCCAAAAGCATCAGGCTAAGAGCACAGGCACAACGAGACTGTCCTACACACTGAACCTGCCCAAAGGCACTGGACTCATTGCTAAGGAGAGCAGTTGGCCAAGGGCATGCCATAGCTGTTGCAGGAGAAGTTCAGACTCTGTCTAGTGCCAACTGAAAAAAGAGGATCTCTCCTGGATCCCTAGCTATCTCCTCATAGCTCTGTTTAGGTAGAAGGATGTGTTGGGAGATGCTCTTCATCCTCTCTCTTGTGTTGCATGCTTGTAGGTCTCCTTCTTGGCTTACTGCTCACCAGTCTGTCCTTGTGGGCAATTTCTACTTTGCTAAAATTAATGCCATGGTTGCCTCTGGACAAACATTTCTAATTTCCCAGGTACTGGACAGTTCTTCACCCACATCCCAAATCTAGGTCAAATTAAGGCCAAATCTGTGCTCAGATGAGTGTTCTTCCTCCCCTTGCTCCCTGTTCCCACTCAAAGACAGTCCAGGCTCTTTGCTAAAGGGTGGATATGCCTCAGGCTCTGACCAGCTGCCTGACCTGTAGGACTGGGGTAATTACAAATATAATAAGCCCATAGAAATGAAGTAACCGTTTGACTGCAGGTATCAGTACGGATCAGCCAGAGACTTGAGGAGACTTGCTGGAGTGGCTGCTGACTAAACATTCCTCCCAAGGGGAATGCTACTAGCACACGGCTGATGCTGAGGAAGGCTGGAAGGGCCATGGAGATTTCACACACACACTTCAAACTGGGGTTCAATTTGTTTGGGGTCGTGAAGATATATAGAGACACATATGGGCTGGGGTATGGTCAAAACATCTTGTATGCAAGAAAGTGAGTGGCAAGAAAGAAAAAAATGAACAGATAGTAACTTTATTCAGACTTCATTTGGGATCAGGATGAAAATGTGCATAATCTTTTTTCTTTTCCCCTCTCAAGCATCCACCATTTTGCATCATTTACGATTCACGCAGCTGCAAAAATATAGGGACTGTGGAGTGGGCAGTGGAGCGACACTCTTCTGTTACTTGCTATCACAGCAACTGAGAATAACTCATGGAATGATTCAATGAACTAATATTACCTCCTGGCTCTCATTCGAGCAGCATAAAGTAAAGGCTGGAACACCAGCGCTTACCTTCCCCTGCCCTCAAAGGCAAATGAACCATTAACGCTGCAGTAAAGCAGAAGAGCAAAGGTGTGTTTGCTGCACAAGGTTGGTCTCATAAAACTGAACTTTGCCCAAGACTGAACAAAATTGTAAGAAAGACACAGTCGACAATTAAGGACATGCTTTTTATAAGGACAAGTTATTTATGACCTTCATCTGAAATTTTATAAAGTTTTAATTTTATTACACAACATCCATTCCTTTCATGCTTTGGCAGAAGAGATGTCAGGGCATTAGAACAGATACAAAAACCACATTTTTTATGCTTACTTGTTATGATGTACCTTCTCCCCTTTAAAGTGTTTTATGGTCAAGTTGCTCTATTTGCATAATTACTGCCACATCACCAGTCGATCAATTTTATGTGTTTCTCTCCCAATCCTATCTAAAATAAGATATGTATATAAAAACATCACCCATGATCATACTGATTTCTCCTTTATTATTACTTCAGATCAAAGAGATATGATAAAATTACCATCTCTTATTTTTCCTTCCCTGCCCACTTCTTCCATTCACAATTCTGAATACGCCACAGTAGTATTGTTTATCAGCAATTTTATTTTTCTCTGGCTGGGAGATAAAAAAAATAAGTAATAGAGCAAGTCAAAACAAAGTAAGTAGCTACTACAGGCAACTATCAGACTTACTCATTTTCATCAGTACATGGAATCAGAAAAAAACGGTACAGATTGGTAGGCTTGTCCCATAGACATCTGCAGGAAAGATAAAAATACTCCTGCTTTCTGGGTAAATCCAGACTTGGAAATATGTGGTTTCTATGGAACCTAGACTCCAATGACAAGGGAAAGTTGGTGGAAAAAAAACTAAACTCAAGTTAGATGACACGACCAACACAAGTGTCATCAGAAGCCAAGATGAACAAATTATTTTCTAGTTCTTACGTATCAGTAAAGAAGTGTGACACAAGTTGTCACTGTTATGAGTCACGCTGGCTGGATCTTGCCACCAGGCGATGTGATAGGGAGAAAAATCAGAGATACATTGATAATAAGCAGTACTTCTTGATTTATCGATGGCAGGAGTTAGCTTGTAGTTATGAATTATGATAGAAGAATAATCTGATTATGTTCTATAAAATTTTTTTAGTGATCCTCGCTAATCTTCCGTCCAAGGCACACCACAACAGACTAGACTTTTCATCCCTTCTTAATGCAGACTTACTGAGTGTAAAAATCTCTTCTGAACATTTGAAGGAGAAATGAAAAAAATTGCTTGTTTCCTGCATAAAGTAAAATGTAACTGTAAGTGTACTTACAAAAGTTCTCATCTTCAAAAGATCCCAAACTGAGCCAAAAAAGATGTAATATCTCATTTCTGCTGATGGACTAATTTATCTTATTCACCTCAGTGTCCAAAGTGTCAGTGCTACATTTTTTGTGTTTAGTTTCAAACTCTTACGGATCAGATTGTAGCAGTTTAAAGTGAATGGCAAAATTCCCACTAATTTTCACCAAACAGGAATTTACATCTGCTTCAATAAAAGGTTTATTTATTCTCACTGCTCTTGTCTGAGTGGTGCAACCCTGCTTCCTTGTGCTCTTCTTTAGCTTGTTGTTGATCCAAGCTCTGCTATTTGCTAGGAAATAATCCAATGTGTTTTAATTAGGAAAACTCAAGAAGGAGCTGGGAGATGAGCTGATTGCTATTTGTGGTTTGAAAGTAGTAGGTTCTTCATTGCCGCTGAAATTGTTATAGACAAATAGCAATTTGTTTCAAACAGCTTTCATGGCAACTGTTACAGTTTCCTTCAGAAAAAAAGCCAAACCTCAGTGTTTTACAAATAATGTGTTAATTCTTATCCTGACATGGACAATATTATCAACCATCTTCTGTCTTCAGCTAGATAAAACAGGCTTAACAAAACAGTCTTTCAAAAACACTTACAGTGACAAAAGCAGCATACAAGCTAAGACAAGGTAGATAATTTGACCAACTTATATTTGGCTGGAGATTTGGACTAGATGAGGAGTGTTGCTGTAGTTACGTGCTTGTTTTCACTCCCGTAAGAGATGATATGGTGGGAATGCCGATTCTCAAACATCTACCAGGAGACACTGCTCTGAAGCCTGAGATGACAGAAGCATGTCTATTAATGAAATCCAGGTAAAGCTCCACTCAAGTCGCCTCTTTCTTTCCACTTGGAGAGAACCTGGATTATTAATTTTTCAGTCATGCCATTTATGCTATGTTCTGGATGGATACAACTTGCATACTCATGTGAATATGAAACTGAAAAGGGAAGCAATGGGAAAATGTGCCCTGCGGTGGCATCAGCACCTGGCTTGATCCTTCAGGTGACCCATCTGCTATCTCACACAGTCAGGGCAGTGGCTCAGTTCCCTTACCAGGCTGTGATGGGGCTGAAATAACAATCCTGTGATTGAAAGATGGAAAGGTGCTGGGCTGTGAAGTGCTACGATGGCAGTATTGACTGAGCACTGGTACAGGTTGCCCAGAGAGGTTGTGGAGTCTTCTACCCTGGAGATATCAAAAGCTGTCTGGACGTGGTCCTGGACAGTCTGCTCTAGGGGTGATTCTGCTTCAGCAAAGGGGTTGGACCAAGAGACCTCCAGAGGTCTGTTCCAACCTCAGCCATTCTGTGATTCTGCAAATGCTTAATCCAAGCCACTGTTGTCTTCCCAGCTGAGCCATATGTGTTTTTCATCTTCTTCAAGCAGTGCTTCCTACCACCTACCAATTTTGCAAATGTTCCTGATGGTTTTGCAGCCCTTCCTGGATCATGACAGTGTGCTCACTTGGTGGTCCCTGGAAGGCTGGGGTATCATAGCCTATCTATGCACATATAACAATGTTCAAACATAACAAATGTGTAACGCAAAGACTAATCTGTCTTGCAGCTCATTTCTAAGTGTAATGGCAGTGACTCTGCTCTGTTGAGCCGGATTCTCTTAGGCTCCAGGGTGCTTTCTTGAACTACACTTCCTGGAGGGCTAAGAGAGAAATTGCATTAACAGGCTGTAACTCTGCACTTCCCAGGACTGTGGGCAGGGTCTCCTCAGGAGAGAATCCTTCATCCAGGAATTCACTTCCCTCTTCGTGTGAGTTTGTTGACTTTTCCAACACATTGCATAGGCTATCTATTTACTCAGGCTTTTTCTAAGCAGCTGGGTTTTGTATGGAGGATCTTCGACATTTCCTTGTGTTTTCATTTCTTTGAGAGATACCCATTTAAATACTTACCAGTTTCCAGGCTTAACTACTTGTCCCTTACAGTTTCTAAAGAAATGTGGTAGATGTACGAAGCTGCAAAAATAATTAAAAGAAAAATTTTAAAAAGATAAATTATCCTCATCCTCACACAAGTCTCTGTACCAGTTCTTTAGTAATTAAGGGAGGAAACCAGACTTCCTCCTTCCCGGTGATGCCAGACGTTGTCGGCCTGATGGTTGGCAGTGCCGGTGCAGGAAGCATCCCTCATCCTCAGACGCTCACATCCTTATGGCCTGAGGAGAAGCTGGCAGATGAGTGCAGCAGGGCCAGCCTTACCCACAGGAACAATCTATCGGTCTCCTGTGGAGCACTGTGGAGATCAAAAAGGATGTGCTGTTATTAGCTGTGCTCCCTGCCGGCTGCAGCAGGCCGACACGGGCCAAGGCGAGACCGATCCTCCTGCCTAGGAAAAGGCAGGGGGGAAGAATGAAGGGAGCAGCGAGAGGGAGATTTTTGGACTGAGTTGACAGCAGAATAAAATGTTTTTCAAGCTGTAAATCTATTAGATAAACTAATCTCAGGCATTATGAGATTCCAGATGAAATGCTGGAATATGCCAAGCTTCTCATTTTTACTTCCAAATGTTGAGTTAATTTGGACCCAAATGGAGCCAAATTTCGCCTTAGTGTAAGCAGGTGCAACTTCACTGGCTTGAACCGAGTTACACCCACTTACAACAGGGCTGGGTTTGTCATGAAGTGATTTAAATCAGACAGAACAGAGCACAGATGTTTCCAGTGTTTCATCTTTGAACCATGAGCCACATGAATTACAAAAAAAAGATATTCTCGGTCTCCCTTCACCAAACTGTGGCCTGGTGGAAGGCTCCATTAAGCACAAGACCTTACTAGCTTTCCTTTTTTTTGTTCGTTTGCTGCCACTTTAACCCACTTTCTTTGTTTCCTCATCCTTGCCTTTTACCTTCAGTTAATCTGGTGTATTTTTTGGGAAAGACTTGCCACCAGAGTGAATGAGAATCTTGTGGATGAATTCACCTGACCCAGATGCTATCTTGTTTCCTCCTGAGTTCAGTGTAACTGGATACTGGAATAACACTTTGGTTGTAATTTTCAGTGCGGTTTTTGTGGGCATTGTGTTTTTTCCTATTCTCTGTATCATTTAAAATATAAGATAAGGTGTAATATTGGGAATATATACGCTTTCCAGCAAAACAAGTGACTGTTGCTGCTTCCTTGTTCATTTAATAGTAAGACTGAACATAGAAGCAAGGCATATACAGAAGATAATAAACGATACACTGACCCGGCAACGCTACCCATTTTTAAGATAGATAATAGATATATAATCATAGGCAAAGTGAAAAATGGTATGGATACAACTATTGTTCTGTTTTGGGGTTTTTTGTTTGTTTTTTTTGGTGAACATCTTTTGGCTAATTAACTTAATTTTTAAGTTTCTCCCTCTGTCTCCTGCTTGGGTTTTTCCCGTCACAACACTGAATGAAGCAACCACCCCGCTGCATCTAGGAGTCTGATAAAGCTCAGGCTGGACTCACTCCATGCTGTTTTCTCGAGCATGAATGGCTTGTCCCCATGGCTGAGGTTAGGGGCAGGATGGCAGGACAGCAGGACAGCAGGACAGCAGGATGGCAGGATGACAGACTCTGCCCGTTGGGCGCAGGAGGGTGTCAGCTCCCAAGTGGTTCCCACAGACCTGGTAGTAGTGCTGTGGGCGAGCTCTGGCCCCATCTGGAAATCAGTAGCACCTGGCTTTTATTCTCCAACCCGGATATTCTCAGCTAACAACCTCTAGCTCTTCCTCCATGGCCCCCCAGTGTGTGCAGGACTGCTGCGTGTTGTGTTAGCTGCTTCCTTCCGTCATTGTCCCCTGCCACGCCATGGCTGAGGGAGCCCTGCGGCTTGGTAAGGAAGGAAGCCGCTAACTCACCGCCCTCCGCCTTTGTGGGAAACCCTCTCTGAGCCTTAATTGCTTCTTTAGTGCACAATGGGTAGTGAAAAAATAAAGTGCATGCACTAGGTTGCCTATTCGTGCCTGGTAAGCACCGTGCTTTTCTGACAGGAGGTCCAGCTATTCTTTGCATGAGTCACCGTTTTTCCCATTTCATCAGGTCCATGAGCAGCCCCAGAAGTGTTCAGTATTGCTGCCAGGGTATCAGTGGTTCCCTGCCTGCCAGCCATGGGAGCATCCCGAGATAAATGTCTGTGCAGTTCGATGACATCAGGGCAATTACACTGGGCAGGTTTTTGGCCAGTTGCTGGCTTGGCACTTCACCAAACACTGCTGACACTGTAACTGGGCCTGAGCAAAGGCTCAGAGTTTACCCATGGGGAATGGAAAGATGTCCCATGGTGATGGAGGAATGTGTAAGCTGAGACATTTTCTCTGCTCTGGAGTCCCGAGGCTCAAGTGTCCTGGGCACCGAAAATCACCGCTCCTTCCCACTCCTCAGGACAGCACAACTGTCTAATGGCCTGACTGGGAGAAGTTTGGACATTTTCAGGGCTTTCAAAGGACATTTGGTGTTAAGAAGGGAATCCTTAACATCTAGAAAAATACAGATCGTCATAAAGAGGTCTATGAGACCGTCTTCGGGGTCTTCCCAGATGACAAAACAAAATTTTCACACTGTAACTCCAGTAATTTACTTTCCATGAATTTCAAGCAATATAGGCAAATTTGTTCCCATGTCTGAACTGACAACAGGCTCTTTAGCAATAATAGCAGCTTCGGCTGCAGAAAGTACTTTAGGTTCAGGCCTGGAGGATGTTAAGCCTCATCTTGCACTTCCCCTTCAGCCATCCCTTTTGTTACTCGGGTTAATATTCTTGGCTAGAGCAGCTCGTGCTGAAGGAAGAGGAACAAAACATTCAGCCTTTTAAGCAATCAGCCTTACAGTTGTTTTTTTTTTTTCTTGCACAGCAAAAATTCTACCTAGTCTGCATTCAGCACAGGACCTTGCAGGATTTGTATCCCAGGCACAAATGAATTGATGTGCTCTTGGACTTCAGTAATGCAAATTTGTGCATATGCCATATCAAATCAGTGGTTATAAAGAAGCAAGGTGGGGGAAAAAAGGTAATTGTACTTTTATTATTTCAATATATTTGAAATAATAAAATCTTAAAGAGGCTGGGCAGATATTCAGAATATGATATCGATCAGCTACCACACTCTCTGGGACAAGTTTCCTTTAGAGCCATTCAGATTTTCTGCGGAGCTCTACCTGGAGTCCTCAGCCTGTGTCCTTGTTTGAAGGAAAATGTAAGTGATGGTAAGCCCCTCCCACTTGGGATGCTAAAATAGATTTGACAGGTTCCATCCATTTTTCAATCTAAGCTCAGTAATGCCTGACTTTCATTGGCTGAGAACAATTTAAATTATTTTAATAGATAATATAATTTATTATCATGCTGTAATTGCCATTTCTATTAATTCTTCTAGGATCATCAGTGGAATAAGATGTAGATCTGTCAAATCTTGGTTTCTACCTACAGCACCATGCTTCAGTGGTCCTACTTTGGGCAGGAGGCCGGGCCAAGCAGCCTCCAGGGCTCCCTTCCAGCCTGGATGACTCTATGAGTCTAAAATGTGACTCTCTTACAATGTATATAGGCATTAGGCACTATGCAGGGCTTTATTGATACATGGATTGGATTAACTTTTGTCACAGAGTATGTGCTTTGCACAGCTATCAATATTTTTGAAGTCCATCATATTATCTATCCCCTTCAAAATATGATCCCATCACCTGACTTGGCTCATGTGCAGAAATATATCCACTAACATCTTCTGAATGGTTCATGCTTTTTTAGAGACTGCTGTCTCTGTAACTTTCAGGCAAAATCCCATGAAGTCAACATGTGTTTGTTCTTGTTTCCATTTCACATGTCAGCAAAGCTTTATTCCTTGGGAGACATGCATGCTTTGGGGGTTTCTGCGGTTCTTATTCAGTAGGTAGTGCCTTGTCACTGGGAAGGGACTCCTGGCATAGGCAGGCAGGGTGAGGAGGCACAGACTGTCTCCAGAATACCGGAAAGGCAGTTTTAACATCTGCTCCAACACACCCAGGCTGCTTTCTCCTTCATTCAGACCATGCTTTACATGCAGAGCAATGCTCTCCACCTCCCATGAACATGTGCAAAGCCTGTGGTTGGACTTACTTCCCCTTAAACTCAGGCGAAGAGAACAAGTTTCACTTTGCAAGTGCTCTCCAGGTGATAAGCAGGAGGCAGAGTGGGAAGTGACCGGACTGAGGAATGCCTCCCAGGAAAAGGGACATGTACCTCTGGAACATGTGTGAACTGAGCAATGAATTCCCATTTCCTTTGAGAACAAGGCAAACTCTGCTTTTAAAAGTAACAACATCTATTATATATGTGCACAGATATTTGATTTATTGGTAAATACAGATACATGTAAATCAGTAGTACACAGACACCAACTCTAATACTCAAGGGCTGCTACAAGTGAAAATAGAATTTAATCTCATATTTTCATAGATCTAATCTGTTTCATTCATCATGTTTCTTCGAAATACCCAATTACATTTGACTTCATACAACTGGAAGACGTTTATTGCCATCATTAGTGGCTTGGATTGAAATTGACTGTGAAATTATGTGCACATTATCTTTCAGAGAACTGAGCTAGACAGAAACCCTGGGAATTGATTTTCTAAATGGCTGCTGAGCTCTTGTACTAGATACAGAGCCACCGACAGACTTGGCTGGCATGGGCACTGGGCCAAGGAAAGACACAGGAGAAACTGTCAGTCCTCTTCCTCCTCTTCCCTGAGCCTCACTTGTGGCTCTGCCCTTGGCTGAACCATCTCCCACCTCCCACGGGGCACGGGGAAACTGAAGATGCCGAGAAGGGATGAATCTTTGTTACTTAACACCAGGCTGTGATTCTGCATGTGAGAAGGCAATTATCAAAGACAGGTTAAATCGCTATTTCCATTTTAAGTACAAGTTTATCAGAGTAAACTATGAGGAAGACCTTGGCCTCTTCAGGTATCTGATTGGCAGAGTACCATGGGATAAAGCCCTGGAGGGAAGAGGGGCCCAAGAAAGTTGGTTGATATTCAGGGATCACCTCTTCCAAGCTCAGGAGTGATGCATCCAAACAAAGAGGAAGTCAGGCAAAAATGTCAGGAGGCCTGCATGGATGAACAAGGAGCTCCTGGACCAACTGGAAAACAAAAAGGAAGCCTACAGAAGGTGGAAGCAAGGACAGGTAGCCTGGGAAGATTACAGAGAGATTGTCCAAGTAGCCAAGAATTAGGTTAGGAAGGCTAAAGCCCTAATAGATTTAAATCTGGCCAGGGATGTCGAGGGCAACAAGAAAAGCTTCTATAGATACATCGGGAATAAAAGGAAGACTAATGAAAATGTGGGCCCTATCCACAAGGAGATGGGAGACCTGGCTACCTGGGACATAGAATCATAGAATGGCTAGACTTGGAAGGGACCTTCAAAGGTCATCTAGTCCAACCCCCCTGCAAGAAGCAGGGACATCCCTGACTAGATCAGGTTGCTCAGAGCCTCATCCAGCCTGGCCTTGAATGTTTCCAGGGATGGGGCATCCACCACCTCTCTGGGCAACCTGTTCCAGTGTTCTACAACTCACATTGTAAAAAATTTTTTCTAATATCTAATCTAAACCTACCTCCTTCTAATTTAAACCCATTACCCCTTGTCCTATCACAACAGGCCCTGCTAAAGAGTTTCTTCCTGTCTTTCCTGTAGGCCCCCTTGAGGTATTGGAAGACCGCTATCAGGTCTCCCCAGAGCCTCCCCTTCTCCAGGCTGAACAGCCCCAACTCTCTCAGACGGTCCTCATAGGAGAGGTGCTCCAGCCCTCTGATCATCTTTGTGGCCCTCCTCTGGACCTTCTCCAACTGGTCCATGTCCTTCTTATGTTGGGGACTCCAGAACTGGACGCAGTACTCCAGGTGGGGTCTCACCAGGGCAGAGTAGAGGGGCAGAATCACCTCTCTCGACCTGCTGGCCACGCTCCTCTTGATGCAGCCCAGAATGCGGTTGGCCTTCTGGGCCGCAAGGGCGCATTGCCGGCTCATGTTGAGCCTCTCGTCCACCAGCACTCCCAAGTCGTTCTCCTCAGGGCTGCTCTCAATCCATTCTCCGCCCGGCCTGTATTTGTGCCTGGGATTGCCATGACCCAGATGCAGGACCTTGCACTTGACCTGGTTGAACTTCATGAGGTTGGCACAGGCCCACCTCTCCAGTCTGTCCAGGTCCCTCTGGATGGCATCCCTCCCTTCCAGCGTGTCGACGGCACCACACAGCTTGGTGTCGTCGGTGAACTTGCTGAGGGTGCACTCTATCCCACTGTCCATGTCACCGACAAAGATGTTGAACAGGGCCGGGCCCAACACGGACCCCTGAGGGACGCCACTGGTGACCGGTCTCCACATGGACATTGAGCCATTGACCACCACTCTCTGAGTGCGGCCATCCAGCCAACTCCTTATCCACCGAGTGGTCCATCCATCGAACCCATGCCTCTCTAGTTTAGAGAGAAGGATGTCGTGTGGGACAGTGTCAAAAGCTTTGCACAAGTCCAGGTAGATGATATCCATTGCCCGACCCTTGTCCACCGATGCTGTTACCCTGTCATAGAAGGCCACCAAATTGGTCAGGCACGATCTGCCCTTGGTGAAGCCATGTTGGCTGTCACCAACCACCTCCGTGCTCTCCATGTGCCTTAGCATGGTTTCCAGGAGAATCTGCTCCATGACCTTGCCAGGCACGGAGGTGAGGCTGACTGGCCTGTAGTTGCCTGGGTCTTCCTTACTCTCCTTTTTAAAAATGGGGGTTATGTTCCCTCTCTTCCAGTCATCGGGGACCTCACCAGACCACCACGATTTCTCAAATATGATGGCCAGTGGCTTGGCAACTTCATCTGCCAGTTCCCTCAGGACGCGTGGGTGGATCTCATCAGGCCCCATGGACTTGTGCACCTTCAAGTTCCTTAGATGATCCCGAACCTGCTCTTCGAGCACAGTGGGTGGTTCTTCATCCCCGCAGTCCCTGTCTGTGCCTTCCACAGCTTGGGTGGAGAGACAAGAGCCCTTATCAGTGAAGACTGAGGCAAAAAAGTCATTGAGTACCTCAGCCTTCTCCACATCCCGGGTAACCACGACACCCATTACCTTCCGGAGGGGGCCTACATTCTCCTTGGACATTCTTTTGTCCCCTACATACCTGTAAAAGCTTTTCCTGTTATTTTTTATATCCCTGGCCAGATTCAATTCCATCAGGGCTTTAGCCTTCCTCACCCGATCCCTGGCTGCTCGCACAGCCACTTGGTAGTCCTCCCAGGCTACCTGTCCCCGCTTCCACCCTCTATAGGCTTCCTTCTTTACTTTCAGTTGGTCCAGGAGCTCCTTGCTCATCCACGCTGGCCTCCTGGCCTTTTTGCCCGACTTCTTCTTCATCAGGATGCACCTCTGCTGAGCTTGGAGGAGGTGCTCCTTAAATGTGGACCAACTTTCTTGGGCCCCTCTTCCCTCCAGGGCTGCCTCCCATGGCACTTTGCCCATGAGGTTCCTGAAGAGACTGAAGTCCGCCCTCCTGAAATCTAGGGCAGAGAGCTTGCTGTGCAGTTTCCTCGTCGCCCCGTGGATCTTGAACTTCACCGCGTCATGGTCACTGCAGCCAAGGCTGTCTGTCAGTTTCATGTCCCCCACCTGCCCCTCCCTGTTGATGAGCACAAGGTCCAGCATGGCACCCCTCCTTGTCGGCTCCTCTATCGCCTGCAGGAGGAAGTTGTCATCCATGCATTCCAGGAACCTGCTGGACTGCCTGTGCCCTGCTGTGTTGTCTCTCCAACATGGAGAAGGCTGAGGTACTCAGCAACCTTCTTGCGTCAGTCTTCACCAGCGAGGACTCTAGCCACATTGCCCAAGTTGCAGAAGGCAAAAGCAAGTACTGGGAGAATGAACAGCCATGCACTGTAGGAGAAGAGCAGGTTCGGGACCATATAAGGAACCTGAAGGTGCATAAGTCCATGGGATCTGATGAGATACATCTACAAGTCCTAAGGGAACTGGCAGATGAAGTTGCCAAGCTGCTGTCCATCATATTTGAGAAGTCATGCCAGTTCCCACTGAGTGGAAAAGGGGAAACATAACCCCCATTTTTAAAAAAGGAAACAAGGAAGACTCGGGCAACAACAGGCCAGTCAGTCTCATCTCTGTGCCTGGCAAGATAATGGAGGAGATTCTTCTGGGAACTAAGGTGCATAGGAAACAAGGACGTGATTGGTGACAGCCAACATGGCTTCACTAAAGACAAATCGTGCCTGACAAATCTGGTGGCATTCTACGACACTGTTACTGCATCAGTGGACAAGGGAAGAGCAACTGACATAATCTACCTGGACTTATGCAAAGCATTTGACACAGTCCCGCATGACATCCTTTTCTCTAAATTGGAGAGACATGGATTTGATGGATGGACTGCTCGCTGGATAAGGAATTGGCTGGATGGCTGCACTCAAAGAGTTGTGGTCAATGACTTGATGTCCATGTGGAGACTAGTGACAAGTGGTGTTCCTCAAAGGTCCATATTGGGACTGGTGCTGTTTAACATCTTTTTCAGTGGCATGGACAGTGGGATTGACTCCACTTTCAGCAAATTTGCCAACGACACGAAGCTGTGTGGTGCGGTCAACACCCTTGAGGGAAGGGATGCCATCTAGAGGAACCCTGGCAGGCTGAAGAGGTGGGCCAATGTAAACCTCATGAAATTCAACAAGGCCAAGTGCAAGGTCCAGCACCTGCATCAAGGCAATCCCAAGCACAAATACTGACTGGGCAGAGAATAGATTGAGAGCAGCCCTGAGGAGGAGGACTTGGGAGAACTGGTGGATGAGAAGCTCAACATGAGCTGGGAATGCACGCTTGCATCCCAGAAAGCCAACTGCATCCTGGGCTGCATCAAAAGTGTGGCCAGCAGGTCAAGGGAGGTGATTCTGACCCTCTACTCCACTCTTGTGAGACCCCACCTGGAGTACTGTGTCCAGTACTGTGTCCTGGAGTACTGGAGCCCCCAACATAAGAAGGACGTGGACCTGTTGGAGTGAGTCCAGAGGCCATGAAGATGATCAGAGGGCTGGAGCATGTCTCCTATGAGGACAGGCTGAGAGAGTTGGGGCTGTTTAGCCTGGAGAAGAGAAGGCTTCAGGGAGACCTTATAGTAGTCTTCCAGTATCTAAAGGGGGCTTATAGGAAAGATGGGGAGAAACTCTTAAGAAGGGCCTGTTGTGATAGGACAAAGGGTAATGGTTTTAAACTAAAAGAGGGTGGATTCAGACTGGATATAAGGAAGAAATATTTTACAATGAGAGTGGTGAATCACTGAAACATGTTGCCCAGAGAGAGGTGATAGATGCTCCATCCCTGGAAATGTTCAAGGCCAGGTTGGATGGGGCTCTGAGCAACCTGATCTAGTTGAAGATATCCCTGCTCCTTGCAGGGGAGTTGGACTAGGGGACCTTTAAGGGTACCTTCCAACCCAAACTATTCTATGATTCTGTGACAGAACATTAAAAGATCCCATTTTCTCACATGTTTCAAGACAGCCAATAAGGCTGAACCATCTGGGAGATCTTGAAGACAGCATTATTCCACACCCTCACTCAACTGTCAATTGCTAAAATTCCCGCGTGCAGTCTTATTGCTGGCTGTGCTTCCTTCCTTCATAACTTAACTGTTAGGCTGCAGCATTTGGCTCTTCCAGCAAAGCTCCAGCAAGTTCTTGCTGCAAGGAAGTTTCCCATCATGATGCCACAGACAGCAAACTGTGAGAGGACTGAAGGTGTGTCCAGATACATCCAGGTATAGACAGCTGCAGGGGGAGATAGATGCATTTTTAAAATAAACACCATGACAGGGAAAGCAAGTCACTTAGCAATGAGTAATTACTAAGAGTTGCTTTGAGTATTGCCTATGGAGAAAAAAATCTAGTTACATACCGGGGGGTTTTGCTGCAAGAACTGTTTTCTAGAACTTTTTCCTACTTGTCTGTACTAATCCTGCCTGCAGCATCTCAAGACTCAGCCCGTGCCCATGCTATGTCCATTCCTATTTATTCCATCTCTTAGATATCCATCTATTGAAGGAAAGAAAGAAAGTCTTTTCACTCTCTCATAAAGGTGTTGTGAGGACGAATATATTAACTAGGAAGTAGTAGTGTGGAATCTGCAGTTACTGGACCATACGAATGCCTGAGGAATAGAATTATGACATTTTTATACCTTCATGGATTTTTAAAAAATTGCTTTTCTTTTTCAAAAAAAGCTCAGTGAGCTGGAGGTAGAGTTTTCTAAGCTCTCACATTTCTATTTCACATTATTGGTAGTTGGGAAGTGTCATTAATGTTGTGGAAAGTTAATAATTTTTAGTCAAGCAATGTAACATGGCAATAAAATTTCCAACAAGAGATCTATTTGAGAGGTCAATGACCTCATATAAATTGCTAAGTGTCAATAAATATCTTTTAATACAGGTGGAACAATATTTGTATGGTTACAGACAGAGCTGTAGGGTTAAGCTTGCTCAGGACCTTTAAAGATCTCATGTTTATAGCTGAACAATAAAAGTCATCAATGCAACCTGTAAAACTATGCCCACTCAGACTCGATTTTTTTTCAGAAACTGTTGTCTGTTTTGATAATTTGATGTCACCATGAAAGCAGAAAGGTTTTCACATAAATAAAAAAAAACCCGGCCATTTTCTTAGTAAAATTTGATCTTCTCGTTATTTCACTGGAACATGATTCCTGAGTCATTGAGCTTTACACTTTCCCAAACAGAAACAACACTGTAACAAGCATCTTCTTTAGATTTTGGACTCCTGCAAGTAAGTTATTACACAATTACTTACTAAACTAAGAACACAGAGGAAATTTCTAACTTCATTTTTCTCATTTATCAATATAACCTCTCTGACAGGATTTGCTTTTCTGTAAAATGCATCTATACCTGCTGCTTATTGTGCAGCTAACAGAAACGTGAGTGGAAAGACATTAAATGCTCTTTCGCAAGGACCTTCCAGCTTCATACTGTTTTGGGACGTAGGCATGCTAGGTGATCCGCAGGCCAGCTCTTTATGAATGGAGCAGAGTATATGCTGAATTATCTCACTGGTAATTCCGTGTGCAATTTCACAGCTAAACAATGCCTGTCTTTTATATATGATTCATCTCCTAGGAATTCATGCCTTCATAGCACCTTTTCTAAAACAGGAAATAAATACATGTTGCTAAGCTACTTTCACGCTTTAAAAAGTCCTACTCCCATTTCCATTGTCCAGTTTGTGTCCTGAGGGCTGTGCTCCATCACAGAGACTTGTTTTCTCCAATAATGAATACCTGCTCTTTTTACCTTTGCTTTACTTTTTGGTGAAGGCAAAGAGTCACAAAGATGCCCTGCATGTTTTGTCTCTTACACCAGTGCCAAATGTGCTCTGGCTTCACATTGTGTCACCTGGCTAGGATCCACCTGGAAGACGCAGATGAAAATTCTCCAGGCACTGACGGAAATCCTCCGGGCAGCGAGGAACCAAGCCAGGACTGGTGACCTTATAGTTCTTGCTGGAGCACTCCCTCAAGAACATGTTGATGTCTGGGCTGGGACACTTGATGCTCCAGCCAGCGCCAGCGCTTTTGCCTAGCAGCTGAAGTAATCTGCGTCTCAAGGATTCATTCCCCTATCTTTCCATCTTCAACTTGGCTGCACATAAACTTTATACAGTATGCAGTTTACACAGAACTACTTCCCACCTGTAGCTCTTACGACTAGCTGTATATAGGTTAACCGTGTTAGGAGTCATAAATACGAATGGCTAATGTGATTGTACAAACTTCCCCCCAGATCCTGGTCAATATTGTAACTCTGACCTCTAATGCACTCTCCCAGCAATTCCAGTACTGGGCGTCTCTTAAGCAAATATGGCTAATCACTTCAACAGCCTGCTGACTTTTATGAATTGAATTGCATAGCAAATAGCTGTGACAGTGTGTACAACATTGCCAGACAAGAAAACAACATCATTACGTAGGGAAGAATGTGCCCCATCTCAAGAGAAGAGAAAAAAAAGCTGTACGCTATTTCTTTTAAAAGAAGGGTGTTATTGGTAGGAGGGGGTTTGGTTCTTTTGTTGGGGTTTTTTTTGGCATGATCCTGGGAAGCTGATGCTGAAATGATGGGTCAGACATCAATGGCTCTCCATTTTCCAAGACAGGCACTTGATGTCAAATAATATGTGACAATGCAGTTGAGTAAAGGCAGAGAGGAGGCAAATCCTACAGGATTCTCAGCTGCATCATCATCAGCGGACAGACGAAGGTTTCAGATGCCTCCTCCTCCATGGTCCCTCCTGGCAGCTCCCTTGCCCTCTACCCTTGCCTCAGAGAGTCAGAGATGCCCTGGCAAGGCCAGCTGCTGCCGGGGGGAGTGCAGGTTCTACCGGCACCCCCAGCCCCTCTGTGCCTAGATGTGCTTTAATAGCTAGGTTAATCCCCCTCATCAAAGAAACGCCTTATTTCATCACTTCTGCCATTGGCAATCTTCTCCCGTTTCCCTCTCACCCCAAGTTATTTCAATGACCTCAATCTTGTCACACCTGAAATACATTTGGTGGCATCTTTCTTGCACTATGTAGATTGGATTTACATTATAGTAATTTAGTTTTCTGAGGGCTTTGATGTAATTAGCCAGTCAGGCCAGCTAAGCTGTAGATCGCTTTCTACTGTACATTAAAAGAGTAACCAGAGCAGTTGGAATACTCTGGAAATAATTTCCCTGCAATTTTCAGCAATCTAAGACAAATTCTTGGTAAAATGATACATTAGTCAGATATTACACAACATGTCTTTCTCTAATAACTTGCAGCTCATTTTAGCTGTACTAAAAATAGTGGTTATAGCCCTCATTAATTTTAAGGATGTTGGATAGTAAATTGCGACAAAAAGCTTTCATGCCAGGAACTGCAGCTCCCTTGTTTGTATTTGATGTCTGTATTACGAGACAAATAATGTTTCCTCTTCCAAAACCACAGGCCCTGACCCAGAAGGTCTGGCAAAACTCTCCCTAAAAAACAGAGGATAGACTATGAGGACGCACAGGCTTTGGAGGAGTCTCTGATACCTGGAGGTCATGAAGTTCTTCTCTATCCCACTGCCCTGAGCACTGGGGCACAAAGTTACAGCAGAGAAAGACTGGGAAATCTGTGAGATCCTCCTGTGATTTTGAAACTGGATTACCTCCATGGTAGATTCTCTCTTTTTGTAATTTAAATGATGGAGGGGAGGATAAGAATGTTGTTTCAGGCTCAAAATGAGAACTGTCTGTGCTTTTTCTATCTGCTGCCTCTGAAAATGGAGAGTCTTCTGCCCAAAGGCTTCTTATGCACACGTGTGCCATCCCATGGTCTTTAAACTTCCCCTGGAGCAGCGGCGATGCAGACTCGCAGCACAGCACCAGTGATTGCAGAAAAGTCCACAGCAAGCTCCAGGGCTTGCCCCTGGTTTTGCATCACCGGTTTCAGCGAGGTCACTCAGCCGAACGTCTGGGGTTGCTTGTGGTACTTGCAAGCAAGATCTTGATTAACACTGGAGAGAGCAAGAGTCTGCAGGGAATCCCACTGATTTCAGGAGGCTATTTTCAGTGCGTGGGGCCAAAGGTCATTAAAATTGGCAGGACTGCACTGAGGTTAAACCAGCAACATCCCTTCAGAAGAATTTTGCCTGGAAATAGATTTGCTACCAGTGGGAACGCAGGCAAGTGAGAGATTATATTAGTCTACGGAAAAGTGACTGGTGTGAAAAAAGTGAATAGGGAACAACTATCACACTTTTAGAATGAAAGTTACATTTCCACAGCAGCATAAATGGACCTAAGACAGGCCTTGGCCATCCTGTCTTCTCCCACTAGGTTTGGAATCAAGTGGATATATCGTGATGGTCTAACTCCATGAAATAGCTTAACATGGAGCTGGATGAACACGTCCTGAGCTTGTGTGCGGCTGAGGCCGGGGCCAGGCAGAAGAGCAGGATGCTGCAACCCTGGTTCTTCCTCCCTTGACACTGGTGGGACTTGCCCACTCTTCCATGGCAGGCAGCAAAACTCCCAGGCAGCCAGCAGTGCAAACCCCTTGTCAAACACATTCAGTGCAAAGTCCAGCATCAAACAAACAAAAGGAGATCCTCTTCTCCTGCAGAAAGGTAGAATGAAATGGTGGCACTTTTTCTGCTCAGCAGGTAATGGAGGGATGAAATCTACAGATCTGGGCAGGAGTTAGAGAAATTCAGGGAAGATGTGTCCACCAGCCAGCTTCTGGAAGGTGAGAAATTGTGCTGGGAAAGGAAGGTTTCATAAGAGGTCTGCTCTTCCCTCACATCACCTCCCTGTCCCTTCGGTGACAGGCTGGGGGACTGCTGACAGGATAGTTCAGACACTGCCATGCCTGTTGGCACCTTCTCTTTATTCACTCTGATGGCTCAGTCCAGTAAAGCACTCACAGAAATTCAGCATATCAGAAGAACAACTCCCTTTTCTGCAGCTTTCTTCTCCTTAATTCAGCTTCATCCTGTGTCTCATGACATAGGGGTCTTTGGGTATGTGTAGGGTTTCACCGCAGTAGTCACATGGTATTAAAAAAACCTCTAACCTACCATCACTACAGCACAATTTCCTTGCTAAAATACAGCACTGTAAGCTGGTATAATAAGGCACTCCATGATTCATCGTGATTGAGGGCCAGGTCCAGAAAACTCTCTGTCGCTGCATTCTCCTTTGCCTCAGATTTGATGGATTTCTCTGAATATTTCTGGGTTTTGTTTTTGCTTGGTTTTGCCACCTAAGTATAGTGGTGGTGACTATTACAAAATGCAGAATTTATTTCCTTTGAGAAGGCCAGTATAATCCAAACTCGTCTCAGGAAACCTGTCTTTTTGTCTTCAAAACCCAGAAGCTCCAACTACATTACTGTAATATATTAAAATAGGTGAAGCATTTGCAAAACAGGACCTCAGACATTTGCTTCATTAAAAGCAGTCAGAAGGCACAGCTCTATCTCAACACAGATGATAATGCTCCAAAGCCCACATCACATAAACGGGTTTGTTAATGTGAGCTTGCTAACATCTGTTAGTGTATTAGACTAATGGGACCCATTCATGGGACATCCAAAGTAGCCTCACTAGTTTTCAGTGGTCCTATCCCTAAACTCTTTCAAATGCCAGGAGTCAGCTAAATGTTGGGCATTGTGAAGTTTTCCGGTGAGAAGTGCAAAGCTGAGCTCCTCCTGCTCCTTGCCTGGGCATGGGGAACATTCACAGATTCACTCCAGTGGCAGTGACTGCGAGTAGAGCAGCACTGAGGAGAATTTCTCAGAAACACTCGTTGAGGGGCCACTTCAGCTCCTCAGTCTCCTGCTGCTCCTGTGCTCCTGCTATGGCAGTGACTGGGGAGCATTGCAAAACCATTGCCACATGTACATAAGGAATCTGCTGGAAGCTGTCAGGTCTGGAGGTCGCCTTGCGGATAGACAGGGAACAGTGGCCCAGAAGGATCTCTAGGTCAGGTCCTTCTCCATGACCTGCAGTATCATGCTCCGTTAGATGGATGCTACCAGTGACAAAAGCAGGGAGTATGTGATTAAGGAGCTATCAGGCTTCTTTCTTGAAGAACACCTCCCAGAGGAAACGAAATGTTTCTGAGGGCTAGCAGACAGATGTTTGCTTTGTCTTTTCCACGGCCTGTTATTAGGGTCCTGGCTAGCACATGAGAAGCTATTTTTCTTATTTGTTCTTCCAAGCTTGACCAGATTAGTCTCATCTACCATGTTGAAAGAGAGCCATTTGTGCAACAGTTCTTGGGGTCAGCTTTTTATTCATCCCTAAACTGTTAACCCAGACCTTACTGGATCTGTATCCTGACCTGTTTGAGAGCCCCATCTGGGCCGGTAACAAGCACAGAATGAAGAGGCCTAGACATGGCAAATGATGTCGCCAGAACTTGTCAACGATTAGAGCTATTTTCATGCTTTCTAAGCTTTCTGGCATTGGACCTGTCACAGGACCAACTGGCCCCTTTCCTGGTTCAGCCTTGGACACAAGTTGCCTACAATTTCTAAACACAGGAATCAAATAAGCCATAATCTGGGAAAGGAATACAAGGGTTCCCTCGTCCACTAACAAAAGATATTTGTAGAGCTCCTTGGTGAAAATGTCCCTTTTGGTGTGTCCCTACGTACTGTTCTGTGTAGGAACAAGCCCTTTTTCTCCCCAGAGGAGTGGAGCAGGGAGGAAATTAGGCAGAAGGTATCTTGTAGCATTGTTTGTTTTGTATGGCTGCTGGATTTCCCTTTGCCACAGGGCTTGTGAATTATTTCATTTAGCACAATTGGCAAGGAGCAGCTGGGGCGGTGGCCATGCCAGTTAGCAGTCCCTGAAATAAAAAGCTCCATACAATCTATTTATGCTGACTGCCTTAACTAACAGAAATAATGAATTGCGATTTATTTATACTCTTGTCATAAGATGACCACTGCCTCTTCCCAGGCGGCAAGTTATAAAAGAGTCATTCAGCAATTCGTTGGCATTTAGGAGAGCAAAGTAAACCAGTTCTAAGCTGATGATGCTAAACTATCATGGAAATGAGATAGAACTGTATTATGAGCAAGACACTGCCAAGTCATGTTATTATGCTTAAGTGACAGCTTCAAAATGAACATAGGGGGACCTCAAGCTTTTAAGTCCAGAACTGTGAGATGGAAAACACTGATTCAAATGCTTAATCCTAGAGACCTATAAATGTAAATCTGCAGGCATCTAGCTACAGCAGGTCCCTGTGGGGGTGGCAGCACCATATTACTGACCTTAATTTAGATATCTAAACTCCCTGGGTGGAGGAGAGGTGATGAATTAGGGTTGGGATCCACCTTGTGCTAGTACTTTCTGTCCACAGGTGGCTTCCAGCTTATCATGCAGATATTTTTGGACTCTCCTTTGGAACTACCTAGCTCTTCCCTCATGATAGCTTCAGCCTTCACCCTTAATGCAGCATTTCAGGTTCCGCCACTAGCACCCATAATACTCATTTAACTTGTGGGTGTCTAGTCCTTTGCTGGATGTATCCTAAGGTTTATTAACTGCGTTGAGCGAACTCTATCCCACAAATACATGTTTTTAAATAACTTTATTTGGCCAATTTTGTATCTCTCCTTTATTGACTTTTTCTAAATGATCCCCTGGCAGGCAAAACGACACATTGTAAGCATATATTGCAGATTATTCACACCACAGTTCACATGCTATTCCAATGGGCCCTAGGGGGAAAAAAAATCCGCTAGAGTGGGATGCTGGGAAACTGTCCTTTATTCACTGTTAACTTCAGCGAGGGTGAGGCAGTCCAAGAGGCTTCAGAAAAGTCTTGTGACATGTGCATAACATTCCCTGCTGCTCGCTGGAAAAAAAAAAATCTGCACTTTTTAGGAGTAAGGGATTCCTGACTGATGGAAGAACATGACTCTGCTCTCTGCTGAACTCTCGGCATTGCAACTGGTCTGCGTTTGAGAGTCAAAAATAACCCTCTTTCAGAAGTGGTCCAAGACATACATTTCTTACTGCTACCTTATGCTACAGCAGGAACTGTAGACTGCCCTTCTCTCCTATCCCCGAGAAACAAAGGCACATACAATGCCTATTTCCATTTACCCCATCTATCAGACTATTATCAGTTAAAGCCCTTTAAAGCCATTAATGCTTCCGCTTTTACCATAACAAACAGCTTACTTCATGAGCTCATTCATGAAAACTAAATTAATTTTAGAGCCTAATAGTGACAGATACAGGGTGTGTTATTTTTACTGAAGGAGAGATGGCTAATTCTAGGTTTACTGGTGGTGCTTACAGCCAAGCTGTGCCTGGGTAACAGTCACTGGATGCTGGTGAAGTTCCCCCGATGCCAAGTCAATTTTTCCCCAAGGGAAATTTGTCCCTCTTTTTAGGTACAAGCATCTGCCTAACGTGCTATTTATAATGTATTTTTTTACATAATCTCATTTCGAGCTATAACTGCATTCAGAAATGCAATGAATGAAACGAATATATTTCTGAAAATACTTTAAATGCTTTGGGAATGATAAAAATACAAATAAAGAGATCCTTGAATATGTTCATGAAATTAAGTCAGCATAAACAAGATCACTGATTCAAATTCACTGATTTTGGTGGCATTATTTCTGATTTTGATATTGATACCAGTATCAGCAAGAACAGAATTAGGTCCTCGGTATTCTGCGAAGTTTGGAAGGACGTCGTGCATAAAACTTAATGCTTTTCAGGCTTTGTAGTTGTGTACACTCGTCTGAATTCCTCTTTTATAATGGGCAAGCCATTAAAAGGAGACCTTTTCTACCCCTGTAGCATGTAGCAGCATTAATAAATCAAGTGATTTCTTGCGGGCCAACGTAAATTGGCCTGAAAAAACTTTGTATAATATGCAGGTTACGTAGCTGCAATCTTCTTTACCCTAATAATATGCTTCTTTATATCGCATATGTAATAGTTGTTTAAAGAAAACATAAAATGAATATCCTTTTAGAAGACAACTTTTTGGTAGAAAAGATGTAGCAATAGCCATGCATGTAATATAATTTAACAATCTTAAATATTCCAGACAGGAAAAGTTTTTTGTCAAAGTCTCTGACAGTTTAAACTTTAAAGCTTCAGCAAAACTTTTAAACTTTTAAACTTTGAACCTGTTTGAACTTAATTTGATTTATGAATTATTAAATGTACCACTGAAATTCACCGTCTTTATTTTCATCTAGTAAAGATTTTTTGTTTAAAAGCTACAGATGAAGAGTGGGAACTAAGGAAATGCAGCCTGAGGAGATTATAGCCCTGTTTTATCAGAACAGCATTCCTCTCAGCTGTATAAAACAAAACCCCACTAAAATATTTAGAAGTGGGAGAGATAAAGGACTAAAACTGGTATATACAAAGGGTGGGGAAAATGAATGCTAAACTGGAAAGCTGGATTGGGCAAGATTTTGAAAATTAGATACCTCTAAATTAATTATTTAACTCTTCCTTCACGTCATGCTCCGTTTTTCTATGTCAGGATTAGGAGAAGGGCAACACCAGGTTAACAGCGTCTTTAACATGAAGTCGAGGGCAGTGGGAAGGAGGAAGGCATTACTTTAGCAAGTCGCTCCAGAGGAAACAAATCTCTGGAAAGGGAAATGCCCTGAATGGCTCCCAGAGTCCTGCGCCGGAGTGCCGGCTGTAATTTATGTCCCGGTTGACGAGGAACCTACTTAAATCATGGCACTGAAACCATAAAGGTATAAAATGGAGAGGGTAAGTGGACGGTGCCTCTGCCGCAGCAGCATTCACACACTGCTCATCACACCTCTCAGGTCTGGTCCCAGCGTGGTCTGGGCACGGCAGAAGGATCTGGGGGAGATCTTTCCAAAAGCCTTTTGGAAAGCCTGCCCGGGAAGAGGCACCCAGGGAGCGTGGCGGCAGTCTGTGCAGAGGCGGCGGGTATTTATAGCCCGTGTCTGAATGAGCCTGTACAGATGCAGTTTATCTGGGAGTGTTAGATACTGTCTGCATATTGATGATCCCTTGCTAGCAGGATAAAAGGAGAAATAAATAGAAGACAAACCCTCCTCGTTTGGTATTTAATGAACTGCTAAAGTCTGCTTTGCTGGGCTGCTTTGGGAGTATCCTTCACAGAGCTTAGCTGAGCTCCCCAGGGAAGACACCCATCTCCCTGCCAGGAGCCGAGTGGAGCTGGACGGCTGCAGGGAGAGGGCAGGATAGCAGCACGGTCTCTCCTGCTCTCTTCTGCTGGGGTACGGTATCGCCAGGCAGGCAGCAGTCAGCGGGCCACCGGGAAACACGGGTTGCTCCAGCCCTCCTGTACGTCTTCCAGCAACTGTTGTCACAGGGCAATCACATTAATAAGGCCAAAGATAAAAGGATAAAGCACACAGGGGGAACTGAATGAAACTGGAGCTGCGTGAACGCTGAAATACCAAAACTTGGCAAACGTGTCATAAGTTACAACTGAGCTTCTGAACTTGCAGAAAGGGAACAGAAGACAAAGGTAAAAATGAGGAAAAATTGAGGAAGAGGGAGGGCAGAAGCAAGATATTCCTCAACCTGCGTATGCAGCCTTTACCATAATCCATGCAGCATCAAGTTACGCACTGAGAAACAAGGTCTTAAACGAGAGAGAAACTAGATATGTGAGTATTTTTCTCTAATAAGGAGCTTTTTGTCTGTCTGTTTCCTTATATCTTGTTGAGGATGACATCATCTTACATGAGAAAAGATGTAGTGATTTTACCTGCTTCCAGGTGGAGCAGAGAATCAAGACTATTCACCAGTGTGGTGAACAACACGGGAACACTGCACATGAGCAGATTCCCTATGGTGTGCCTAAGGATGGGAGAATCAGGAGCCTTGGGAACTGATTTAAATCAAAGCACTTCAATTTATCTGAAGTTGAGTGGGTTTTACTGAGGGGCTGCCTTCAAAATAGGGCTACTTGACATTTTTTTACTCTGGAGTGTATTTGCTTAGAAATCTGAAAAACTGGAAGGCTTATGGATAAGGGGAACTCTAGAGAGGTGCAAAGCCCAGCTATGGGACACTAAATCACCGGCAGAAGCCTGCACACCAGAAACCACATTAGTTCTGTGAGAGCATTTAGGAGCGTAACGGTTGCTGAACTGGGTGTTTGGCACAAATTTTCTTACATTTCCTGATTAGAAAAAAAAAAGCGCCATTCTTCTCCAGTGCAAGATGAGTTTGGTCTTTTGTCCCGAGCTGTGCTCTAGAGGTGTTTCCTTAGCAAATGTGTGCAGGGGCACTGGCTCGGGTAAATGAGGGAAAGCAGCAGACAGCCCACTGAGTAAAGCTGCCATGGTCACATTCCCTACACAGTTGAAACTCAGCACCCTGTGACTGCGTGGTGTTTCAGAACTGAGTGACCCTACGCTGCACTGGCCTTCAGCAACACTGTTTTGAACACGTAACACGTGCTTGAATTCCCAAGACTGCTTTTTGATTTGGGAGAAAATGAAATCATTCAATGTTATACTGAAAAACAGGTGAATTGGGAAATATCTATTTCCCTCAATAGCTTTTCACAGCCATGCGCATGTGGCCAGGTGAGAGTGCTGGCTGGGTACACCATGGCAAGAGTCTCTGCGGCCATTTGTTCCATTGCATTTCACTTGTGCCGTCTCTAGGGATGCACTGAGACAATAGTAACTCAAGACAGAGATGGGGTTTAAAATCTGTGTTCCCTATAGAAGCCGAGAGAGAGAAAAAAAAAAAATAATGCCCAGCACCAAAGCTCAGTAGGCTGGGAATCATCTCAACTCTCCGTGTGAAAAAGCAACTATCACCTACCCACATAGCCAATGCTCTTACAATGCACCCCACAAGCAAGGTCAGATAAAAGCGGCTTTCTGGATGAAATCATCACAGGCTTGTGTATAAACACATGCCCTCTGATCCCCAACTGCTCTGGGATCAATTTCTCCACTAGCAACGTCACTCGAAAGGTGGTCCTGCAAACAGCAATGGGAGACTGGGCAGTGCTACCTTAGTTGCATAAGGACTAAGTAGTTCTGTAGCAGAGGAGCTACTACACGCAGTTTTACCCATAGTGCTATTTTAAAAATAAAGGAATCGCCACTTTGGCTTCCCCACAGCCTTTCTGTTTTGTGCACAGTCTGAAATTTCCATTGGTGCCCTGACCCAGGCAGGGGCTTTGAATCAGCTCCGTAGGAAATAGGTCTGTCCAGAACAACCTGGTCTGTTGCTAAAAGCAAGCCTGTACTTCAGGAAACAACCAGATTGGAAAAAAAAAAAAAA
>WHYT01015363.1:46787-63208 GCA_009806455.1 Tetrax tetrax
TTAATCCTCACAAAAAAAAAAAAAAAAAGAAGAGAAGAAAGAAAAAAAAACCAATTAGATAGAAAAAAAATGAAATTATGAATCCAAAGGTTTTTGCTGAATTCTTGTTATTCCTTTTATCCAAATAAGTAAAAACAGAGATCTCAAAATGTAGTTCTCTAACTGCAGAGGAAGAAACGCCCATTTCCACGTTTGGAGGATCCATCCCCATGTGGTCAAATTTGTTATTCCTTTGGTGTAAGGTTTTCCCAAAGGATAAATGTAATAATTCCAGCATCACTAATACATTAATTATGTAGATAATGCTGAAATTACTAGATTGTATGATTTAAAGACATCTGGTTTATAAGACCAGATGGTTTCTTTCCCTGCTGGAGCATGCAGAACGACTTTACTAACTTGGCTATTGCACATCCCGCTGTTGGTGTCACATCATCCAGTGCACTGAGTGATGCCACAGGCTGAACGCTCTCGCAGCAGCAATCAGATGTCAGTTTTCCAGTGCTGGGCATCCATCAATGACATCGTACAGAAACAATGTACCCTCGTTTTTATCACCAGAACTGCCTGAGTACCTAAAAATTATCTTGAGTAAACACAAAAGGGAGTTACCTGTGTTCACCTTTTCTTGTGGCTTCTGCATGTATCTGATATTAATAGCTTAACAAATAGTTAATTAGTAGAAGTCCATACTGAAGCAGTAAATTTTTTAAGACATTATTGATGGAAAGACAATTTTTAATTCACACATGCAGACAATCACATAAAAATAAGGCAATAATATTTAGTTTTGGAATGAGTTGTAAATCTCTAACTAGAACTAATGAGACCTAATCTTGGATCTGAAGTAGAATCATATATAAGCAACCATTTGTGAACGTTTGCATAGACCAAGCTTTCTTAAAATCATACAGAAAATAATTTTGAATAAAGGCTCTTTAAAATCTCATAGCTTGTTTGCCAACAGCTCACAAATAGAATAAGCCAGGCCCGCTAGATAAATTATTTGCAATGAATTCTTTGCTTGGATCTAGTCCTCCTCCTCCTCAAGCAATATTTTTAAAGTGAACAGTCACAAATTACTTGGATTTTCAGCTCCAGAGATTTGGAAGCAAAACAAGTTCACAAAAATTAGTTCTTTTTCCCCACTCATTTTGTACATAAGTGTGAACTTCAGTATAACATGAACATGCCTGCTCTAAATTGTGACTTCAGCAGGGCTCATCATGCAGCACATGTATCGCTTCTGTTCGTAAATTAGGAACCGCTAGCTTTTTTTCCTGAAAGAGTCACCAGTGTGAACTCTTTAGGCAGTGGAAAGTCTTGTGGGCAAGCTTATTGTGCTGGCCACAAAGCAAATTGTAAAGAACTAAGAAAGCTTTTCTCAAAGTTAGGTACCAGCACATAGCTTAAGGAACACAAAAATTATGGGACATTCAAAAACTAAAATGGAACATTTTAAATGTGATTTTTAATTATATGAAAATACATCAGATAATATATCTATGGACATATGAAAAACTACAAACTCTCATTTAGAGACTTGCAAAGGCAAGTGACACATTGTTTTACATCAATGTCAACTGCAGAGGGGCTGTAGTAGCATTTTCCCTTTGAAAACCTTTGGTAATTGCAAAATCATCAGCTATCTTGAGGTTCGCTGCATGTGTATTTTATTTTAACATTTCCTGATTACAGATGTATAAACTGTTTAGTTTCAGGGTGTTTCTTCCCGGCACTAAGTTACTCAATATTGGTCCTGGTTTTGAACTGCTCTTCACATTGTTGTGACTATTTCATACTGACCCAACAAAAAGCCCAGTTTTACCCAGGTGAACAGTCCCACTGGTTTAACTAAGCTTCAGTGAGATGAACTGCTGAACATCCCCACTGTTGCCAGCTGTGCTCACCTCCCTCTTCCTCCTTTGTGTTGCTTCCAGCAGGGCCTGTCCATACGCAGCCTCAATCCTACAAGCATGTGCTGAAGCTTAGGAAGCCAAATCACACGCTGTTTATCAGCTTGCTTGGCACGGCAAGATCAGTGAGAGTACTCATTTACGGACAGAAAAACTCTGCCTTTCCAGTTGCCCTGGATGCTCTAACATCCCACTCCCTGAGGATGCCCAAACCTTTGTGTCTCCTCATGTTGCCACTGCAGGGTGCCTCCGAGCCGGGGTTGCCAGCCCTGTGCAGAGGTGGCCCAGGACAGCACCAAGCTCAGCGCCACGGCCATGTCACAGATGTCTAGGTGCCACATGAGGTACAGATGCCACTAAGAAAAAAGGACTGAATGCCTGAATCAGCAGCTGCTCTTGGTCAAAAATGGTTAGGAAATGTGTGCTTTGAAGACTCCAAGATGCAATTTCTTCCTAACAGGGAAGGGAACAAAACAATTCAAACTATGTATAGAATTTAAGGCCAGAATAAACCACATAGCAAGGCATTGCTAGGCTATATAATACATAACATCATAAGCTGCAATCGGCACCTGTGATAATGGCCTTTTATATCGCTGAAATAGCATCATTGCATTGTGTTTACTCAGCAGGTACCAAATGCAAATCTTAGGAATATGGTGAGGCATATCTCATTTTTAATTTAAAAAAAATAATAAGGAGAGAAAATTTGCACTTTTCTTTATCCACCTACCAACATCTCAGAGCAGCATCTGAGATCAAGTAAGTTCTGCTTTAAGCAGGAGGAAACAGTGCAGCAGCTGTCAGACCAGCATGTGTTTGCAGGTCCAGATGAGACTGTCTTCATGTTTGCCTGCAGACGCACAGCCAGCCTGACTGCTCAGCTTTAAGTGGGGAAACTCTCTGTTGCAAGCAGATCCCTTGCAGTGACAGCCATGTATTCTGTGATCAGGAGCTCTCTGCAGAGAGCATATCCTACTCATGTTTTTTTTTTCCTCAACGAGAGACCTGCTGACTTGCTCCTACCTTCAAAAGATGCTGAGAAGCACGCCGAAGCATTAATTTCAGTTTGATTTTTTGCTGAATGGCTGAATTCACCATTTTGGTGCAATTGATCAACATATTATTCTTCCTACCATTTACGCTCCATCTTGCCCCTAAATAACTCTCCGCTCTGGTGTCAGACTCATTAGGCTCAGAATGGAAACATAAAGTGGTGTTGTCATTGCTGGTGCTGGCAAAACTCCTGTGCACTTTGGAGGTGGCAAACAGGTGACTTTTATTTTTATTAGCATCAGCATCAGCAGGGTAATCATTATACGGGATTGGTGACAGCGTTGCCTGAAGTCAGTCCTTTGGGCCTGGGTCTGGGTCTTCCACTTTGAAACATCTGTCGAGACCTAATCAGTGGTGCAACAGTTGTTAGACACCCCGGATTTCCCCATTATATGGTGATAATTGGTACTTTTTTGGGCAGGCAGCTCTCAAGCACCTAGAAAAACAGCTCCTGGCTGATTCCCTCTATATGTGGATGATGCACATGCCTACGATGAATATGCCTACAACGGCGTCTGGCAGCACTGCACCCGATGCCACTCAGATCCAGCTTGGGCAAATGTGACTCCTCATTCAGCTGCCCTGCCAGAAGTGGTAAGTTACTCACTGAAACTGCTCCTACCCTCCTTTCCCAGGTGTTATAGCCAGCATGTGGAGCACCGCTTGGTAGGTCACTCTTCCTCTCCCAAACTTGTCAAATTCCTTTTTTTTTCTATGCAAAATTATTTCCCTCACATCTAAAGCTGATTTAGGATATTAAATAGAATCATAGAATTGTTTGGATTGGAAGGGACCTTTAAAGGTCATCTAGTCCAAAATCCCTTGCAAGGCGCAGGGACATCCCCAATCAGATCAGGTTGCTCAGAGCCCCGTCCAACCTGGCCTTGAATGTTTCCAGGGATGGGGCTTCCACCATCTCTCTGGGCAAACCTGTTCCGGTGTTCCACCACCCTCATGGTAAAAAATTTTTTCCTAATATGTGATCTAAATCTACCTCCCTCTTTAGGGAGGGAGCTAAAAGTGTTTTCACTCTGTCATGGAAAGCAGGTAAATGTCATATGCCAGCCTCACTCAGAGGTGATGTCTGCTCCCATTAAAGTTCCCTGACATGGCAGGTAGTCCGGGCAGCAGAACAAACCTACAGCCCTGGCAGGCAGGAAGATGCCCCAGAACTGGCTCTGGGGCTGTTTCCTACCAAACCAAAAGCTCCTCTTGCCGCCTCATGGCATAGCTCTTAAGTTGCAAACTCCCTCACACAGAAGGCAAGCTGGCAAAAAGTGAGGTCTGATGGGAACACAGCACACTGCTACTTCCCTGTGTGATGTGCCAGAACTGACAGGTGGGAATTTAGAGTTAAACTCAGTTTTCACTCATTTTCAGTGACTTCTAGTGCTTTTAGTGACTGTTTGTTTGATTTGAACTCACATTTCCCTGTATTTTCATTTAGACAATTACTCTTCTGGGGGGACAGGATAGGTAGTGTACAAATCGTGCTATGGGCCAGTGCATTGCAGCCGCTTTTTCTCCCTCCTGCATCAGCTTCCCTCTGAGCTCTCAAAGATGGCAATTTAATGCTTGTTAAAATATTATTTCCTGAATGATTCCAAATGTTGCTTCCCAGGGGAAGAAATACTAAAATAAATGGAAAACGCTTCTTTAAAAAAACAAACAACCCTTTCAGGCAAACAAACACTGAAATCTGCCATATTCAATTACAAAGACAATGCCAAAGGAAATGAAACAGAACGATATGCTTAATTTTAAGCAAAAAAGTAGCCCTGTAGAAGGCCTGTAAACTGTAAAGCAACAGGATGTCTCACATTGTAGCGGTGAAGCCTAAATGGATTCTTTGCAAGGGTATGAAATGCCTCTGCAGTTAGGATAGGTTTTTTTTCGTTCACAGCAGAGCACAGGCAAGAGTCCTCCATCACCAAGTTTTTCTAAATTCTCCAAAACAATCTTATTGCGAGTACAATACAACCTTGAGAGCAGTCCTGGAAGATATCTGAATGTCCAGTTCCCAAAACAAGATTTCAACATGCGTCACGTCCCTCCTTGGATTATTTTGGCCAAGGGTGACAGGATCAACCAGAATTCCAGGTTACAGTTCATTAGTCCGTGACAGCTAGATTATCTCTGTCTGCAAGTGGGGCAGTTCTGACCATACGCATTAGGATCATTTAAACATTTCCTAGGATACTTATCTTGATGCAAATTTTTTGTGTGCCTGAGCAAGAATTAGACCTGAGCTGTAGGTGTAATCATCTAGCTAAGCAGCTGACAATTTATAAATGATAAATTCTGCCTCAAATGTAAAATTTCAGATGTGCAAGAGAAGATCTTTTTGAGTCAGGATCCTCAGAAATGCACCCTCAGATAGAGCTAGGATATTTCATATGCTTTGTCTTGGTTTTGTGCTAGGCTGGGGAATCAGAAAAAAAAAAAAAGACAAGTGCTTTAAAATCATCCAGAGTTAGTGAAACAAATTATCAAGAACATGGGTGATTAATCACTGGAACACTTTGCTGTGGGAAATGGTGAATGCTCCAAAGGTTGATGTCATCAGATCAAGGCTGGACATCTTTCAGGCAGGTTGTGTGTCACGCAAGAGAAGTTACTGAGCTCAGGTTGTGATTATTTGTACATCAGAAGTGAAAATGGCTGACAAGGAACCTGAAAACACAATGAAAATCTTTGAAAGCAGGTTAGTGGGTTCCTCATTTCATCTCTCAGTGTAATGGAACGATTCTGGGCTCAGAAATGAATTGAGTGTTGCCTGAAGAGTGGCTGAGTCAGTACAGCTATCAACTCCCTCTCTCAGTGCTGCATCAGCTCCGTAGTGCTGACAGCAGTAAAAAACTTGTTTATTGATTGTCAATGAAGTATGACTTGAATATGCAGTCTTCAAATAGTTAGAAGAGGAAAAGGGTGGTTTTACATCATTATTGGTCTGGCTATCACCACGTGTAGCTGCACTGGGCTGATCCAATTATCTCTTCTGTTGTTGTTAAAGTTTTTTTGTTTTAGTTTTTTTTTTTTTAAGGAAAATTACTCCCGTTTGGAAGAATTAAATATCTGTGACTCAGATAAGGAAAAGGACTGATGGAAAGTAATTTTTGCCTTTTATTTAAGTCTTTTCTCCACATTGCCATGGGAAATGTGCAAAAGATGAGAAGCAAAAATGTGCACAAAATACAGAAACTGAAAAAAGTCAAGAGAGAAAATAGAAGTGATGTGTGTCATTGAAAAATACCCTGAAATGTTGGAAGAAATAAATATTTTACTTCCCATTCTCCCTGGGCACTGTTCTGCAAAAACAACTTAAAAACTTTTCAGCCTGTTCCAGTGACAACTTTGTAGGATTGACCTCCACACAGAAAGCCAAAGCAATGTCTGTGGCTTAGATAAGACACAACAAGTCCTATTTTGAAGAGAGCCTTTTGCAAAGGATGAACTCCACTGTTTAAATCAATGCAGGCAGCCCTATCTAAGATGAGACAGACATTACAGTGCTGTCTTAGCAGAAGATGCTCTTTCCTGTTTTTGGGTACTTACCACGGGTTTGATATCTGGCCCATTGTGCTAGGTGTAGTGCAAACCATACCAAGGAGGCAAGGCTTTGCTTGCAGGTTTTTCATGGCTGTTCCTCTTATAAAGTGGAAAAGTTTTATATATATGGAAAGAATGGAGGAAGGACATTTGTTTTTTGTGTCCTTTTCTGTAAGAGCGGGGCAGTTAGTATTCAATGACAGAATAAAAAGCCACAGAGTTAGACAATAGGTGGCACATGGATTTTGTTTTAGCTGCTGTAACTCCAGAACTGTGTTTCAGAAGTTCCTGAATTCTGCTGGACTTTGTGGTTCATGCTGACAAATGCGCTTGGCACATAGTAAGCGATGTGATTTAGAGTCACAACTGTGTTACTAGGTCTCCAAGCACATCAGCTATCAAAGGTGGACTCATTTCTTCATTTCTCACGTGCAGCCATCCGAACCAGAATGTGGTTCACACTCCCACTGGGGTATGGTAGGCCTTCCCAACTTTGTACTTGCTTTGTAATGATGGAAATGGCCAGGCAAAGTGCAGAATGATAAATAACTGGATCCCTGTAGGACAAGTTCAGGTTACATGAGCAAGATAGAACCCAAGGCTCTGTCCCACTGGAAGAAGTGTCCCAGGCTTTTGTGGCAAAGAGCAGAGGAGCTGCATGGGCTGTATGACGTCAGGCAAAGGAACTCATCATATGCACTAGGAGCATTCAGAGCAATACACAACTGCCACAGCAGGCCAAATTTCCAGGGGTGTGTGGCACGTATGCCCACTCCAGCGGAGATTTAATATATCTGCTGATTCTTAGAAGGTCTCAGTCTAGTCCCTTTTCATTGCTTTATAGTACATTGTGAAAGGCCACAGGACAGACCCATGCTTCTCAAATTGTGTGTTTTCTCCATGGTCTTTGCAAATTCTGCCATTGCCTCTGCGCAGAAGAGCAGGTGGATTCCTGAAGGCAGAAGCAGGGTTTGTCTGTCTTATGTTTATTGCCTCAGATGATTCTACACGCTCAAAGGGGCATTTGTGGATGAACTGGACTTTCACAGACCATGTTCATTCACAGGGTTTTTGAAAGTTTGCATGCCTGCTTGGAGTCAGAAAACTCAAAATCTGAGGTCCAATTGTCATTCCATGGATGGAAAATACATTTAAATCTCAAGTGAAAGCTAATACTATAAGGAAGCTCTTGGAACCAAGCTGACATAAAGCCCCTGTGTATATACTGCTATGGCAGCATTCTTTACACAGCATTTATGACTGCAACTATATTTTAAAGCAAGATGGGAATTGTTTACTACCTCAGGTTCTCATCCCCATCCTTGGAAATGTGTATGCAGTTCCCAACACACTCAGCAGATGTTACACAAGAGCTACACCATGGAGCCACTTTTCAGAGAGTTGTACAGAGCAAGGCCAGGGTGCTGCTTGCTGTTAGCACTCTCCTAAACTAATTTTTCTCTTTTCTTTTATTTTTTTTTTTTTTGGTATTTCTCCTCCCACACCTTTGCCCTCTTTGCTTTCTGAACTCTCACAGATATTTAAAAATTGACTTTGGTACTGAAACTGGGCCCTGATCTTATGTGAAAAACAAGGGAAACCTTCTGAAGGAATAACCTAAGTGTAACACCAGATAAATTAAAAGTGCTCTCTGCTGTCATTCAGCAAAGCCATGTGCCGGCAGAGAACTCTCACAGCTATTAAAAAAAATGTGCTATTCAGTGCAAACTTGCCATCTGGCTCCTAGTGCTGGATTCCACTACAGTGTGCTTCTGAGATTACACTCATCTGCCAGCCTCCCCCTCGCCTCCTGAGGCACTTAAGAAGACTCTTCTGGGAATAGAAAGTGAATTATTTTATCCTAATCACCATGCAGCTAACTATACATGGTAATCAAACAAAGCAACATTCTCTTTCTGCCACTGGAGGCAAAGTTTTTCTTGCTAGTTGTAAACACTGAGTGCTCTTCAGGAAGATGAAAAGATATTTACTGAATAAACTGGTATACTGTTATCACGCTGATGGCCAGGCAAAGATAATAAAGTATCAAAATAGAAAACAAGGGAAAAATATTCAAAGCTGAGGGTTCTTATGGCATCTTTAATGGATGCAGTTGTTCTGGATGATCACAAGCATCTTTGAGCACAGAAGAGAGAGGGAAAGTTTCTCTCTCATTTCAACAGCCAAGAAGCCAGTAGAGTCCACCAGGAATGAATGTGGTTTGCTGGGAGACTTCACCTCCTATGGCCAAGGGACTAGCTTTCTTAATCCCAGTGGCCTCAGTAAACAGTGTCTTCCATGCAAACGTGTGCAGGATGAGACCCTAATGGATGGCAAGGTGGGGAGCTTTTCTACACAGTTCCCATTCTGTGTCTGGGAAATATTAACATTCGGGCTCTTGCTTGTACCAAGCACGGCTGACTTCAGCTGTGGGAGACCTGCAAAATGCAAACCTCCCCAAGGGCACCCACTCACTTGGCAGCTGCCCTCTCCTGTCTGCAGTCCCAGATGACTCACGGTCTCCTCACGCCCTCTCTGCTGCTGGCCCCGATACTCCCTCCAGGCTCCAGCCAGTTTGCTGAGCTAGAAATTCCCAACAACACACCACAGTTCATGCAGCTCTGACCCCAAAACTGAAATTCCCAGATGTCTCAAGCTCTTCTTTTTTTTTTTCTGACCTAAAAGTTTAGTTCCCTGATGACTCAAATGCACCCGGTCTTTTTTTTAGCGTGCATTTGAAAAGCTTTGATAATTTTCATTCACCTGCAACTCCTGTCTCAATGTCAGGACTGCCAGCTCTATATGACAAAAAATATTGTGAGGCATATGGCCCCAACTCTGTCCCACTCTGTAATCATGATGCTTACTTGAAGAATATACTGAGCTCTTCATTTAGTCGTTTGGTTTTGGCACCTTAGAATGAAATGAAGTTATGCTTCCAGGTCCTTAAAAAAACAAACAAACCCCAAACCAAAGAAATCAGAGATTCTGCAAAATTCTCAGGACTCCTGGAGCTTAGCATTCAGTTAACCATTCGGTTAACAGGAAATTTGAAATTCCTCCCTGGTTCAACTGCTTCCCCTTCAAGCTTAAAACTACATCATGATTGAGGCTCCCATCTTGGATCTGAATTGTGATGACTCCCCCTTGCTTTGCTGGGGGCCTTCCAAAGTTTTCTGGATATAAAATTTCTTATGCCTTGCTCCTAATGGAGTTATTCCCCACCGAGTCCTAAACTATTGTCTGGGTTCCCAATTGGCTCTGTGTCTTGCTCCTGAGACTGAATTTCTCTTATCTCACATATAGAGGTCTCTACTGGCTCCTGCTCATTGGTTTCTTTTCCTCAAAAGCTGACACTCCCTCATGGTTTTGTACTCTACTTCTCAGTCTGCCAAGTAATACATGGCATGTTATTCGTAACTGCAGAAATGTGTTTTGATAGACCAGTTCATTCAATATCATTGGTCCCGGTGATGTCATAGACCTGGTAGTTTGTCAGGTAAACAATCTTCCATTTTCCAAGACTTTAATGTCTACTGATTAAAAACGCATTAGGAGAATTAAATATTCTCATATCATACTGAAACTCCTTCCTATCTGGAGGATACAGAGTTTTATAGTTTCACACCAGCTATAATTTTGGTTCTTGATGAAATAAACTGCCAGAACATGTTCATCGTGATAGCTTGGTGTGTTTCTAAGCTCATTCTCAAACAGCAGATTCAACCACTCTCAGCACTCTGGATCTTCAAGGTTATGCTAAGAAACCACCAACTTCCAAAGTCTACAAGAGAGAGCACCCAAGCCTGCTTGATGCTTTAGGGCTGGACTAACTCCTTTCTTAAACAGCCTAGCTCCGTCAGGCTTTACAGCCTAATCCTCCAGATCCTCCAGCTCATGGCCTGACCCCAACTGCTGCTAAGCCCAGCAAAAATGCAAGTGACATGGAGTGGGCCCAGGCTACAGACAGCAACAAGAATGAAAAGCAAGTGGGTATCACAAGCTCTGGCTCCTGCTGAAGTCTACCCTCACCACTTCTACAGCTGGCACCTTTCAGTGTCCCTTAGCTAGCTGTCAGCATTGCTCTTTTGGTGATACCCCTGCCTACATGACTGTGTCGGAGTAGAGCAGAACCTTAAAGCAGAAACTAGTCTGCTGATAGACCAAACTTGGCTCTAGTGTGGTGCCCTATGATTCACTCCCACAGTATTGTTGCCTATTAATAATATGTTTTTTCCAAGACACAGAAAATGAATTACTCATAGATAACACACTGAAAATAAAATCTTGTCAACACTGTATATTTAGAAAGTGACTGTGGGACAAATCCAGGTCAGTCCTCCTCAGTGGAGTTAACACCTGAAAGGATTTGCTTGCTGCAGAGGATGGTACCCAGAAGTACTCACCACCCTTTCCTCTTGCTGTACCCTGGCTATCTGGACTCACGACTGCAACTTCACATATAATTCCACAACATGGAGAACAAAGCAGACAGGTGAGATAATGGAGAAGACGCTTTCAACATATTTGATGTTTTTGTTGTGCTCACAAACAGTGAGTTTCCTGCAGTAAGACGGTAGTTTCAGAAGTTTACGGAAGCCTTCCTTCCTCTGATGCTCTCATTCTCCTACTCTCCTCCTCTTGAGAGGACAGAAAGGAAAGCAGGACTTCTGCATCTTCAGTACCAGGTGTCCACTAGACTGATGATTTTCCCCAAAGTGCGTGTAAGGTCTGCCTTTTAAATGCAGCATCTAAGGGACTGTTTTAGCGATGTCTTATGAGTTGTACTTCAGGGTTTTCAAGACTGAAAATGATGGGTTAAAAATTAATGGATGTGAGAAAACAAAGTATAAATACACCCCAAAAATCATCTCCTGGGACTTACTCTTGCAGAGATCAGAAATGATCAATTTCTGTCTTCCATCAGTCTCATGGCATCATCTCTGACTCTCCAGTCTATGAAAGATCCTGCTCTATGTATTCAGAAGTTCAGTGGCAATAATGCTTCTAGTCCCACAGAGTCTTTTGAACATCAGATTATGAACCCTCGGTGTGGTTTCAGCTGCTAACAACTTATGTAAGCAGTTTTCCACTAGGTAGTCAACACTTTCAAGCAGGTTTTGTTTAACAGGACCTAAATCAGTTTAAGATGCTCCTTCACATCTTTCCTCATCTTTCAATACTGGTGGGTGCTGAAGCCTTGAGTTGCTTTCAGTCAGTCTGTACATGGTATCTCCACCATTTGCCCTTAAAATCCCGCAGTGAATGGGTGCATTCTGACATGGAATCCACCTCACCAGCTTTTCTGGGGTGATGCACCAATGCTTTCATACTGGATGTTAAAATTTGCTGTTTGAAGGGTCTGGTGGCCTGGTCGGGTATTTTTATGAGGGGAAGAAATGCTACTCACAGAATGATTGGCAAATATGGCTTTTCAGAGGGGTCTGGAATTTGTATCAGATTCCTTGCCAGGCATCATGACTCTTTATTTCACCTCCCTCAAGGTGGGAATTTATCCAAATTCATCTGTCCTTACTAACTTTTGAAACATGCTGAGCTGCATCCGGGATAAAACTGAATTCCTGAAAAGGCTCAGATCTGCATAAAGTTTATGCATCAAGATGAAGGGTGCATGAGCAGCTGTGGTGCCCATACAAGTAGATTTTTCTGGGCTGACTGTGCATTGAGATTGTGGTGGAGATGTGAAAATATCAACTGCCCCTCTAGATTGTAGCTGGGCACATATTTCAAGTCAAGATAGGAAAGTGTTAACGCTATTGAGCAAGGCATTTGTAGGACTTTGGTGAAAAATCTTTTCTACATTTTTTGCCTCTCCTGGACCAGAAAGATGAACTCAAAATAAAGAAGGCAAAGAAAAGCAAAGAGGGTGATTAGGGAATAGGGAACACTTCTGTGGGAAGGCTTGAAGATCTTGCTTAGCCCAGCAGGAGAAAGTCTGAGAGGGGAGACATATATATATATAAAAAATGCATGCGGTAAGCACCATGAAAGGAGAAAATCTTTTTAGAGTAAAGGGAAACACTGTCACAAAACTAAGCAGGAATAACTTCAAGCTGGAAAGTAAAGGACTTGTGGCACTCAAAGGACTGAGGTTCTTGAGCAGCTTGAAGACCGAATGTGAACAGGCCATGACACATCTGCTTACCTTGCCCTAGAGGACTTCACTCCCCATCCTGGAAGTCAATTTGTATGTGTACAGCTAACGTGTTCCTCCAACTGCAGCATCCTTGCAGCACTCTTTAACAATGCTCAATTTTACAAACATGGAGGTGTAATACACATAAGATACATGTTTATGAAACAGGGAGCCTAAACCCCAAGTCCCTTGGTGCTCACCAGTGGGTCTATTTCCAGTCTCTTGTGACCAAGGTGACAGCTGAACCTTGTCCAATGCCTGTTTCAGTGTTTTTTCTTCTTTTGCAAGTGATGCCTCAGTGCAGTTTATTTAGTCTTGTCACTGTTCTCTCTGGCTTCATCAATCTTTGCGCTGCAAGCCTTTGCAAAGCCATCTCTGTCTACTGACTCACTGTGCAGCCATCATCTAGGATTGCCTCTCATCACAAGGTGCTTTGGGCACAAATGGCATAGAAGATAAATGAGCAGAGCCCCTCCTGAAGGGTGAGGGCTATTTTTCTCTTCTTTACTTCAGTTTAATCTGTCAGACCATTTATGGGAGTTACTGGATCGATGTTGCCAAGTAGAAAGTACATGCAGACAGCTCTTGTCTCAGCACTATGTCCAATTGAGGAAGGCCTTCCATCTTTCCTTTCTGTTCACAGAATAGCATAGCAAATTTTGGGTTGTCAAGGAAGCTGTCTAATTCCAACTGCTTCTTCAGATCTTGAGTATCTCAGACCAAGCCAACATGATGGGGTCAACTTCAGAGCCATTGTCAAGCCCAGATGTGCTGACTGCTCAAGTCTTAGCTGAACGTCCAGGTATGAAGTGAGTCCTGTCTTTTCTCGCTTCCCAGCCTGCCCGTCCCTCTGGGTATATGGTAAACTTTGCACACAGAAAGCCCATCAGCAGCAACCAACAGCTCTCTGCTCCTGACTTCCAGCCCTTCAGCATCTCATTTCTTCCCTTCAGCATACATGATGGTGACTGATCATGACCTCACTAAACCTTAATACCCTGAATAAACATATGGCTTCCAGATTAACAAATACAGCCTGCTGTAACCTAGAATTGTTCCCTAAGTCTTTTTCTAGATGCGGCACTAAGGACAACTGATCATTCTGTTGGTTCAGCCCTAGGTATAAACCCTCTCGGCGTACCCCACATCATTAAAAACTAATGTTAAAAGGCATTTTTTTCAAGCATCTCTTCAGGAACTGTCAAGGTAGGTGGTGCTATACTCAGCAAACAGCATTATATCAATACCATTGCATAGTTTCCCTATTTACATGATGAGAGATTGGTGGTGTTTTGACATTGTGGATTGTCATCATGACAGCACCTAACAATGACAGCTTGGTTTATCTCCCAAACAATTTACAAACATTAATTTCAGGATCATACAAGAATGATGTGCTGTGTTTACCAGAAAATGTGAAGAATCCTTCTAAGATCAACATGCTATGAGTAACAGATTTCCTAGGAAACAACTACAGAGTGTAATAAGAGGAGTGTTTCTGACAGAAAAGCAGTCCCTGGCAGTTGTGTCCATAGAAAGCAATGGACCAAGGCTGGGAATCTGTTTATTTACAAGTGAAGTGTCTTTCCAGTAACAGTGGGAACACTGAAACTTAAAAATAAAAAATACACAGAAAGACACCTTACTGGAATGTATTTTAGTTTAATTTGAACTAGACTGGGAATTCATTCCCGCTGTCTCTTTGATGTGGCAATAGGCAAGTGAAAGAATGTTCACAGTTTATGCATTCATCTCTGGGAGAGGCAACTCTGAATTCCTTGTGAAAAAAAAGTCTAATTTTGCAGTGGGAAATCCTTTTTCTCTAAACTACTATTCAATTTTATTTGCCTGGATTTTCTGCCCATCTTATGCACCCAAAGATCTAACGTACACAGAGAACAGAGGGACTTTCACCTACCCATCATCAGTTATATGCATGTGCAGTATCAGCTCCAGACGCCAAGCCTGGGTGCTTTGTGAAAAAAGGAGATGCAAATCCAGTGCTTGTGAACTGACAGGGAACAGACAGCCAGGGCAATCACAAAAAGCAAGTCATACTATGCACATGGATTTGTCATAAGTGGATATGAGCTGCTTCTGTGACAGAATTATTATAGGAGTCCTTACCTGGGAAGTTAAGGCAAGTTGCAAAGGTATGGAGGTACCTACCTGCCTCTTCAGTACCTGTGGGCAATACCTTGGTGGCCCGACGGACTCTGCGTTGCATCCCAGCTGCTGCCAAATCCTGCTGATGTCTGGATCCCTTATATGCTTTGATGTCCCTTATGTCCCTTGGCTTGCTCCATTTCAGCTGGCACAAAGACATCTTTATGTAAAAGCCACCCTATAAAACCTCTAGGAAATTGCTGGTGGTTTCTGTATTCTCAGCCAGTGCATCCATTCACAGTAGCCATCCTCCCTCCTCCAGTTCTGGTTCACAGGGATGTCCTACTCAAGCAGCTGACCAGGGAATGTCTGCAAGAGGATTTCTGCCTCGGGAATTCAAGATGGGGGAGGTGACCATCTCTGATCAAGTAAACCACATCACACACTCAAGTCCTGCTTCTTGCTTTGCTTCATTCTTTCTTTAGGTCCACACTCAAGTCTGTTCTGAAAACTCTTTATTGCATGCGTGTGTGCCCCCTTTTATTACACAAGGACACTGGGCACTGATTCATGACCCCAGGATAAACAGGAGAAACACTGTAGCACCCATGAATCTCCACCAATTCCTTTTGTTTTCATGTCATCCAGTGCACACACCTTACTAATCACACCCAATGTGACACTTTAAATCAGTGGCGATCGACTTTTCTGTATCCAGGGGCAGGGGAGGGCTAAGATCCTCCATAGTTACCTGCCCAGACCTCCATCCCATGAACAGTGCAATATCCTGCCCACATGCTGTAGACCCAATATGTTGTAGAAACATTGACCTTACCCTGCGCACGTCGTAGGGCACAGGCATCTCCTTCTTGCCTGCAGCTCAAGTTGCTGCCTGGATCTGAGGAGTACTCATGGAAAGAAAGGTAGCAGGAACAAGCTGCTCCTATCTTTCCCAAAATCTCCTGGGGACTGAGTGAGGACCAGGTGTGTGCTAACAATCCATGTTCACATAAAAAGCCTTTATTACCATGCCCAGGTATGACTGATGCTCACCTGGAGGGATGTCTGATAAGATGATGTGGTGATCCGTTCACAGCAATGTCCCAAATGTCCTGCCCACCTGAACACCTCAGGCAGCACACACAAAACCTGTTTTTAACATCACTTTTGAGCTCCGCTATTACTGCTATTTCACATTACCCACAGAACCAGACTTAGGCAGACCTTGGGCTTCTGGAGGAGAGACCGAAAACAGGGTAATTTCAAATCTTACAACACAGAAGCAATTTTAACCTACCTGTGTCTTCTGGTAGAGGCAATGAGACAGACCCCTCTCCCTCCATCCCAGGCTGCTCCATTAGTTTCTTTGGCTGAAAAAGTTCATACACAGCGAGGGATTTCAGGTTTCTGCTCAGTGGACTCTTGGCAACCTCCAACTGCTCTCTGGTGTTTTGGTGAGAGATCAGTGGTTTTAGGGTACTAAATTGCTCCTCCTGAGCCCAAGGCCACAGGAGAGCAACTGGGGTGTGATGCTTCCCCCAGGGGAGAGAGCGACAGGGGAAGGAAACCTGCAGTTCCATCAAAGGGAAAACAGAAAAAAAAAAAAAAAAGAAAAGAATAAGAATAGGGTTCCCTCT
>WHYT01015363.1:63420-82371 GCA_009806455.1 Tetrax tetrax
GAGGGCTGATTTTTTTTTTTTTTTTTTTTTTTTCATCCGGAGGAGAAGCCGGAGGGGAGGCAGCGGGGCGGGAGCGCTGCCAAGGCGGAGCCGGGGCTGAGCCCTGCGGCGAGCGCCCTCGTGTGCCGGCCGCGCCCCGGCTCTTTTGGGTGCCCCCCTCCACGCCCCCTCCCCTGCCCTCCCCTCCAAATGAGGTCGACAGGTCTCCCGCCGTGAAAAGCCTGCCACCAAAGGCCTCTTTCCTGCGACAGGGGCGGCAGCAGCTCGCCGACCCCTCTGCCTCCCTTGGTTTCCGTCCGGGCAAAGAAAATCAAATTAAGTAACGGATAAAGGGGAAATAAAGCGTTAAGAGACATGGCTGTCTCTGCAGTACTAAGGAATAAATCAAAGAAAATCTCGCTCTGCCTGCAAACTCCTCTCCTGGTGCTGGTGAAAGGTGTCTGCACAATAAGGTGGGCTTTATAGATTACTTAGAGTAAAATTCAGTTTCATTCACCCCTCAGCCTCAGTCGTCTCAGTGCCAGTGGCTTTGTTTGCAGAATAAGAAAGCAGGTCTTGATTATTTTCCCAGATTCATTTGAATTTGGAACACTGGCACAGGTTGCCCAGAGAGGTGGTGGATGCCCCGTCCCTGGAAACATTCAAGGCCAGGCTGGATGGGGCTCTGAGCAACCTGATCTAGTCAGGGATGTCCCTGCTCCTTGCAGGGGGGTTGGACTAGATGACCTTTAAAGGTCCCTTCCAATCCAAACTATTCTATGATTCTATGATCTGAGCGAAGACCTGCCAGCACATCCGTCCAGCAGAAAAAGGTATGAACTTTTATTCTTATTAGCAGCTTTCATACTAAAATCACAGCAAGGCGAACACAAATCCCAGATATGAAATATATATAACAAACAATGCCCAGATTAGAAACTTTCTAGAGATTACATTAGACCCTGGAACAGGGCCCCTGACTCTGTCAAAGAAGTGTTATCTTGAGATTGTCAATGCATGCTTCAGGGTAAGACTGACTTTGTCCCCAGGGACCCAAGGGAACATAACAAGTGACATCAGTCATATTTTGGAGACTGCAGAGCCTAGTGTCACTACACGTCAACTAAATCTCTGTACATGGCTCTCTTCAAAGAGTCATTCCTGAAGTGCTGAAAGGTGAGGGGGGCTAACTAAGCCAATTAAAGAAACATTTACTAAGTAGGGGAAGGACACAATGATCTACAGACCAGGTATGTACCAATCTATTTTGTTTTCCTTTAATTTCCATCAAGGCCAAAGTAGGTGGGAAAAAAAATGCCTTTCTACCAGAGGTAGGACATTAGCTGACAAAAGGCAGGAGGCTTACGCCAAAGCAATGGCTGTTTCTTTTTCCCCTAGAGCTGATGTTCTGTGTGTTCCACCTCGGCATTCCTCGCAAAGCCAGAGACAACACGCCAGTCTGCCCAAACACAAAAATAAAACGCCAGACAGGCTTCTTTGGGAAAAGCAAAGTTACATGTGAAAGAGGAATTGCAACTGGAATTTACAGGAATGCTAGCAGTCATGCCATCAGGTCAAATCCTGGTCCTACTCACTTTGTTGTAAATAAAGAGCGGTCCCAGGGACACGCCAGCTACGGCAGCTCCTTATTAGGCCCTTTATTCATAAGTCTGAGCTCTTCAGAAATAATTAAGTGGAGAGACATTTTATGGTATTGAAAACAACCCTTTGTATTTTCTTGGTGAAACCAGTGTTTTTCCTTTCACAGGAGCTGACTCATGTAAAAAGTATCCACAAAGGAAAAATGGAAATATATTTAGGGATACAAATAGACTGGGCTTTGTCAATCAGTCCCCTGTCAGTTACAGACGGGACAAAATTCTACTTTGGTGTAAGTCGATGGCATAGTTTTGAGTACCATGGAGGGCTAGAGGCAGAGGTGTTTTTGCAGATCTAGCCAAAGTAGTTAAAGAGACAAGCCACTATCTGCTGTCCCCGCAAGGGGGTTATCATTTCCACAGCAGGGTCCGAGTGCGCAAATGGAAATCACGTCCGGGCAACACTCACCTTGGCTCAACTCACCTTCTGCAGCAGCTCAAAGTGACTTTGCTGACTTTGCACTGAAGCTGATTAGCTCACCAAGTCCGTTCGCTTGGCTCAGCTAAGGAACGGCAACTTCCCACCCGAAGGCACTCACAAAGAGGAGGCAGGCGGTAACATCTAAAATTAGGAAAACTCATTTCTGAAAAGATCATAAGTTTGAGCTTTAAGGGAAGAATTTGCACACAAGGTCCTTATCTGGGATCTGAGTTCAAGGCTGTTTGTGTCTTGGGTGTTGGTTCAGTTCATTATGGAGACAAGTCCAAGCTGTGAAGTTTGAATCTGGACCAAATTTCTCTGTAGTTTGAAAGTGTTTGGCTCCATTGTTTTGGAAAGGGCCTATCGCTACTACTAGATCTTTTAACTTGAACAGCAGATATAGATACAGCAAAAAGAAAATGAACATTAGGAAGTCATCATAACTGCATCAAACCGAACCCCCAACACTTTCCAGAATCTCTAATTTATAAAGAAAGAAGAAATAGTAAAGCATAAAGAATAACTGAAACACATCCAACATTTCAATCAGTGCAGTGCACTTACTGCTTAGCTGCTATAAATAAATTCTGCTAATGCAGGAAGTTTGGGGCAAGAACAAGAGCAAAGGCAATTAGCTATACTTTTTGCAATTACAAGACATTTGACAAAATATTTTTTGATATTTGGAAGTATATAATTATAAGCAGAAGAGATCTCTATCAAAACTATTTGTTTAGTATAATGAATGTGGCAGCAAAAGCATCTTCTGTGTATATTTATTGCTGTGGCAACACCACTCTACATTATTGAGATATAAACTATAGATTATACAACTTCAGGTGACCCAAGAAAGGAAAATGATAATAGACAACAGAAGGGCTGAGATAGAAAGCAGAAAATATGGAGCGAGATGGAAGCCAGTGGCAGCTCTGTTTAGTCAGCACATGCTGTGGAAATAAAAGATAGGTCTGACACTTGAAGCCATCATTTCAAAGGGCCTTTCATGCTTTGGTGTACAGAAAGTGAGCCCTTCGGGTCAGAAATGTGGATATTCTTTGGGAACATTCATAGAAAATTTGGCTTCTTGTGATAAACGGCTAAGAAGTTTGGCCTTGAGCCTACAAATGTTAAGCAAGGGCAAAAGAAATTATAAACGTAGAACATGCTCCTGAGCCTACTGAATTCCATGAAAGAGTTCATCAGCATCATCTGGCTTTTGTTCAGGCTTAGAGTCATTGTTACAATCACTGACGAAAACGTAATACTAGAAAGAGAGGTTTTGCAGGCAAACAAGTGCAGCTAATCTTTTCGCTGCTCCTCAGCCTTGATTCTTCTTCTAGGGATAACTCTGTTTTACAGTCATCTTGTTTCTCTTAGTTGACAAAATATCAGCTATTGGATGTACTCCATATTACATTCTTTATCGTGTTCATTTTACACATACACTGACATCATCCAAACTAGGTAGGCAAGTGTTTGGCTTCATTTTAACAAATGTTAAAGTGTTAAAATACAGCTGAAACTGAAAGTATCCAGACTGGGTCTTTTTTTGACAGTTCAACAGTGTGTAAAAACATGAATGTGAATTGTAGTGAAATAGTTAGAAAAATTGAAATCTTAGGGTCTAGAGAGGAATAAGGTAGCAAACCCAGCTATTCTCCAGTACTACGTGCTTTCCAGGCTGATAATATTTAATCATCACCTGAACTTTGAACTATTTATCCTCTCACCATGCCTAGGAGGTAGGTGAGTAAAAGTCTCACATTTCACAGGTGGCAGGCTCTACCCAGGATGTTTGTGGTTAGGAGGTGGTCAAACCCTGGTCTCCAAAGTCCCCAGACAAGCCTCTCATCCCAGACTGGGCTGTTCTTTGGGAAGAGGCAGCACCTGGGCTCTGCAGTGTGGGTGCTGGAAGAAGCGAAGGCTATGTCTCACTGCTGCTTTTTACTTTGGGTTAAAGCCAAGGGAGAGGGAGCTTGCAGGGTAGGGCATGACCAAGGCCAGGAGCACAAGCATGGTGGAAAAGGAACTACTGAAAAGCTTAGAGAAAACCTAGCATGAGTATATAATATTTTTCCTTTTATTTTCCCCACCTGCATTGGAAGCAGGGCTGAGTGTTTCTGTCTTCTATGCACAGAGCTCGCCCCGCGCTGCACTTTCCTCCGCAGTGATTTACAGACTGCTCTCCTCTACTTCATTCTTCTTCTTGGAGAGATTGCCAGTCCTGTCAGCATTATCCTCTCTGACACTTTGCTCTGGAAATATTTCAGGATCAGACATGCTTTCCTTGCTTTCGCTGCCTATATTTCTGGAAGGGCCATCAACCAGACAATGTTTTGCGCCCGAGTCTGATGCCAGTGCCAGAACAGGGATGAGTTAGAAGCCACTTAGTCTGCGGAGCCAGTACTAGCCTCGCTGTACAAACAGTAGCAAACCTGAAAATCCAGGGAAACAGGAAGCCTCTTGAAGTGCAAACCTTTCCCTTATTCAGACCTTCTGGCTGTAGTTGCTGACGGAAAGGAATTTGCAGTGGGAATTGCAGATCAACCTAAATCTCCAACTAAATATAGGCTTGCAGCGGTGAGGGGAAGGAGGGGAAATATAGCGGGGAGGGAGACAGCCAGGATTACTGTTTTGACGCACAAAATCTATGTTGAGAGTAGCTAGGCATAATTAATTAATGATGAGTTTTCAATAGCAGTGTTTATGTCTTTGAATCCTAATTAGAGCAAAGTTGAAACAAGGGAGATTCTGTGTTCAAATGACACGTTACAAAGCTGTGGATGTTACAAAAAGAAAACATGTAAGCACCAAGTATTCCTCACTGAACAAAAATAAAATGAATGAGTCATGATATTAAACAACTCTACAAACAAATGTTGCAAAATGCCCGGGAAGACTTAACTAATTCAATTACTAGTCATTATGTTCCAGTCAATGTGGTCTTCCTCTAGCGGGCTTGAAGAACTAATGAGATGCCAATGGGATCTTGGTGTGAACTGCGGAGGAATGGCATGCAATATAAGGGCTAAGTGAGCATGATAATGTCACCTCTTCCCCATGGAACATGAAACATCTCAATTATTTGTTTTCATCTCTCTCATACCCTACTGACAAATTTGCTTTGCAAGGAGATGTAGCCAAAATAATGGATTTCCTGTAGATCCCAGGCAGGAACAGTCTCCAGGGAAGACTGAAGGAGTTGGAATTTTGGTCTTAGCTCGTGTCAAAAGGATCAGGAACATAAACACAGTTTTCATTTCAGAAAAAAAAAACCCAACAGAGTACCACCTGAAATTATTTTGTGAACCTGTGCTTTATGGTTGATGCCCATCTGGACAGGGCCCAGTTCTGTCTTATCCTCTGCATCATTTGGAGCTACTTCCAGCAGGGTTTGGAGAGTGCTCAGAGGGCAGAGAAGGTCCTGATCAAGCTGGCACCTGGAATGGCACAGTTTCAGGATTGAAAGACCTCCAGACTCTCAAAGGTTTTCACTGTCACTCTTAGGGTATCTTCATCCATCTCCTCCCCTCTGGTGTGACCTCACTGCCCCTCCAAAACTGCCGTGTCCTCTCGCATTGGGATAGATTCACTTTGAGAGAGGTTTTAGTGGAGCTGCTGGAAAGAGCTCTGAAGTCCAAAGAGTTTCTAAAATGCAGACCGTGCCTTGACATGTACATGAGTGCTAAAAGGTACTTTCATCTCTACCAATTCTATGCCTGCTTAGGAGAAGGAAAGCTCCCTCAGCTGCCACGTGGAGTCTAGGGGACTTGAAAGGTGAATTTCAACGACTTGAGCTAGTAGGGGTGGTTCAAACTCAGAACCAGCCCAATTCGTGCATTGCTTCAGCGTTCCAGCTTGTCTTCTGCACGTCATGCAACTGTCAACCCTAACACCAGTGAGGTATGTGGTGGGAATTACACCGGAATTGAGACCGATAAAATTTCAAGTGCCAGAAACTACAGGTCTGACGTTCTACTTTATGCAAGTAATTTGGCTGGCAACGTGATGCTCAGTAACTACTACTGCAGACTGGTTAATGTGAGGCTCAGCTTGACACAGCAGTATGAAATATAGCAAAGGTGACAAAGTTATCTCTCCTCTTGTTTATTGCCTGAATTCAGTTCCAGTGTTTATAAGACAAAGAACTGTAGTCCAATAGCAGAAAAAAAAAGATATTTAATTCAGTAGTGCATATGAATAATACTTGAAAAGACAAATAGTGTTTGGTTTAGTTAATATATTGCTCATTAGTGAACCACAATACAGACATTTTTTAAAAGACTGCAATCACCATGACAACCTGATAACATTTAGTCACATCATTTCCGAATATGATTATCTCCCTGAAAAACTTTTCTTTTTTTTTTATGAAAACAGAGGGCAGATTTCAAGTCTGTGGTCTGTTCCCAAGATAACCTGTTAGTTCCCTCTTTGAAAAGCACTGCAATACAGTGGGAAAACGCAGGGAGAAGCGGAAGAAAGATGTAAGCAGAAGAAGGGGACATGTAATTGTAATCCCAAGTTCGATGGAAATCTTGCTGTCCTACACTATAAAACCCATACAGAGGGAGTGATTTGCACATATAATTTAGAGTGGAGGGTTTACTTCTAACAGAATCTTCATCACGGTGCCGTGGTCCCACGGTTGAGATAGGAGTTCAGCACCAGTCAGGTGGATGTCACTGCAGGACCAAAAGGAGATGGAGACCAAGACCTCATCCTCACAATCCCTCACAGCACAACAGAGAGACCAGCTGCTAGTGCAAACCCATGGGACACTTCTAGGCCAGCCCGCGGGCAGGACTGTCTGGCCTCCATACTGTCATGTACCTCAGACTCTGAAAGGCTCAAAATGCCTCAGGGTGCTGGGCAACAGATCATGTCAGATGGGTGCCTAATGTGTTGCTGTACTAGAAAGAGTGGAGAGGACACTTATGTTTTCTCCCACAGGCCATAGCTGGTCCAGGAGACAGTCACACTGGTACACAAGGCACGGCAGCTGTTGTTCAGCCCGAGACTACAATGTTAACGCAACAGAAGCAGGTCAGCTCCCAGTAATTCCCTCCTGGGACGAAGAGAGGTCATGTTTCCCTGTTTTCCTGAGAACATTACCTACTTCATTTTCTGAAGCAAACTACTTTAAGAGTACAGTAGCCTACGTCTGCTTGCAGCTAACATAGCTAAGTGACGTGGCTTGATAAATAGGTTGAATTTATCGGTAACCTCTGCTGTCTTACACTGATTTACTATCATCATCTCAGGCACTGCCAAATTATTATTTTATTGGGAAGGAAAATAGAGGTACCACAAAGTGACACTTATTCCTAAGAAGAATTTGGCAGGCAGCCGTGATAAGAAGGACTCAGTGGCCTGAGCCTGATCCTCCCAGTGGGACCATTGCAGTGTGAGGATTCCCTTACTAGGATACGGCGGGAGCAGAGCCTGCAGCCCCCCTTGGCTGGCGTCCGTGGCATCTCGTTAGGTTAACACATTTTGTATGAAATGTTCACAAACTCCAAATCTGTGCAAACTTGCAATTGCCCACGTAATTAATTGTGATTTCCTGACAGAAATTGTTGCAATTAGATGGTTAAGCACCCATGCTTCTGGTCCAGACGAGATGACTGCTGGCAAAGTCACTGGTCAGGAATTTGCAGAAAGCCAAGGGGAAAGTGTGCAAGGGCTGTCAAAATAAATTTGGCCTAGGAGTCTGAATTAATTGAATTAATATTCAGGGGGGAAATAATGCATTTTTATTGTCCCAATGAATATAGATAAAGGACCCAAACCCATGACTTAAATTCAGAATGCTTTGGATTTACGGATTTGGCTTGATTTATGAAGACACGGGGCTAGTTGCCTTTAACATATTTGGCACTGAGGTTTTGCCCTGTTATTTCTGACTTCTCCTGGATCGTACGGGGCAAAAATCACCCCTGGATTTTGTTTTCATGGGAGCCCAGGATGCGATTCCCCCCTGAAGGTGGTTGGTACCAGTGCAGCGCTGAGCAGCTGCTCCAAACTGCTACCCCACTTCACGCCTGCCCTGGTTCCTGGTTTTACACAGGAACATGTGGGATGGGGACACTTCATAAGGACTATTAATAATGGAGGTGATATATAAGACCTTCCCTATTATTATCCTGTCTGCAGAACAACCTGGTCAAGAGCTTGAGCATGGAAAGGAAAGCAGGCAAATGGTCTTGAGCAAGAGAGCGTTGATAGGGGTCTGGCTGAGAGGGCCTCCGGGGAGCCCAGCCTGAAAAGCACAGATGTCCAACAGTCTTGGTGGGTGCTCTGCAGTGCTGCAGGTGCTTTGTGGGCATGGGCCGTTGTCTCCAGACTGATCGCTGCTGGCATAGCTAAGCATGCCGTGCCTCAAAGCCATTTGGCAGACTGCCAGGGCATCAGCTTTCTGTGGCAGGAAGAAAACACCTGCAGATAATCCTCATACTGCTGTCTGTGCTTCGTGGAAAGAGCACAGCTCTGCTCAGATGGCTGTTGTCCAAACACAGGAGTACTTGTGGCATGGGACAGGGCCATGGGGAGCACTCACAGAGCCCCTGCCTTGGGCATTAGCTGGGGAGATACCACAAAAGGCTGCAGACATCCAGGTGTTAGGGACCTTGGTGTGCCCGCAGTGGTTCTCAGAGGGATCACGCTGCAACATGAACACAATTTAATAAAATTTCTGGTGTTCATCAGAAAAGATGACAGAGGGCAAACAGCAAATGACATGGTGTTTCTACATCAACTTCCCTCATGAGCTCTGGCGGGCTGTTGAAACGAGAGGTTCTTCCCCGGCACTGCACCGGGATGGTATTTGGGAGTGTGTGATCTAAAGCAACGCAGCTCCGCGCCAGGCACCAGCCTCCAACCTCTCAAAAAGACGCTAAGCTCCACTTGGCCCTCCATGTGGTGGGAGTGGGAAAAAGGGCTGAGGTTTCTTATCTTTTATTTCATAATTTTATTGCAATATTGTGGCTGATTAAGTACTTGAGAATTACTCTTCATGCAATTTTGGTTTTGCAAGCTCCTTAGGGACAGGTCCTTGTAGCCTGTGTTGTTCCATTTCAGAATGAATAAAGGAGGTTATGTTAAACTGCCCTTCAGGAATTACAATTATGAAAACCCTGTAAAATTATTCAAGACACCCCTCCATATGCTCTTAATGCCGCCATGCTAACCTTCTTCTGTTTTTAAATGATAAAAATCTTTGCTCCTGAACTAAACATGAAGATCCAGGCCAGAACAACACATTTCATAGGAGTTAGAAACTCCTCAAGACAAGTGGCTCTAATGGAAAAAAACCCAACTTTGTAATGGTAGCAGGTGCAAAATGAAGCAGTACATTAAAAATAGCCTGGCTGCATTCTCCTGTGGCATGAGCTCTACGTGCATATCACTCCAAAATAATCCATTTATCCTTTCCCCCTGCAGTTAAAAGGAGCCAGCTCTGTGCTCTGTATCCTGGGGCTCTGCAGGCACGGCTATGAGAATTGAGGCAAAACCGCAGCCCGCCAGCCAGGCACAGCCCTCCGCTTTCCTTTTAACATTAAAGCCTTTTCCCTGGCTTCTCACTGCTGCAGGTCAGGGAACGACTTCAGGAAGCCAATGCATCTCTTTGGTCTCTGATAAGGGAGGACTTTACTTCTAAGAGTATAAGGTTGAGTTAATTTGCATTTTGCTACGGATGAATTTGGCTCCTGGACTGTTTCTGTTGCAGGGTTTAGTGATTGTGAGCCACCCTAGAGTTTCGAGAGCTGAGCAGCTTCCTGTGAAAAAAAGCATATTACTCCTCTAAATTGTCAACATTTAGCAATCACAACCTAACTTTCACTATCTCCACTCGGCCTTTCTGCAACGTCCGTCTGCCATTTCTTCTCCAGGCCCAAACCCTCACTTCATCCTAGGCTTGCTTTCTCCCTTTTCTTTAGGACTGCTTTTTGGTGTCATCTGGTGACCTCGCAAGACAAGTTTTTTCAGAATTCCTCTCCGTGTTTGCATTTGCAGTCAGATATTCAGTCTAGCTGACTCAAAAGTGACAATGGATGTAAATGCTGCTGTGGTGCTAAAATCATAGAGCACAGCCTTGGAGCCTCTCGATCCGTCTGGCAGGCCATCACCCAGGCTCATCCAAGCAAGGCTTTTGTTTACTATGTTCTTTGCTGAGGGTTCCTCTGAGTCTGCAAGGGTATTCGTTTTGCTAACAAATGGAAAGGCCCAACTCAAAAGTTTTCAGGCAAAATTAAAACTTGCAAATAGTTTGTTCTCATCCTAGCTGTTAGGGTAATGGGAAGAGCTAAAAGACACCATTTCAATACTGTTAATAAAAGCAGCCTTTGGAAGTTAAGTTGTTGATCACTTATATCTATTTCTGAACTGGGTCTGCTGGTTACCTCAGCAGACAAAGGTCTTAGACCAAAGAGAAGACCTGGAGCAGACCAACTGAACCAAAGTGCCAGTCACTTCGGTGAGGGCAGGGTTTGTCTGTAGACTTCAGCCTTTTAACAAGCCAACTTGTGTCTCTGCTGCTCAGTACAAGGTCTGTCAAGCCGTGGATTCAGAGGATGTCAATGAAGTTCATCTGCTGATGGCTGAACATTATTTTATCTAGATAAATGTTTCACAGGGCATTTCCCAGCAGCTTCTGAGCTGCCGTCAGTGAGCCCAGAGATACGAGGCCCTTATTGCAGTTGGTTTATATCACCATCATAAATCAACTCTTCTAGCGTAAATCAGCTTGTCACAGCTTCGTGCCATCTTGTATGCAGACCAGAGTGACTTGCTGTCACAAAAACTCTCCCATGAAAATGTGGATGCCCTGGGTGCTTGGGAGGGCCTACTCCTGCCCCTGCCCTTGTCCCAGGGGTGCAGGTGGCACAGCCTGGCTCTGGCAGCTCCCAGTAAGCTGCCTCTCTGCCAGGGACTGGCCATCCCACTTGCGGAGCTGCCTGAGGGGACACTTTCATATGCTGTGGTTTACCCACAAGCAGCAAACACAACTAATTTGCCTAAGATAATAACTGCCTTGGGCTTCCCAAGCTGCTTGGAAGAGAAGCTTTGACTCCGTGACCGAATACTAGATTTCGACCCTTGTTTTAAGCTAGAAGATAAATTGGTGAGGGGAGTAATTTTATTTCTTTTTTTTTTAATGTCACATATTAATTCACAAGCTTCTAGGAGGCTACACGCCAAGCCCCAAGGGATGGTCGGTTTGACTCTCCGGTAATTGGCTCCCTCCTATGTGGGGCTGTTCTCTGCTGGCTGGACTTTGCTTAGTGAGCTTGGTATTTATGATCCCCTACTACAGAGAGGAGAAAAGGCTTTGCCTACCCACCCGCTCAGGTCAACTGGCCGCACCTGCAGTGTATGCACTTCAAATGCTCAAAGACTCCACCGAGTATAAATCAAGAATTTAATTCTTAGCATCAGCCTTGGCCATCAGTATTTGCAGCCTTCTGGATGCACCAGCAAAGCAACTGGAGATACTGGCCAGCATTTGGTTAGCCAGGCTTTATTGGCAGATGGTCAACATAATGTAGCCCTTCCCCATGGCTTGGAGGCCTTACTCATATTCCAAATCCATGCTCTGTTTATATTTTCTTTGTCCTGAACAAAAATTGGCCCCGTTGTGTGGGAGCAATACTGGAAAAGAAAAACAAGAAACATCCACTGAGAGAAAATGGATATTGTGGGAGCTGAGGAAATGCACATACTTTGCTGATTCCATTTTGTGATGATGTCAGAGTCAAAGAATATCTCTAAAAAAACCCCCTCAGCAACTTGGAATCAAAAGCTCTGTTCATCACAGTCTCTTGTTAAAAGAAGAAATGTAAACAATCTCCCTTGCCACCCCCACCCCCCCCCACCAAACTCCAAGAAATTAAATCTGGCTCCATTTGGATGGACCCTCAGATGGAATCGAGGGTACGTCTCCAGGGAGGGAGGCGTTAATGTACTGGGGGAGGGATGGAGTGAGGGGGACAGGAAAATTTCATTGTGCTATGTGAAATGCAGGGATTCAAGCTGCTGCTTTTCATGGAGGCTGAAGAAGGGCGGCCTGACACTTTACAGATTGGGTGTAATACACAGGAAATTTGTCCTTTCTGCCAGAGCAGTCTAGGGATAGGGCTACCCCCCCCACCCCCAGCCACTTTGCTTGGCTGGTAAAAGCTCAGGAGAAAAGGGTTAAATAAATGTTTGTGATATGATAAGGTGCTTGTTTATTCAAGGGATGACAGATTATTGGCTCCCAAGGCAGAGTTGAAAAATAGTACAAAGGAACTGGCGTTCCCTTCACTGATGTGATTTCCTCCTAAGGTTTTGCTCTTTGGTAGGAACAATATGCGCTGGGAATTAAGAGGGATGACTTTATTTCAGACTGGAACAGACAGACTAAAAGCTGCTTTCTGGAGTTGCTGACTCTGTTTTTGTTTTTGTGGGTTGTTTCTTTTCTTTTCTTTTCTTTTTTTTTTTAAGGTTTTTTTTTTCCTTTTCTGAACTTCGTCTCCCAAACTCTTTGGAAACAGAGTTATCTCCTGTCCGGGAGGAACACCCAGCATGGCAGGCTGACTAGAACACTTCAGATTAAGGGTTTGACCCTTTTACTTTGTACATAATTTTCTATTTTATCACCACCTCTCTAAAGCTAGCTCCTGCTTCACTGCCCTTGGATAAAAGCTCAGGTCCTACCCAAGCACTGCACATAAGTCAATAAAAGCCGGGCATTACAGCAGAGCTGACGACTGCCAGAGGACTACATGCACTTCTCGCAGACTGAACTCTTCTCTTGCAAAAATGCCAGTGAAATCCAGAGCAACTCTCCTTGATTCGAGTGCAGCAGACAGACACTGAGGCGTAGGGTGCACCTGGCCAGGTGCCTCTGTGACCATACCTCCGGGAATGATGCTGCCGCAGAAACGTGGGGCCAGGGCACGATGCCTCCCATGTGGCCAGCCCCGAGGATCTGTGCTTTGAGCTGGTCCTGGCCACAGCTTGTAGGTAAAGGTAAAAAAGGTGCCACTTCATGCCAGTTTCAGATGTCCTAAAATTGTCTTTCATCTCCCCTGTGCTGCAGGTTGGGGTAAGATCCCCCCCTCCATCACAAAATAGGTTATGCTGAGGGACTGGTGAGGACCTTGGGGAAGAGGGTGCTGCCCAGGGTGAGCATGCTCTTCTCTAACTGGGGAGCTGCTTGGGGCTGGCGGTGATGGCAGCAAAGCCCAGATCTGCTGTAAGAGGATCCACACATCAAGGGAAGGTGGGAATTTGGGTGACAGCAAGTGTTTCCCATCATTTGTGTCACCCTGAAAATGACTTGCTGGCCAAATGCCTGCAGCCCCAGGATGACACTCCATCAGTGCCATCAGCCAGAGGAGCTCTTCACATTGAAACTTCACATTATTAGGACAAATACACATTGTCTAGCCACAACACAGCAAAAGGCGAGGGGAGGATTTCTCACCAGCATGAGACGTGTGTGACAGCTCCGCGTGACAGGGACGGCAGTTGAGATGTGACTCTGCTGACATCAGTGCCCGGGCTGTCACCCAGAGGCGCAGCCGTGATGTTCAAGCTGCACCAAGTTGGTCAAGTCAGTGCGCTTCACATACCGCGGGAGAGCACGCTAGCGATCGCTTATTGGGAAAATCAGGCAGCAGTTCCCATGATCCTGGAGTAAATGACAGTTAAGCCACACATTTGTTTTCAATGCTTGGATCTGGCACTGGATTCCTTTTTTTCCTTTTTGAATGAAAACTATGCCAAACATCTTTTATAATTTTTTTTCCTCAAGCAAATATGCGAGCAATCCAGCAGTGTGGAGTGCCAGAAACATTTGCTTTCCTTCCTAAGAAGTGGGGTAAAGAAAAGAAAAAAACCACACACATGCACACAGAAAATTTTATTTAAAAGCTTAAAAGAGGCCAAGTCACTTTAAAAACTGGTAGGACTGGGCTAGTGAACTCTGCTCCAGTGTGTGTGTGTGCACGTGTGCAAGGGAAGGGAGAGTAAATACATCTGTATGGAGGGTATGCATGGAAAGACTTTCACGCTGTCTACTTCTTTCAGGTACTGCACTGCCTTGCAAAAAAATGCACATACATAAAAAGGAAAAAAAAAAAAAGAAGAAGAAAGATCTAAATCAAAGCTTAAGACCAGGACTTGGCTCTTGGAAGGAAAACTCTGACTCATTTCATGGGTAAACCCAGTAGTAAGCTGCAGGATCTAGCTGATCCACATGTGTCTTCAGTGCTGCAGCGACGTGGGCCCACACAGCAAAGACCCTGCTCCTAAAATCCTTGGAGCTGTATGCATTCATGGCAAACAAAGATCAAGCAGAAGCGGGGTGCAGGCTGCGCTAGAAGGTGGATTAGTGTTCAAAGGCCGAGTCAAAGGAGAGAGGAGAGATAAGGCGAACGGCGTCATACCAAAGACAGCTATTAAATGTAGTGGTAATCTGCTGAGCCACAGCCAAACAGAGCCTTTTCACATTGTCGGACGTGAATAACTCAGGGACAGTTGGGGGAGCGGGGGATGGGGGATGGATGGGTGAAGGTCTGTCTGAAGGCTTGCTCCTCAGCATTTCTAGGCACATGAAGCTCCCTTCTCCTCTACTCCGGCTGGTCCTGCTAGATCTGTTGCTGTGGTACCTGAGCCCTTCGCCTTGCAGGAGACTTAGCTGAACATTGAAGTTTGGAAAACATGTACCAGTCTCTGGTCCCTCATGGATGGAGTGGGGACCCCTACTCAGCTGCCCAGTACCCCAGGGAAAAGGGGTCTGTAAGCCTTGTCTCCCCTACAAGTCCTCATTGCAGCCTCTGCTAATTTAACTTTCCTGTCTCTAACAGCATTTCATCATGAATGCCTAATTAATTTGTACTGCTTAAATCTCCTTTGGCCATCCTATTAAGACATTTCTTCTTAATTAATATTCAGTTATTAATATCTCAAGAAAAACTCTTTGTCAGTTTTCTGCTACAATATTGAATTAGCTTCTGTTTGGATCTTGTTCCTTTGTGCATCCTTGCTAGCTTTCATGATCCCATTACATCTGTCTGAACGGTATTTTAACACACTTTCAACCTCTCACTGTCTCTATGCCTTCTCCTGCCCTGCCACAACATTTGCTAGGACTTGGAGTCCAGATTGTCCAAAAACCACGTCCTGTACTTATTCCCACATCAATAAAAAGTATCGGTATAATTTTAGCTGTACAGGTGTTGTGCAGCTATTAACAAAACCCCTTCAAGATGCCCCTTGTTCCCCTGCACCCGCTGCCTGTGATATTTTAACGGGCGATTTACTCTCCAGCGTGCTGTGGGTCAGGTCCTTAGGAAGGAATGGTGCCTACATTTCCCAGATAATTGTGTCTGGCAGTTTAGAGCAGGTATTTCTATGCTTTTTTTGAGAATTGTCCCTGGTGCTCTGAACCTGAATGGAGATAACCCCCAGCTGGGGGGCAGTCCTGTCCCAGTCGATGGAGTGAAGTCAGTTCACACCAGGGGCTGAACTGGTTTGAACAAACATTGTAAAATATCCAGCTCTGCAATGTGTCAGTAATCTCTGCCAATAGAAATATTCATACACATGTCCTTCAGTCCTTCGGCTGCCATTTATGTTTATCTACAAAAAAAAAGAAAGGAGGGGGGAAATTTTATTACGTGCACGTACTCCTGCCCCTACCTATATGAACAAACTATCCTGACCCAAAAAGCAGCAGCTCAGGATGCAAACGATTTGTCCTGTACAGAGAGAAAAATAGACCATCAATAGAATTGCATATTTTTAGTTCCAGCTTTTGTTTTCAGGATGCTCTTTCAATCTGTGGGTCAGGTTAAGTCAAATATTTCCATGCAGTGTTTCACAGAGTAGGAGAACAGACCCCCCTCTGACTGCGGAGCTATTTCTCTTCTTGGACACGAAGTTGGTCTTAAACCAAGCCTGGGTAACAGGTTAACGGAAAGTCGGGGGAAGGTCTTGTAGGATGCAATATTTCTTCTCTAAGAGACTATGTGGAACCAGAGGAGAAGGAGGTTATGTCCTGAGGTTGCGCCTTTGTGTGGGCCTCACCATCCGTTGGGGAGACCATTGGCCGAGGCTGAACATTAGCCTCCTCACCAAGGCTGAGGCTGTTGCTATCCAGCATTTGGGTGGGATCTGAAACCAAAGGCTAGCTTGCCAGGTTTTCACAGGTCACAAAAAGTGACAGACTGCAAACTCTGACACCCAGAGCAGACCCAGAGCCACCCATGACGTGGGACCAGGAATTAAAGGACATCTTGTCCCAGTCTGTTGCCACAACTCATCTCCATCCCTTATTCCCACAGGCTGATTCTTCCAGCCTCAAGCACACTTTCACCACCATCTTGCACCAAAACCATGCCACTGAGCATGGCACGTGCTCTGTCTACCCCTGCCCACCGTGGCACACAGCAAGTACTTTCTCTCTTGGCTTTGATGGCTGTGATGGCCAACAGACCTTCCTTCTTCCCCTTACCCCCCACCCCAAGCAATCACATGCTGAAAGCAATGATAATTTGGTTGCTGATGCAGTTGTGCAGTGATAGGGATCACAACTAGTGAGACTTTGATGATGGCCTTTTGAAGAGGAGGCAAAGGCTGCTGTTTACCACATCACCCTGTCACCGCCAGTCATATGACTTCCTGGCACTGCCTCAAGGAGTGATGCACAACCTCCGCTTCCCCGGCACAGCTCCGTCCTGTCAGAGGTGACGTTTTGCCCAGCGTAGAGGTAATTCCTTTGGTTGCAGGGAAGCAATCGATCACATACGCAGCCTGCCTCTCGGGCAGTGGCACTAGGCTGGCTGGGACCCCCCCCCAGGCCTCTTCCCTGCCGGATACGCACAACTGCTGCGGGAGAACTAATGATGCCGTAGCAGTCCCAACTTCTGGAATTTCCTGGCTTTTCTTAATCTTAACATCTCATTAGCGTTTATTTGCAGATGCATATCCTTGTTCTCTTCTCACACAGGCTGCTGTAAATCACTGCTGGCTCTACTGCAATTGATGCAGTCGCCTGAGAAAGGAAAGGCCATTCCCAGAGGCAGGGGCACTGCTGCCAACCCCTGCCAGAAGCAGTGTCTTCATCACTACGACCTGAGCCTCCCAAGCTCATTGTGCCAACTGTGCCTCCAGAGGCCAAAGCGAAACCCAGCTCCTCATCCAAATTTTCCTCTCATCATCTTCACCAAACTGAACCCACAGACCTTCAGGGACTTGCCCATTACTAGCTCCTACTTGGAAGAAGAGCCATCATGTCACCTTTTTTTGGAGCGATGGATCCAGCCAGCCTCTTAATAAAATGCAAGAGGTTTTTGGCAAACATGCTTTGAGCAAACAAACGCTTTATCTGAATGCAGAAAATTATGGTTAATACCATATGCACTAGAAAGGCGTGTAGCTTTATTTTCAGCTAAGTAGGAAATACTGAGGTTAGCACTGTTATTCAGAGGTTGAAGATCAAGTGGCAAACTGGTTAAACTGTAAACAGGACTGGAGAGAGATGAAACTAGGAGCATCTGTCTTCTCCTTATTTGTTCATGGTGATCACTTACAGTCAATATTTTTGCTATGGTGATAAAGCTGCATTTTAAATAGAGATTTGTGGTTGGTGAATTGGTCTGCAGTTATTGTTAGAGTACAGTGTTGTTCATGTGCAGCAGACAGTGTCAATTATCACACCAAATGTAGATTATCCAAATGATGGCAAAATCCCTTCCATTAGAAAAAAAAAACCCTGTTTTTACAGGATTTCATCTCCTCTTCAGCAGGAAGCCCAAATACCCAACAGTGGAGCAGACAGCAGAGGCAGAAGAGATCTGATAGATCACTGCTTTGAGCCACAGACCGTTGCTCAGCTCTGCCTTCAAACTTTCCAAAAGATCAAACTTTCCAAAAGACCAAAACACAAGTCCGTTGTCTGAGGCTGACTTCTCTCACTAACACTGCTGCTCAAGCTTCCTAGGACTTTGCCAACCTGTTCCCTTAAATCCCTCTTGGAGGGTGGCCCAGGCACCTGGTGAGTGGCTCACCACCACCCTGTTGTCCCTCTCCACAGTGGGGCCAGAGCTGTCCCCCAAAGAGTCCCTGGCACACAGAGAGACATAAGACATCCCCTTCTCCAGCATTTGCTCAGGGATGCAGACCCTCTCATTGCAGCTGAAGCCTTGCTGCTGAAAACTGAAGCTCCAGAGGAAATATTTCTTCTCCACAGAACTCTGCCCTCCTACCTCTCCTCTAGGCCTTCCTCAAGGCACTATAGTCCCACCCCACGGCAGAAAAAACTTCAACACCATTTCATCTTTGTGACGGGTGACTGAAGCACAACCATGAAGAGGAGTGACTGTAGTCAAGCAGCCTCTTGCCCTCACTGTCCCTGCACTCCTGAGAGCAGGATGACAGGACATTTCACCATAGGACATCACAGAGGCGTGGGACTCCAGCTCAGAACTTGGATCCACCATGAAATACCATGCCCTAGAGAGGAAGCTCAGCCCAGGATAGCCCAGCACCTGGGCAGCCCCCAGGACTGTCCCCTCCGTTTCCAAAAGCTGACGTGTGTCTCGTGGCCGCCTGGCATGGCCATCCCCGGCCACTGTGCCCAGCCCGGCCAGGCAGAGGAGGATATTTGCCTCTCATTTTCCTTGGAGAACATTCCTCAGATATAATTGAGTTCATAACTCATCAAAATATACTAAATTACAGGAAAACTGTGTAAAAACAAAACCTATAAACTGTATGCAGATACAAGATATACTGAAAAATATAACCATAAATCAATGTACACCTCATAAGAAATCTTACTGTACTTAATATGTACAAAATACAAAGCAAATAATTACATATCAGTGTATATTTCTACAGGCC
>WHYT01015363.1:82917-95262 GCA_009806455.1 Tetrax tetrax
AAAAAAAAAAAAAAAGAGTAAAAGGCACTTCTCTGATCAGGAATCCCTCCCCTCTACTAAATCATCCCGGGCACTTTAAAGCCATAGGACCCCTCAGCTCTGCGAGGCGTCACGACAGCTCTACGCTAAAACATCCAGACGTGAGACAGCAACGTCTTTTGCCCAGTGGCCTCTTCTGCCCGGCTCTGCGGTTAACCTCTTCCCCAACCAGTGGGGAGCCCCCGCCAGCCTCCACTGCCGCGTCTGCCTTCCCAACGGGATGGGTCCGGAGGGGCTTGGTGCCCATTACACACCTCAGGAATGAAAGGCAAATGCCAGCCCAACTTCACCTCTGTGCCTGCTTGCAAAAAGTTGCCTTGCCTGGAAAATTCAGCTGCTGCAGGATGCTGACTCTGCCTTTCATTGAGGAAGGGGAGTTTAAATTATTTTTGCTGAGCATCTTTCCAAAGGTCGGTCAGAAAAGTATATGGCCTGTCTTTATGGGAGGGCACAGAGAAGGAAAAAGGAGAGAGGGGACGTGACAAACAGAGGTGGGTGAAAACGTGTGTGCTTAGCCTGCCGCCAGCGCCAGGGACAGGTATGAAAATGCCGTTGTAGAGACAAGCTCACAGTGCATCTTAGCCAGCCTAACCGCTGACTTGAGGCACCAGGGACGCGGAGATTTTGCATAGGCTTACAAAGGTGGTGAGTGGTGCTCTGTCCATGTGGGAGCATCCTCTGACAATGCACAGGGTAGACACAACCAGGCTGTGGCCATGTCCACACCATAACCCCTTATAGCATATACACACACAGCCAGACGAGGCCTCACCAAAGGGTGAACGAACCTATATGGGTTAATCCCAGCAGCCAAGACTAGGAGTTCCCAGATTCAGTCAGGGACTGCTGACAAACATCACCGCTTTACTTTTTGGCAAACCCTATATGACAGACATCATTCCTTTAGCTGTTTGACACCATTTTGGAATATTGAAAAACCGACATTTTTGATGCTTGCTGAAGGCGCACATAGAGCAATGGAGGCAGGAGCACAGCATAAGAGCAAGCCCAAGAGGAAAGGGGGGACAGAGGCCCAGGGGTCCCTGGCAGCGAGCAGGGAGGTAAGGGCAGCCAGGTGCGCTGCCGCTGCTGTGACAATCTGGATCAGCTTCCCCATCCCTTTTGTTTTAACATCCCTGAGCCTGGTGGGGTCTTTACCTTGGTTACTTGCTGGGCAACTAGCCAGTAATAACCCCAAAGAGCCCATCTCCTGGCAGGGAGGGAGAAATAACTGACAAAATGGTTATCGCTGCCTTCCAAGCAGAAAAAGAAAGTCTTTGTTGCTCTTGTTTCGTGCCACATTGACACCTCGCTGCAATGGAGAGCCAATGAACCCAGGATAATATGGTGGTTTGAGCACTAAATAAGTACTCTGTGGCGTTCGTTAGCAGCGGGTATAGTGCCATGGTGGTACTAGCACATGGTGGTACTGATTGCTCCCCTGTGTTCAGGTCTTCAAAGTCACTGCAGTTTGCAGTAGATGGAGTACATACCAGACATTGCAGAGATCCGGATGAGTTGTCCACTGCTCAAGGAAATTCCCTAAACCACAGCTTTAGCAGCTTCCCCTCTCCTCACCCATCTCACCCCCCGCACATTAATTCCTTGCCTTTTTTGAGCATTTTTCACTGACTTGAGTGATGAGAGGGACTTTTTGCCCTGAATGTCCAGCGTGCCCTTTCTACTTGGTTTACAGAACAAATAGGGATAACGTGACAGAGGATCTGCTCTTGACAGCCTTCTTGAGACTGACATTTTGGCAGTGCAGAAGCTGAGGAATCACTGAAACATACTTTCTTTTCTGTACTGCCGGTGCTCGCTCACACATAGCTCTGCAATTGCCACATCCACCAACTCTGCAAAACATCCGGATTCTGCAGCTTGTCTGTAAGGCAGATCTGAGAGCATACCTTTGGCATGAGGCATCTGCAAGAGTTTAAAGGTACTGTCATTTACCTTGTTTCAGGGAGGCTTTCCCACGTCAAATAGTGGTAGTAAGACACCCCCCAATTGTTTACATTTCACCTCAGAGGCCCTGCAGCCTTGAGGGCACCCCTAATCTGTGTCCCCAGCACCCCAATGTTTATCCTACAGGCCCCTCTCTGATACGGCACCCATGTGCTTTGTTCAGCAGGCCAGGCTTAGCAAAGAATTAAAAAAAAAAAAGGACAAATACCCAGAGTCTCAGTTCACTTACGCTTCAGTTCAGACCGCAGCTGGAGGAGGATCTCTTCAGCTCTAGGTTTTCCTCACAGTATAAATCCCCGTGACTGGATCCCATAAAACAGTCTCATAAGCTCCCTAAGAATTTGTCGGGATGCCAGGTCCGGCGTGCCTAGCCCTCGCAAAACAGAGTAGCTGAAACCAGCAGAGTGAAAAGAAGCCAAACACCTTAGTAAAAGCAAGGATTAAAAAAAAAAATAAAAGCCACATTAAAACAACATCCATTTTTTTTCAGACCATTTGCAGATAAATGACCCCTGTTCTTCTAATTAAAGAAAATGTGCAATTAGCTTAATCAGATCTGTGGGAAGAAAAGCAGTCGCTGAGTCTCAAAAAGCAGGTTCTGAGAAACTGCAGCCAACTTTTCCTGGGGCCGACTGGAGACACTGCATCAGAAACAGCATGAACCCTGCCAAAGCCTTCTTCCTGTGAAAAATGATGTTTCAATTTAGGCTCCTGTATATTGTATTCGTTAATCTCACTTGCTTACTCACTTGTTCTCTCTTGCTCTTTGGCAGTGTAAATAGAGGCATGAAGAAGTATTGCCTTGCATTGATATAGGCATTGCATCCTAGTTTCTCAATGAAACAAAGTTGAGTTTAACATTTCGGTTCCCCTTTGGCCTCCATGTTCTTTGTACCTTGTGATCCAAAGATGGGCTGTCTCATGATACCACATTAGAGCCGAAAGCATTCAGGGACTAGAAAATAGGAGTTTCCTTCAGGGAAGGAAAATAGGACTTGTGCAACGGGAAAAGGTCTCAAACCCCTTAGCACTTGTGGGGGTGAAGGTCCTGAGAGGCTCTTGGAAATCCTGGGGAGGAAGCTGAGCTCAGAGATCGGACCTCCCTCTCTATAGACAAAGTGGGAAATTGTGCAAACTGCAGGACCTGTTCCCTTAACCCTTTACTGGGTGTGTTTGCCAGTAACCTCCTCTCACTTATTCCACAGGCGTTTAAAGAATAGAAAAGAGGGAAGGAAGAAACATGTGCCCCACTTAAAAAAAAAAAAAAAAAAAGCAGCTATTTTAATCTATTCAAATAGTTTTAAAGTCCAAGTCTTCTCCCTAAAAGAGGGGAATATCCCTTTTAGGCAAAGTAAAGAGCCAGCCCTACGATGATCTTGCGAACCCACAAATTGGGTTGCAACAGGGCAAATGGGAACACAACCAATTATCAGAACAAACAACCCTTATTCTGTCCATTCCTTACCCTACATTACCTAAGGGCATTTTCAAGCATGGCGTGCACCATCTCTGCAACCAAGTAGGGGTTTGGCTTTTCTCTAGATGTGGCTTCTGAGAAGCAAGAGAGGGATACAAAGTTCCCTCTTGTTTGCCCATGGAGGGTAGCATTGGGATCAGGGTTTGCTGGTTCTGCTGCACTCTTGAGTGCAAGAGATATTGACCACATCATGAGTGAATGACTATGGTTCCTGTTTGATGCTCTTCCTCTACCAGGACAGTTGTTCCTCAGTGCCTGGCCAGCAAGTGCCTGTTCCTGTTCATGCCCACCTGCACATTAGCTTGTGACTGACACGTCTCATAAGACTTGGGTGGACATTTCATATGGGAGCTTTCCTTGTCACCACAAGTGACAACGTCCCGGTTTGCCCATGTCAGACATCCCTGTTCTGTCTCATGGGAATGACCTCAGCTTTTTGGTGAGTGACTGGGTTTTGTGGAGAGCACAGCTCCACCTCTACACCTGTATCTGCAGGTACAGGTATAAATTGGAGATGTTGCGCTAGTCCATCTGGCTGATGAAGGGTCTCCACAGCCTCCCTGTGATGGCAAAACTCTGGTTGCTCCTACATAGATAGTAAACACCTCTAAAACTAGAGGGGTTTTTTTTCTGATTCTGGAGGCATCTTTTTTTTTAAACCCTTCTGTCCCCGAGGTTTTCAATCTTTCTTATTTACATTTTCCAGAAAAAACTCTGATTTTGAAATGTCGGTGTGACTTTTTTTTTTGCTTGTTTCAGATTTTTTTTTTAAACAAGTAAATGCTCGGTTTTTCAGCTTTGGCCTGGACTTTTTGTTTGGTTGGGTTTTTGTTTATAATTTTCCACCTAGAGAAAAGTTAGATATGCCGTTTCAAAAAGAAGAGGTTTCCCTGCTCTTGCCTGTGCTTTCTTCTTGACTCCTATTTTTTTTGCACCACTGGATAAGGGGAAAAAGTCAGGGTTAAAAATAAAGATGGGGCCCTAAAATATCTCCAAACCACCAATAGGAAATGGATGTGTTTATTTTTTGGATGGTTTCCAAAAATCCAAAGGAGGTAATACTTTACGTTAAAAATATTTATTAGCTTGGGTAATGAACACATTCAGATAAAGAGCCCGTTGCCCAAAGTGTGAGGCAACAAATAAGCTAAATCTTGTCTATTTTACATCATGTAATAAATGTTTTGGTGCAAAACTAAGAACTCTTGACCAGTCCAGAGGGAATAACGTGCTAGTCAGTGTCACACAGTTCTGTGTGCGCCCATTCGGTTGGGAGGGGACAAGCAATGCCATCCCCGGGATAGATTCAGCTTTGCTGTCACCCCTGGGCTCATTTTGGGGAGTTACGGGGTACAAATCAAGGGCTGCAGTTGGCCCTCACTGCTGATTTATAGCAGCCACCAACCTGCAGGTGGGTGAGAGAGCAGGGTTTGTGTGTGCTTCCGTGGGTCACGGTGGACCCCTGGGGATTTGCCTGGTGTGACAGGGACCAGCAGGCTCTCTGCCAGCAACTCCGAAATGGCAAGAGCTGGAGGCTGGCCTCAGTCTCTGAAAAAAAACATCAGTAACATTTCTGACAAGATAAATCGCATTTTAAATGCAGAAATGACCTCGGTAATCAGAAATAAATCAGCAGGATAATCAAAATTGATGAGTAAGTCAAATCTAGAAAATTTATATACTGGAGCCCTATAGAATAGCTTGGAAATCCCCATAAGTCGGGTCCTGGCTGAAATTTTGGTCCCTTTGCTGTAGTAATTTAAACTTTTCTATTTACTTTGGCACTCCTCTGTTCAGTGACTTGGCCTGATCAAAATGCTTTGATATGTCCAGCAAGAATAAAAAATATAAAAGTCAAAGGGTAGTATCTTGGTTTAGGACAACTGTGAACATGAAATTTAATCCCAGGCTTTGCAAAAGGGACTCTCTAGAACATACTGGGAGGGAAAGCAATTAATACTGCATTTTAAAAAAAGAGCAGTCTTTCCTTTTCACTTTGGTTTTCAATGTCCTATGATTTGGGCCAAACCAAACAGTGCTTACGCCACTACTGATGTTACAAGTTCATGTACCGCTGCTGATGTTACGTACATTAACACAGCAGTCACTGGAAAGGAAAAGCAAGTGTAATTTATTTAGAACATGGACAAAGGGAGACTACAGAATGAAGCCAGTCCTCCCATTACTTTGTTTTACTCCCTGCTGTTAATTGCTTTCTTGATGCACCCTTGCTTTTGTCCTTTTGACATGTAGGCTACTATCATGCTACACAGCTACCAGAGCCAAAATTGCTCCAAGACTCATTATCCCTTAAACAATCTTAAATCTGCAGGCACTGCTCTGACTCTTCTAAAACCTATTTACTGGCTTCAGTGCAGTTACTCCTGCTTCCTATCAGTGCAAGGAAAGGAAAGTCAGGCCAACTCTCTGATCTACTTGAGCCTGACATGTGGTTTACACTTCTTTTATATTGATCAAGAATTTGGCCTTGAGATCTCCATGTTCTCGATTTGACTTGGTGTTTTTAAAAAGTATCTCCAAATCTATCCCTCTCTTTTCTGCCTTTCTTTCATCTTTTTCAAACTCTACTGCATACACTTTATGTCTACAAAGTCAACCAAAAGTCCTGGACCTCTTATGGGCCATTTATTGCTTTCTGTTATACTTCATACTTGAGTTTACATATATCTGCTTTCTTAAAAATATTTTGGAGAAGTGTCACTATTTTGTAGGGCTGGAAAAGATTTTTCCACTGAAACTGTTCTGAAGTAGAGTTGATTTTTAGCTAACAAGAAAATATGTTCTTCATAAAGTATGCCGGGGAACAGTTTCTGATTTCCATTGGCAAAACACAAATGTTCGAGAATTGCATATTGAGATTTCAGTCCCTGCACTTGTCACTTCAGTGCCCAATGTTCCTGTCTTCTTCCAGGGCTCTGTTCAGTGCTTGAGTGATATCTTCAGTGCTATAATCCAGAGATCTCTCAAAAGTACTGTCTGTCCCTTTACTATCCCAAGATCTGAGCAAGGAGTTTGATATGGCATGACACGACAACTCCTCAGAATGGAGGAGTTTCCATCTCAGTCTTTCCTGTCCAGGACAATACATATAAGCATTTAATAATCAACATGGGACAGGGTGGTTATTTTCTGACCAATCAACTTGCAAATTTTTAAAGCCCTTAAATATATAAAGGTTACAGTGCTTAACTTGGGCAGTTAACTAACAAACAATACCACCAGTACTAATCAGCTGATAGAGAAGAAAAACAGCCAGGCAAACACGTGAAGGACTGGGAGAAGGATATAAAAAAATTACAAATTTTATTTTTGATAAATATATTGAAGTTTATTGAAGATCAAATCCAAGGAGTTGTGTAGGTGCTAGTTATGATGCTTCAAACATCAAAGGAAAGCAACCAAGTTCATTGGCAAATGTTGAAGATGAAAGATTAACGGTTAACAAAGAAGCTGGGAAACAGCTCAGGAAGAGTCTAAGAGAGGTATGGAGGCACATCAGTGAAAATTATGTGTCTTTGCTTCCACACCATGAATTGCTTAGATTCCCTGTTTTCCTAACATGGAAAACCTCATGCAACAAGTTGTGTTAGTGCAGAAAGAGACAGCTAGGCTATACAAGCATATCACATCCAGGTCTGAGCTATCTAACCATCCTTCTCTGAGAATGGGGAAAGACCCTTTGGATGGCACTTTGGGGAGGACACATCAGGCGCAACCTCAGCAGAAGATCTAGCTCAGGCATCATGGAGCAGGAAAAAGGCCATCCCATACTTACTGCTGCTGAAGGAGATACAGGCTTTTGAGGAGTGTGATGGGAAAGCCAGAGGTACGAGACTTCAGTTGCCCATTGTGGAGGAGCTGCTTGTTATTAGCAAAGGGGTCTTCTTGCACTGAGATCAGGTGTGCATTCAGCCACTGGACATGCGAGGATTCAGAATCATCTCAGTCTGCTGTCTCCAGAGGCAACTGTTGCCTCCAAGCAACTAACAAAAAGACTTTCTGCTTAGGATTTACCCATTTGTATCTAATCTTTTAAAATCATTGATTATGTGTAACATTTTACCATCTTCCTACTGGTTTCTTTCTCTCTTATTACCTTTCACCATAATGTGAACTACATTCTGATTTCATGTGATATTTTTCTGCACTGAAAAAATATGAAGATATTTTTGGGTTGCTGTTTTTGTCTTCCAGATACTTATAGTTGTTTTAGGGGGGGAAAAAAAGAAGTATCTTCATGGCTCAGGACTTTAAGCAACCCCCTTCCCCACAGCAATATCCACAACTATAAATGCAGTTTATTTGGAAATGGAGTGTACAGCAATGCATACATACTAAGCAGTTCAAATTCTGGTCATGCTCAGACAGCAGTTACTGCCATAATTTTCTGGCTTTGCATTAACTCATTGAGCAGGAGCCTTGGCTTGGGCATAGCATTTTTTCTTGTCTGAAAGATGACCTGGCTCATAAAGGACAAACACTGGAGCTCTTCTGTTTTTTCCTCTTCCCTCTCACACATGCACATACATATATTAATATGCCTATTTGTGTGTTATATACAGATATATAGATATAGCACATATACATATATTATATGTATGTGTATAGATAGGCACACAAATAAATCCTTGTACTCTTTTCTAGTGCCAATGTGTGTGAAGACTTGAAGGGGCAGTCTGCTTCTCTGCTGTAGTTTTACGTGCTTTCATTTCCAATAATCCAGCAGATGCCCCTGGATCATATGGAGGAGAAGTATCTACACCAGCTGCTTCTGGACAGACAAAATAGGCTCTTATGGCTATAATGTAATGTTTTCCTATGTTGTCCCATAGGATTAGGTAGCATTCTGGGCTCTGGAAGAAACATACTTTTTCTTGGAGCCAGGCTGAAGTATAATCTATCAAAAACCTAAAAATGACCATCAACAGCAGCACACATAAAAGAAAACAATCAGAAACCTGGCTCTTACTAAGGAGGCTTCTAGTGACAACTGATTTCTGCTTCTTTTAGGAGTTATGCACAGATAGTGATGCTGTCAGTTCACACAAGATAAAACAACTCCAGCCCTAAGCGACTTTCCAAACTACGGTAGGTCTTCAGGGTTTGGCTGCAGGTATGTTGGGTTGGAAAGATATTGGGCCAGCCCTGGTGCAAGAGGTTGCACTCATAGTAAACCTCCTGTCCCCATGTGGGCAATGTCAGGGGGACCCAGAGAGTAGGGTGAGGTACCAGCCATATCTGCTGCCAGGTTATGGTGTAGTTGACCAGGCTATGAAGGCCAGCCCATGACAGTGTTGTAGTTCAGCCTCCCTCACTAAACAAAACCACAACAGACAGCAATGCTGTGTATATAACTGGTGCCTTCCTGGGACACTCTGATAGCCTCTTTGCTGTCACGTTACACTAGTTAAATGAAAAAGGCAAATGATTTAAGCACTGTTCCAGATCTGCCATGCAGGAGTGCCTCATACCTCAAATTTAGGCTGAAAATAAAGGAACCTGGGGACATGATTTTCAGAGGCTCAAGTTATAAAGTTCAGGCATAGTCTAAACCTGTTCATGTCATCACTGAAATCACGGATGTCAGCTTGCTCATCACCTCGTGTAGTAGTTTACACTGCCACAAACAGGGGAAAAGAGATGTAAAACACCTGATAGTGTTGTAAAAATGACTGCACAAGCTGTGAGGCAGCTGAGGGGTAGGAACTGTTGGTGCTGCTGAAGGTGGAGCTGGTGTCACATTTGTAACAGCTGTTGGAGGATACAGAGAGAAGATTTTAAAGACAAAAAATCAGAGGGGATCTGACCATCCCAGCTTTCTAGGAGTGGAAAGAAGGCTTCCCAGTTCTTGCACACTGCTGCTCTGGGAGTTCGTCTTTGGTAGGATACAGAATATTAAGCTAAAAGAAAGAAAGCAAATCCATCCACTGGACTGGAGCGTCCCTGCCTGAGAAGGAGAGGAAAATTTGGAACAGTAAAATCTTGTTTGCTAATGACAGTTCTGAGAATTAAAAAAAAAAAAAATGAAGTGGGAAAAAAAAAACCATGTCCATGAAACATTGATTAGATGCCAGTTCACATAGCTCTCCTTGGCTACTACGTGTTATTATTATTTCTTTTAAAGACTAATAGATCCTATTCTTGACAAGCGCAAAGCCAGGAGGTGGGATCTTATCCAGTATTTTCGTTTTTTAGCCCACAAGAGGCAATGATTGTATCAGAATATTATTTGTCTGCCCAAACCACATTCACTGTGTGAACCTCTGTGGAGGACTTCCATTCTCAGGAAAAACTGTTCTGTCAGACAGAGTGCAGAAGAAACACTCTTCATCACCCTGGTTAAGCCACCTCAATTAGGACAGATCCACTTTTCCTAGGCCAAATTTCCAGAGCCAACTTTCAAATTTGCATTTACAGTTTTTACCTGAAAACCTCTACACACAGAGCAGATTGGATCCAGATACATCAAAAAGCTAAGTGATTAATCAGCTGAGTCACATGTATGAAGCGGTGAAAATGGTAAGATGAACCTCAAAAGAAGGCTGAAGGAGAGGAAATGTGGTTGAGCACATCTGATTTCCCTCACCAGATGGGATACGTGGCTTTCACTGAATGGTTTTTTGAGCAAGCAAAAGTCAACTCATACACAAAGAGCTTTGAAACTCTTAATATGAAGGTGTTTTAAGGAATATGTGGGAGATCTGCTGGACAGATTGGGTTCAAAGCTTCCATCCCAGTCATCCTATAAAGCCCTAGAGACTTCCAGCCCAGTAGAAGTAGCCCACAGAGATCTTAATGTTCTCAACTTGTCTTCTGGATGACATTAAAGCAGAGGCAGTCCCAGAAGGCAGGCACTATCCTTAGCCTTGCACTTATCTGCCTATGCACATTTTCTCTAGCATTTAGCATTACCAGATCTTGACTCATAAGACTGGCTTTGCTTTTTTTATGAAGCTACCAAAGTCCTGGCGCTAGCATGTGTGTGAGTGTCCTGATAAGGGTACGACAGCGTGTGGGAGGCCAGAGGCGGGTAATGCCGCTGGTATGTTGAGTGGGGAATTAGTTGTGTGTGTGGAATGACCTCTTCTCCCAAAACGTCTCCAAAACAGAGGCCAAGGAGAAAGAGCAGCAGTGAGAGTTTAGGGTTCAGTCTACCCTACCAAAACTTTCCATCCTCATGAATGGAGCCATTCACTGGATTCTGCTTCCTGTTTTGCTTCTGTATCCTTTTAATTTTTAAATAGAGAACTTCCTCTCAGGGGAACGATTTCTCCCATAGCGCAGCCTTGGTGATATCAGTGGAGTTACACCAAGGCTGAGGTGGATGCCCGTGTCTCACTGCCAGTAGGTTTTCTGGAGTTAGAACTTGGGTAGCACAACTCTGAGAGGCGTTTGCACTGGTTTGAGGGTCAGCCTGTTTCTTCTGAGAGCACCATTGTGCAGAAGGGATTAAAAAATAAGAGGAAGAACTCATGAAAATGTTGTAGTTGTTTCTGCACAGCAGAGTTTCAAATGGAACCACATTTTATGGAATTTTTCACACACATCCTCCCCCTCCCTCAAATTTCAATGTTCCCTTTTCTTCTCCCTGTTTTTGACATATTGCCACTGAGTGAAATGAAATGAGAAATAGCCAGGGGCTTGCTCTGACATTTTCTTCCCCACCCCATCCATCTGTCCACTCAGACTCTTCTCAGTTTTAATTATTTTTTTTTAGTAGTATGGAATGGCAAAAGGGAACTGTAGGCTGCGTGTATTCATTTACTGTAATCCACCCATCCTGCTGTTCCTTGCCACCTTTCTTATCATTCCTTCAGCATTTTTTGGACCATTTAAAGCTGAAAAAAAAAAAATCCTTGCCTCCAGACTCACTCCAGATTGACAGGGAGGAAAAAATCTGGCCCAAACATCTGAGATCACAAGCTTTATGGCCTAGGCCTGCCTAATTTTAAGGGATTTTATATAGCAGAATTGGAAAGAACCAAGAGACACTTACAGGACATGTTCTGAAATACTAAGAATAACAAAGCAAAGGCTTAATGAGTTCCAATGTGTATGTCTGCTGTGAGTAATGATGCTTAATCCTGCTACAAAATAATTCCTTTATATGTTCTTCTGTTTTTTAAAAAATGCATCATTGCTGCTCTGGGGTCATAAAAATTACGAATATGTTTTCCCATGGCATGAAGCCATAGTATACTGTAAGGCATTGTGCTGGGCCATTATACACAGCCTGTAATCAGAAACAAATGTATTAAGTGAGATGATGTGATGTTACATGAGAAAAGTGAAAATAGAGCAGGGAAGTGTGATAGACAGTGACTTGGACCACAGCATCAGCTCTGAACAGCCCTTTTCTCTTCAGAAATCAGAGGCTATGCCAGAAGAAGTTGTGTTTCTAGATCTTGGTTTAGAAAATAGAGTCAATCTTAATGGAAGAGGGACAAAATAAAAAATGTCTGAAAGTTGGGATAGGAAAAAAAATACTGAATTTCCTGTCCAGAAAGAGAAATACTGCTACGCTGGTGAGGGTGGTTCTCTATGATGTGCATTAGCACAGGCTTGGTAGTGGTCTCAGATTTTCAAAAGAGCCCATCGCTCCACTCCTTCAAATAATAAGCTTGTTGTGGGGGTCCAAATGTTCGCCGTGACACAGTGAGAGCTATTGTTGAAGAAAGGACTCTTGTTTCTTTGGAGTTTATGTTTCTGAGACTTTGCACCAGTACTGCTATTAGCAGCTTAAAAATTTAGCTTGACTCAGATTAGGAGAAATGGAGCAACTAATTTGTCTCTTTGCCAGTGTTTATTTCCTAAAAAAAAAAAAAAAAAAAAAAAAAAAA
>WHYT01015363.1:95282-188861 GCA_009806455.1 Tetrax tetrax
GGCCATTTTAGTTTGTTTTTTTTTTTTTTTTCTCTCAATCTGAGATGAAAGCTAGCATTACAGATTTATTCTAGTGGAAATGCTGATGTTTGTGTGAAGTGAACTCTTTCTTTGTTTATGTAACCTCGGGTTTTCAGCTACTTTATCAAATAACTACCTCTTCTCATGTGCTGGCTGGCAGAAAACCTTACCTTTGTTTCACAGCTCTAGTTATGGTCAGGATGATACAACAGGCACATGGTTAAGAGGATTTAAAAGCAGCTAAAATGCCCTGGGAGGGTTCCTATCTCTAAAGGGGCAAATTTTGCGGTGTTGGTCTGTGGGATAAATCTCGCACAGAGAAGGAAGGGGGAAAGGTGGTGGTTAAAGGCTCTCATTCATACAATGCTTTCTCTCTGAAAAGACAATGCCCTTAATAATATGTTTTAACTTCTGGGCAGCCCTGAAGTAATCAGGCAGTTGGACTAGGTTGTAGGTCTCTTCCAACAGAGATATTCTATTCTATTCACCCTCTTATCCCTGCCTTGTGGTATAGTGTGACACGACCTTGTGAAGCGGGGGAACAGCTTTTGCTTTCATACCTTTGCAGTGGCTGAGGAGACTTTGCTTTTCTTTGCCACCATGTCACTTAAACCCTAGAAAGGGGAACTTGTGATCACCTGCATTGCTGAAGGTGATCTGAAACTGTCCATTCTCCTGAGCTTGACCTCTACGCGAGTTGTCCTGCCGCACTGTTCACAACCCTGTTAGATTCAGCCCAATTTGGACCCATAATTAACGAGGTGAGTGCAATGGGCCAAACCAACAGAGGAGTTGTTGTGCATGCAGTGGGCATCTCTGGACCACGCTGCCCATCTAGCTAACACACATGCTCTTTCCTTTCCGGTTACAGGGGAGAGTCTTACAGAATTAGAGGCTAATTTTTCCATGCAACAATGACAATTCCTGTAGAACTCTGCAGCCTATTTTAAACAAGAGATTAGCAAGCACTATGAAGGCAATCTTACATCATTTTTATCAACATTTGTGTAAAATTGCCTTTCATGTGTAGATATATCTAATTGCTACTTTTCTTACTGTCACACTCATTAAAAAGTACTTCTTTCTGTCTCCAGTTAATATAATTTTCACATTTTCTTTTCCCCCTCTAAAACAAGAGATTGTCTTTTTAATGGGTTGCCTACTAAAGAAAATATGAAATATTTTTTCCACACCTTGCCAAAAGTTGTCCAAAATGAAGCAGTGACAGGGTCATGTACATCCAGATATGTCATGGCTGTAAGGGTAGTGGGGAGGGAAGCCTGTCTGTAAGTGGGGGGTATGATTCATTTGGATAACAATAGAGTCCACTGCCCTTTTCTACCAAATGTTTTTAGTTTGCCTCAAATAAGTCATTGTCTAGCTTGTATAAAAGTTTCCATCTCTTCTTGAACTGTTGTTGGATATTTGGGAAACATTTGGGGGGGGGCGGTTTATAAGGAGAGGGGGAAAAAAAAAAGCTGATTGCGATCACTTCCAAATAACACTTAACTCCTTGACACAAGGTCAGCAGGAGGGTTCGTGCATATGTGTGTGTGTGTGTGTTTTCTTTCTAATCTGCGAGCTGTTCCCTGAGAGACACATTGAGAACTGGGGCTTGTCTGCTGACATGTTTTACACAGCTGATCCATTAGGATCCTGCTCTTCCTAGCCTCCCTGGCACCGCTTTGATCATCGACATGTTTTAAAAAAAAAAAAAAAAAAAAAAAAAAAAAAAAAAGAAGATGCTGTTTGTGACAGCTGCTCTCATTTCCAGGAGTATACCATGACTCTTCAACATCAAAGCTGAATTTTAATTTATTGACTTAACTTTGCAGTGCACAGAGCAAAAGGTCAAGTAAAATGAGACTCCTTTAGAAAAATTAAAATCGCTATTAAAAAGCATATGGGCCATTTGAATGCTCTGATACTTTATTTCCAAAGACTTTAGAAACTCTTAAAGTTCAACTACTTATACCTTTTGAGAAATGTGCAGACTGGGCCATAACTGCAATGTGCAGGTGAGAGCAGACTTCACCCCAGCAGCAATGCAAGTTATGCTCCTATTTCCCAGATTTTACGACAGTGGGCTCTAAAATGAGAGCAGTGCCCAGAACGACCCACCTTCCAGACACTGACATATCCCACTGATGGCTATTCATGAGCTGGGACCCCCAACAAGCAAAGTTTTTCATCCGATTCAGGCAAAGGGTGAATCAGACATCAATCCCCTGCAAGCCGTTGTAAGTAAAAAGCAGAGAGTGGGACCATCAAAACTTAATGATAATGGCAGTAGCTCCTCAATTATCTAGAAAGTCGATTACTTGGACAATACTGCTTTCTGCTTTCCTTTTTCCATAAAACTGCCTGGATTTACCAGCCGAGTAGAGCACAACGCAGAGAGTACCAAAGGACCTGGATAAATAAATCCTACCTAATTACTAAAAATTATCTTAAGAATTGTCTCAGCAGTAATCTTAGAAATTACTCAGATCCACTTATATTTGCAAGACAAACAGTTGCTGCTTCTGTGCCTTCTACAGAAAACAACTGTCTGCTCAGCAGCTGAGCACTCACTCCATTTTTTTCCCTGAAATGTGCAAAGAATTGATACAAACAGGACAATTACACTTCAGACACTATAAAGCAGGGCCTTTTTTTCCTAATGTCTGGATCTTGCATGAAAAATTAGTAACTGTGCAATGAAATAAAAGTTGCTTGACATTTGGTATTTTTGGACTGTGCAATACAAACATGTATTTATGAACCACATCAACGAGCCAGACGTCTTTGTTGTAAAGCCTTATGCAGAAGCATTTGCTTCTTTTCTCTCCCTGTTTCTTCCTTATGAAGCAGAATGCCTACTTTAAACCATAAATAAACACAGCTAGAGGTTTACCATAAAGCAAATCTGAATTAAACTCTTTACTGATTCCAGTTACCTTCCCCTTTGCATGAACAAATCCCCTTAGTGGCTGAATCCCCATGCATCTAAAGTTGTTGAGACCCTCAAACACAGGAGGTAAACCATATGCATTGTATTTGTTTGCTTTAATGAAATGATTGATTTATCGGTCACAAATTCCTCAAAAGCATTTGTTTTTATCCCCTGGGTTCTTATCAGAGAGCTCCCGACATCAGTCAAAATCACGGCTGTCATTCACTATAGCACAGGGTAAGTGAAAGGCTTTCCCAGTGCTCCCCTGTTAGCAGGGAGCCTTCCTCTACCCCTCAAGCATGTTCCCTACCAGGGCACAGATATCCCCTTGCCCTACGGTTGTTTGCTTCCTAGAATAGCTAGGTTTGAGGACAAGAGCCTTTGTAATGGAGCTTGAGTGCATTTGTGGCACAATAGGTCATTTCTGGCTCACTTGCTTTCTTTTCAGCTCATGGGACAAAAAGGGACACGCTTACACCATTTGCTTACATTGGTAGGTAAAGAAAACCTTAAATGTCGCATGAGTCACTTGCACTCAATTAATTTCTGCTTGTGTTATTTATTCACATTTAAGATATGACTTTTATTCTATATGTGACCTTCAGCAATGGAGCTGATAAAAAGAACATTACTTTGGAAAAGTGAAAGGTTAAACATTAACCAGAAAAATAGTTCTAAGACAAACATTTTGAATGTTTTTTTCCTTCATATTTGGAAGTAACTTGTCACTTCCCCTCTTACCACCCTCCCTCCCCCCATATTACTGCTGTTCCTGATACAGCGTACTTGGTAGATGCAGTAAGCATTTGTATCACCACATGATGGACTCCTCTCCTCTGCCTACTACCTCTGCCAGGTCTTTGAGCTGGGTGCAAGCTCTTGCCTCCATAGCTTTCCTTTAACAATATCTGGAGTTTGTCACCTCCCAAGAAGCAGATCTGAGAGAAGAGCTTCTGTAACCATGCTCTGAGACTGGGGCTCAGCTCTGTGCTCCCTCTTTTACTCCCTGTTTCATGTAGAGAGTGAAGGAAAAAACAAGTGAACTAGCAAGTGAACTAGGATTGTCTGAGCTTCAAAAGCGCTGTATGAGTTTGAAGCACTGATTTTAGTTGATGTCTTTTTCCTGCATGACCCACAATCTTTACTCAGGCGTAACCACTGTCCCCAAGAATTTGAAATCTAGTCTACAGTGTGAGTCAGCTGGGACGGGAGGAAGCGTGTTGTGCAGCTTTGGTGGTTAAAAAGTCTTCATATAAATTAAGAAAGGACTGAAAAAAGAAAAACAGTCTCTGCCTTCAAAGCCAAGTGTCTGTATTACCTGTGTACCAATTTTTTATGTGGAGACATGCTTGTTGAACTCCAACTCTGCTCTGAAGTTGTTTCATCTTTCCTGCTTTAAGGCAGTCTCCAACCTCAGTCACAACAACATCAACCGCTAAAAAAAATCTGTATATCAATGATGTTACCTCTGCTCCCACCCATTTTTGGAAGCCCAGAACATGGGACGTGTATATTTTATTCCATAAAACAGCCTAATTGCCTGTTGTTTGGTTAATTTGTGTAGCAAAAATAAACCATCAAAAGTAAAGATTAATGAAACAGCTAAGATAAAACCACAGCCAAACAAACATCCACAACAACAAACTAGGTGGCTGGAAAAGGCTAACTTCTACTTCGGGAGTCATTCTGAGTGGTCGAGGCTCCGTCTCATCTCACAGCAGAACAGAAGTCTGGGGGCTGCTGGACTGCAGGACAGCGGAGGCAACCTCCATCCCTGTCTCCTGCTGCCTCCCCTCTGCCCTTCTTGCACAACTGATGCCCCTGACACATCTCAGGTTTATTCAATCCACCCTTCCCAGTGTAAACATTGCTCTACTGGCAATATTTTGATCTACCCAGAAAAAAAAAAAAAAACAAGCAGCAAAAACTATAACAAACCCGCAGACAATCCCAGCACCTTTATTGATCTTTAATACCACAAATTTATAAAACCCTGCCACTTGTCCCTATATCTTGTCTCTGTACAGTGTCTCAAGACTTGTAGACTAAGTGATGTCTCATATCAAAGAACGGCACCAGGTTAGCCTATGCTGTATGAATAGGGATTTCCTTTCATCAGTTCTTATTTTGCCATATTTCAGGATTTTATTGAATGTCCTCTTGTCGTTTGCCATGGAACAAGGTGGATAGAAACCTCTTGATCTTCTTCCTTGGGACAATTTATTATTTCCTATGATTTCCTCATGTCTCCCTTATTTATGTCTCCCCCAAGGTAATCTGAGATGGGGTAACAGACTGCTGCACCGGTGTTGCCAATGCAGCCAGCGCCAGAGAGTACCAGAAGCCTCCCATAATAATTTCTTCACAGAAAATTTGCAGCCAGGGTCACAGACCCGTAAGGCAGGCTTGGCTTAAGGCAACTGGGCCCTGAGCCTACCACAGTGTGCCTTCTCCTAGTGCTCCCAGTCTGCGCCCTCCCCCATCTCTCATCCCCCTCGCTCATCTCCCTGCAGAGCCCTCCTTCCCCAGACAGACGGTCTCTTCCTGTCACCTCCCTGGGATGGACTTCTTCATTTTTCCTTAGCCAGCTCCTCTGGACAGACTCTTGGTTTCTCACTGACTTGTTGTGCTGTTGAGGTTTCTTGGCCCAGGTCCCAGGGTTCCTGCCTTAATCCATCCCTTCAAAGAGATTTGGATAAGTCTGGATAAGCTTCCAAGCCTCTGGATGCTTATTCAAAGCACGAGGCTTGGACAAAGGGGGAGCATCCCTGAAGAAAGCCAGAGGCCAGCTATGTACAGTCAAATAGCCCTTTTTTTTTTTTTTCCTGAAGCAGAGATACCTTCCAAAATCCCTCAGCACCTGTATGTCAAAATCTGCATTTATGTTAGCCAAAAGGCAAACTCCGGCCTGCACATCCTGAAGCAACATGCCTGGATATTTAGAGATACAGATGGGCCAGCATCTTGTCAGGGTGTCTGTTGCAGAATTAAAAACTAGGATTCCTTCTTTCAGTTGAACTCAGGTATGTTTACATACCACTGGGTATTTTAGGGCTGACTCACTACAGAAGTCCTATCTGAAACCAAGAAATATCATAGTTTTGAAATGAAGCGCGCTGAAGAGGTGTGAACACAACAAAACAACAGATCATGAAAAAATGTGAGGCTGGATCCTCCACCCCACAGGAGTCCTGCTGGTGGGCAGCTTGGGTGGGGGGGTCCTCTGTTGCAGCCAGTCACTGCCTCTGAGAGCAAGGGAGGGGTGCAGCAGCTACAGGAGCTGGTCCCAGAAGGAAACCTCTTCTGTACCGTCCATCCTCCTCCTGACCTCTAACGTTACAGATGGACTGAGAAAGCACCATTTGGAGCTATTTCTGCACACATTTGGGGTGGTTCTGGCCCTGGTTTGACATCGCTGGTACCTGCCATTAAACTAGACATTTTCACAACATTTCAGCTGCACCCAAATTAGAAGCAGATTTCAGCCCTTCTGGAACTGAAACCAGCGTTTGCTCGGATACCACAGTTACTCCAGTCCTTCCCATCAGCCTTTCAGCATTCAAGATATGTTCATTCATGGCTTAGTTTCCTGCTCCAAACATGTTTGCTTTGGGAAAACTAATCTTTATTTTCCATCCAAATGAAGCCCAGTTGTGTCCTGTCCACCAAAAGAAGTCTGGCTCAAAGCAGCTTTAAGAAAACCACTATCTGATGTCAGTAAATCTCTGTCTATGCTACAACTGCTTTAAGTCAGGAAGCAGTGGGTGTGCTCAAAACAACACATAAAGATAAAGATATCCAGTGCCAGGAACGTGAATGTATTTTGGAAGAAAACACGGGGGGCATTCTGTGCGGGAAAAGATGAAAACATGCGTCAGCCCGGGGAGCCTGCCAGTGCCGCAGCACATGCACGCCGGCTGCCTGGGGAAGCCACATCTTCAGATGGAGAGAAGGAGGCACTGGAGGGTTCTGTCCTCAACACACATACAAAGTGAGTGGCTGCTACTTGTTTTTTTGTCTTGCAGCAGAGCGGGATGTATTCCTCTGTTCTCCAGGAGCTGAAGGAATGCATCAGAAGACAGCCCCCAGCCCCGTGTCTTTTGCAGGGATGGATCTTGAACAGTTCCTGGGGGCAGGAGAGGATTCAGCCACTGGCTATGTTGGACTTGTAGACTCCCATGGGGATGTCTCCTATGAAGACAGGCTGAGAGCTGGGGCTGTTCAGTCTCGAGAAGAGAAGGCTCCAGGGAGACCTGAGAGTGGCCTTTCAGTACCTAAAGGGGGCCTACAGGAAAGACAGGAAGAAACTCTTTAGCAGGGCCTGTTGTGACAGGATGATGGGTAATGGTTTAAAAATAGAGGGAGGCAGATTCAGATTAGATATTAGGAAAAAATTTTTTACAATGAGGGTGGTAGAACGCTGGCACAGGTTGCCCAGAGAGGTGGTTGATGCCCCATCCCTGGAAACATTCAAGGCCGGGTTGGATGGGGCTCTGAGCAACCTGACGTAGTTGGAGATGTCCCTGCTCCTTGCATGGGAGTTGGACTAGATGAGCTTTAAAGGTCCCTTCCAAATCTAAAGATTCTAAGATTCTGTGATCTACCCTTATTTTTCCCTGAGCAGAGTGAGTGTTGCCACAATCAAACCCTTATACATTGGTCACACTTTGACCATATAACAACACAAAAGTCCTTAAGGAAAAGGGCACCTTTCAATCCTGTGAGTTGACTGTGTTTCCCTAGAAAAGCCATTATAACATGTGATGCTGGAATAATTCCACCAAGACCAAGAATATTTCTATCCTTGCCCAGCATGTGTAAGTTAAAATTGCTCTCTGTTAAATGTATACCTGGTTATCAACCTACTTCTTTGTCTTGTTGCTAGCTTTTCTCTTACTTACAATGCAGAACAAAAAAAAAAATGGAAGTATATATCCACTTTGTTACTGGAGCACTCTTCTTCTCCAGGAGATACCATCTTTTGGGCATTCCACTTAGGGGAAAGAGAATTAGTCCATATTCAGTCCATGTCCAGTTCCATACTTAAAAGGCAGATTTTTTTTTTAAGCCATGAAGACACACAAGGCAGTAAGTTACCAGTTTATAGGGTGTTTTGCCCCAGAATGGTAGGCATATCACCTGCATCTTTTACTATCAAAGCTACTTACACAGTTTCTTTCCTCCCAGAGTATCCCAAAGCTACTCATGCAGTAAAGTGCCAGCAATCTGAGTCCCACTGTCCATGTATTTTGTCTGCCATTAACCTTCCTCAGACAGCTTTTATTCTCTAACTCTCTTCACAGTTCTTTCAGGAGGGAAGCAGAAGGCACACGAAGGGCTGCAGCTCTCCTATTACCCCTTGCCAGAAGGGAAAAGGCAATGGGGTACAACAGGGGGCCACAACAAAGGGTACTGCCTTAGCTTGGAGAGTCTGTCCCCCGCGCTGTGTCTTTGGGAGGTTGTGTGGTGTCAGCAGGGCTGGGGTGGCAGAGTGGGAGAGACAGCACCTTGTTTTGCTCTGGGAAAACTGATGTCCCAGCAATGTTTCTGGGTCATCCCTTAGGATACAGTCTGACAGATGGGAAAGCCGTGATCACACACAGTCTCTGCATTTCAAAAAGTGGATGGGAAGGGTGGTACTTACAGGAAGCCACTGGAAATCCTGGTAAATCTATTTAAAAAGAAAAATCTAATTATCAGAATAACCATGTTTTTGTGTCATTTTTGTCCATACTTGTTTCTAGCATAGGTAATAAAGGCTTTGGGCAAGAGCCCTCTCCTATTCCATATCCAGACATGCCTGTGAAGCCAATTGCATAAAACCATCCTGGGTTCTGATAGGTCTGGTCCCAGAGCATCACACTGTACCCAGCATCTCCAGGGGAAAACTGACAAGCAAAAAGGCCTTTCTGGCCACAGCACCTGTTCTCTGGCCTCCATGAAGTTACCCATTACCTGCTGAACTGCAATTGCCTTTCCAAAGTCAGAGAAAATAACCTGTGTGTTTAGGGATGCTTAGGCAACCTACACAATCCAGCATCATTCTTGTGAGGACAGTCTGCTGCCAGGTATTCAGACAGAGGATATAACAAACGCAAGAGAGCTGAGCTCCTGAAAGCAAGGACAAGTAGTATGTTATGACACAGAAGTTAGCCTGACTAAGTCTGACTTTTCCCTAAGAGGGTGAGCAAAGTGCTGTCCCCTGGAGCCTTCTAACACTGAAGCTTACAATAATAATGAAATCTCCACGGACCCAAATGTGCCTCCCACACACATCTCGGGTGGGAGCTTACCACACAAGGAGTCCTGCTGAAATTAATGGGCTCTGTGTGGATTACAAGACGCTATTTGGAACAACTCAGAATGACCTCGCAGACATTTTCCCGTTGTTTTTCCCACTGTCCGTTCAGTATACCTGGCTTTAAGGGAGGGAAAAAGAGAAAGGGAAATGTATTTATATGGGGAAGCATGGTGTAATGGCTGAAGTATAAGCCTGGAAGACGTGGTCTCCAGCCTTGGCTCTCCCACTGACTCCTTCTGTTATCTGGATGCAGTCGTCCCATCTCGGCTCCATCCATCTGCCAAACGGAGCCTGTGAGTCGGGCATCCTGTGTGACTTCATGTCACAATGCGCGTGGCCCTGGTGACGTGGGGCCGGAGAGGGTCCCCCAGGATCCCACCACCCGTGCATCACTCTAGATGGGTGCAGCCCCTGAAGGGGGTGATGTGGCTGTAGTTGTGAAGGAGGCGACAGCGGCAGTGCCTGCATCATGGGCCTTTTCCTGTTTGCTTTATTCCCGGGGGTTATTTCTGGGCTGGAGGGAGGCTGCAGTGTGATGTCAGTATGTAAACAGGGAGGTGAGCGTCGTTAGGGCTCGGGGGCTGGAGATGAAGGCACGTCTGGCTCTTCGGAAAGGGGAACAGGGAAAAAAAATCAGTGCAGATAAAGAAACATAATGGAAATGGCAGTGGAACCACAGAGGAGGTGGCGGGGGGGAGAGGGGGAAAAAGGCTGCCGTCCCTATGCAAATCGTTTGGGAAAACAGCGCACCACCCTTCGTTAATTCCCCTGATTAAAACCGCATTAGTTTGTAGGTGTTGGGGACAGGCAGCTGTTTTCAAGGAAGCCCTGGCTCCACCAAGTCCCTCCTCGGCGGGTAGCGGCAGCTCTATCTAGAGGTAAATGTCAGCAAGGCGCGGAGCCTGCCGACGCTTGTCCTCCTCCTGACAGGCCCTGGCCAATGTCCTGCTGCTGAGGGTCGTGGTAATTTACGTCCCTTCTGTGTACATTAACTTATCTGCAGCAGAGCTGGCGGGGCTCTTTCAGCCAGGCTGTCTCCTCTGCAGGCTGGGAGACTTTTCCTGCCTGTGGGACCCGGAGCGGGGACCGGCTGTGCGCCCCTGCCAAGTTCCTGCTCCGGACCAACAACAACAAGCAGCGCCGAGGAGCTGATGGCCGCTCGCCCAGCCCCACCAGCGTCGCCCGCGCCCCCGCGGACCCTATGGACCACATGTCCCCGGCAGCCCCACACGCCTTGGGGAGAGGGGAGTTGGGTGGACGCTGGAAACCAGGCGCTTGGTTGTAAGCCCCTCGCCCTGACTCTCCTCCTCATTTTTATTCTGTTGTTGCTGCAACAGCTCAAATGGTTATTTATTATTTGCAGCTCCCCTGGGGCTCTTTTTCCAGCCCTCCTGCCCTGCCCCCCATGGAAGGAAGCAGCCTTCTCAGGCAGGAGGCAGATGCTTTCCACTGGGCTGCAAATTTTGGTGACCTGGCTGGGGGGACTATCCTTACACGTTGGCTTGGAGGTATATTAACATACAGGTATGCTGTTGTCAATGGCAAATTCACACCTAGCCTGAGGAGACAAGTATCCACCGGCAGTGACAAGCAAATGTGGAGGTGCCATCTGAATCTTCCTCTGGGCAACAGTTTTTCTCATAAAACAAGGTATTCCCCTCACATCCAGATAATGAATTTCTCTATCATGCCAACCTACACAACCGAACACATTTAATCATCCAGTAACTCTAAAGAGGTTTCCCTGATTTTGAAATTCTGGAGGCCATTGCATTCAGACTCACTGTTTATGTGATTTTCCAGTTGGGAATCACTGAGTCCTTATTGGAAATCAGAAAAGATGAAGCAAACTCTACCCACTATACTCCTTTTCAAATTGACTACTACACCTTTCTTGTCTTCAACTAGGAGGTTAGGCAAGGTTGCTATTAGCATTATGAAGCCCATAAAAATATTGAAAGTAGAAAGCAACAGTGGTAAATACCACATGGTCCAGAAGCCTGAACGTGCACCAGTTCACCCAGAAAGAGTTGATCTGCCAACTTAATTGTTATTAGAAAAGAGGGGAAAAAAGAGTTTATTTTTGTAACAATACCAGAAATGACCCCCATCAGATGTCTTGCTTTAGTACCAAGTTGGATCAGAAAGCTACTTACAAACTCTTAAACTGTCACAGCAAATGCTAACAACCACAAATTACCTTTCTTCTTCACAAGGATTGAAAAATGGGTCTTCTCAGTAGCTATTGGCTTGATCCTCCTCCCATATGGTTTACATGTACATCTCAGCATAGGAATGCCTGGTGTAGCTAGTAGGAATGATACTGACTGTGAGGAAAATATGGTTAATTTTGTTATGCTCCCAAAGCTCTTAGTGAGAATTAAGCTACTCAAAATAATTTTTAAAAATGGATCAAGGTTCTGGTTACAGGCTGTTTATTCCTGCTCTTGTTCTCCCCAGAAGCTGCAGGTCACCATTTACCAACTTGAAGCTGTGAAAAGATGAACAACCCCAAATCAAGGGACAGAACTCACAGTGGTAACTGAAATACAAGACTTGTATTTCCTGCTGAACAGTCAAATGCCATGGAGCTAAGACTGGGGAGAGAGGCCAGCAAACACTTGCTCCCAGCATGGCACAAGGCTTGCAAGTTAATGTCAAAATCCATGTTTCCACCCTTGCCACGCTAATAGGTCTTTAATTCGAGAATCCATGCCTTCCACTGGGATTGACAGAAGACGCAGGCAGGAGCAGGGTACATGGGAAATTTGTACCCTTTGATGTGGTGGTTTAGCCCTCATCACCACAGAGTTTCTCGCTCACCCTCTCCCTCCCCAGTGGGATGGGGGAGAGAATTGGGAAGAAAGGAAAACTCGTGGGTTGAGATGAAGACAGTTTACTAGAGTAGGAAAGGGAAATTGCAATAATAACAGAATATAGAATATATAGAATATACTAAAACATACAAAATGAACAACGCATGATTTCTTACCACCCAATGTCCCAATGACCAATACAGCCTGTCCTGAGCAGCAATCACGGAAACTAAACTGACCAGCAAACAAAGAATCAAGAGGGAGAGAGCAAGGCATGCCAGAGATGCCCCCCACCCCGAATAGCCCCCACTTATATACTGAGCATGACATTTATGGCATGAAATACTCTCTTTGGCCAGTTTGAGTCAATTATTCTGGATATATTCCTCCCAGCTTCCTGCACCTGCACATCAGTGAGACATGGAAATCCAGACAAAGTCTTTGGTCTCAATAGCAACAACTCATATCATCAGTGTGTTTATCAACATTCTTCACATACGACATCCAAAACACACTGGCTACTGAGAGGAAAATGAACTCCACCCCTGCTGAAACCAGGACATCTGGGAAGACAGGAGAGCAGCAGCAGAGCCATCTGCTCTAACTGCAGCCTGCTGCCTGCAGCAGAGGTTCTGTGACACCTCAAGTGCTCCTCTCCACAGAGAGCTTGCACAGACTGTTTCTATAGCCATCATAAGCAGATTGAGCAATTCAGCGCTGTCGCGTTTTGTAGTTATCTTGCAGATAAGATGAGTGGCTGTGCCTATTTGTACATGGAAAAGGAAAATGTCTTGCTGGTCTATTCTTGCAAGTTTAGTTTTTTGGTGGTCTGAGCTGCCTGCCAATCATAGAATCTTTAAGGTTGGAAAAGACCTCCAAGATCACCAAGTCCAACCATCAGCCTAACATCACTATATCCACTAAACCATGTCCTGAAGCATGTGGGCTGTGTAGCAATGGATATTGCAGTGTCTCTGGTTGTTAATAGAAAATTTAGAAAACATGTTCACATATCTTTCCCTGATGTTCAGGGCCAATCTGTTGGCCTCAGAACATCCCACCAGTGAGCGCTCATCCTTACAGCCACACCTGGGCCCCAACAGTGGCTTCCAGCTAACAGGATGGCAGCAGATTTCACGTGTGAGAGGAACATGGAGATTTAACTTCAGAGCTAATGTCCATGGCTATCTGCAGGTGAAGGCAGTTTTTATGAATCGAGAAATTTCAAGGCCATGTTTTCAAGCTCTGGAAATAACAATTTCATTTTCAAGTAGACTTCACCTTTGTCGGGAGACACCAACAAGGCAGCTGGTGGCTTAGCTGGTGGCTAAGATCCACTGATTTTTTAGACATTCTGCTGCTTGGGAGGATCTGTAGCCCAAAGTTAGGTGCCTATAGCATCTGTATGAGGCATGTAGAAAATTAAGTACCTCAGTTGTGGATCTACCTTAGCTAGTTCAGAAAAATGCCCAGGAAAGTACTTTAACTTAAGCTTTGCACATTAAAGACCTAAAGACTTCAAGCCGTGGTTGGCGGGAAGATACTACATTCACCTGAAAGATGAGAGCCATTTCCTGAGGACAGTCCTTTTTTAGAAAGCCTGCTGGCAGTGAAAACACCAGAAGAATCATTTTTGGAGCCTTCACTCTGGATATTTAGGCATTTTTATGTTAAGTATTTCTTTTATCAAGCACTGGACCCTGGTTTTGCTCCTTCAGGCCAGCTCCACCACCACTGGGCAGGCACTCCCTTTCTCCCCTTACTTCTATACTGTGAAAGCAGCTTGATTTTTCCTCCTATTATGCAAATAAAAATACTCAAAATGTTCACCAATAGATGTTTCATTAAATATCAAGTGAAAGTTTCTCATGTTTCCATGTCTCCAGCTACTGCCACTTCTCTCTTGGCAATGTTTTTCTTCCACCTCCCATGATGGTTTGGTCCAAGTCTTGCTTGAGTGAACAAGTAACTCAGTCATTTGCATAAACAGGGAAGAATTCCTTTCAATATTTCCTAAAAAGCTGCATTACTGCTCAACTTTCTCACTGATAACAAATACTGTAAGGACAGATGAATAAACTAGAGTGGAATCCCATCCATCTCTGATCTTCCTAGGTACAAGCGTGAAGAAATCTGAATTGGAAAACTACATGACTTGCATAGTCCTGCATCCCTAATTGACTGTATGTACTTCCTCACAAAGGTCTTCCTTTAAGTGATGTATTTTCATTTGTAGTGTATGGTAGCATCTGTCCTAGGCACTCAGCTTTCAGATAGGTGCCTCTGCAGCAGAACAAGCATTTACCAAAGATGTCCCTCATCATTTTTTTTTCTGTAACTTCATGGAATTCCCATGGGGGAAAAGAAAAATGGCTAGATCTTAGCAGGAAGACTTCTATTCTTCAGAACTACTTCATGTTTAGTGAAGATCCTAAAGCTTGATGTGATATTTGTGAAGTTCACTGTGCTGCAGACTGTGCTGTTTGCCCATTTCGACTGAAAACGCACTAATCTCTTACAAATTCAGGCTTTGCTTATAGACTTTCATTTTTAAATACAACTCAGTCAACACACTGAGGTGAAACCTCCCCAGGCTTTTCTGTATTTTGTTTTAAAGGTGATAACACAAGAGAGTGGGATTTTTTGTGGAAAAGCTGGCAACTTTTTTCCATGTGAAGGACTCTCATTGTTAGTGTTTTCTGCTGAGGACAACATAAACACTTGAGTCATGAAGCACATCCTTTCCTTCAAACACTTCCAAGTCATCATTTGCCTGTGTACGTTACTGTGTTTAAATCTGGCTTTATGAGTTTCACAGATGGGCAGGAACAGGGAGTGGAGGGTGATGGACACCCAGAGCCAGAACAGAAATAGAAGGAAATTATCAACTCAGAGCTCAAGCAGACATGGATATGTGTTTCTCTCTGGAAACCACTAGAATGCATCAAAAAACAGATTTAATCACACATGACTGAATTTGAACAAGCGTCACTTGGGTGCTCCTTTCCTGAAAATTCCAGAAAATATTTCAAAGTATCTCTTTTGTTTTCTCACTGAACATCATGCAGTCTTTCTGCCAGTCTTTCTTCAGCCAAAAATCACTGCCAAGTCATAGGCACAATGTTATGCATAGTACGTAACTTTACAACCAGTAGACGTAAATAATTATCGTTAAGAAAGAGCAGCAGAAAAGAGCTAACAATCTTGCCTGTTTTACATAGCTGTTTGCATGTATTTAAGTTTTACAATGAGCTTTAGAAGAATAGCAGCCAGGGTCAGTGGCATAGTTAAAATATAGAAATGTATCTATCTAGATGTCTGTATGTGCAAGATGGAGCAAGTATAAACATTACTGAAAGTGTATAGTGCCAATGCTGTCTGTTCTTCCAGTCAAATCAAAACTCCAGTTAGATTCTGGTTTTAGTTCTTACAGCCTCTAAGAATCACACAATTATATGACAATCTCAATTTCTCCATCTTCGTGTTTACAACGGGAATCTTGAAAATGCGTGCCTGTGGGCCACTACATCAGGATGCGGGCCCATTCTAATGATACTTAAAAATCTTTTCGTGTGTAAGAGAATGTCACAATTCGAGGTCAGTAATATCACAGTACCTAGCACCGTTTTCTGTTAAATCATGAATGTCCATGAAAGTTCACCTCCTTATGCTTACAGGCAGTTGCAAGGGAGTAAACCGAGCAACCCACACGTTCCCTTCCCATCCTGTCTATGATGCTGCGAGTCAGGAGTATCCCTTGATCAAGTCACAGACAGGATGAGATACTAGAAGATTGATTCTCACCCTTTGATTCCTTGTTTTCATTTTACTATAAAAGACCCTTATCTTTGTCAAGCAAGAGCAGGAGTTCGTCCACCAGCACACACACACAGCAGAGATCTCTTTGGCTCTGACGGGGGCTCGTCAGATTTCCCCACCTGTCAATCTTACTCAGATGTATTGGCATTGACGTGTTGATTTTGAACACAGTACCAGCTGAAATTTGAAACTTTCCAAAAATCATACAAAGAAAAGAATATTTCTTTCTGAAGTACTTTTATGGCAAGTTTCACAAATCCTTCCAATCACATTTGTAGTTGAAACACTGGCAGCTGGGTTTTTGTTGTTTTCTTTTCTCTCTCTCTTTCTTCTAGTGACATTGCCAAGCTATGTTCTAATCTGGTGGACATTGGGGAAACGAAACAAAAAATAATTGAAGGGCTTCTGGTAAACTTGAGTTTCTCTGAGGCTAGGACTTGTGCTGTGAAGCAGTCAAAAATCCAAGAGCTCTCTCCCAGTGCGTGCACTTTGCCATTGAGGGGGCTATGTCATTTCTTTGAAGCAGGCTCTATTTTGATGGGCAAAACACCAGAGGATGACGTAAACCTCTAAGGATGATTACATGGGTCCTGTGTCCGGCTAGCTCTCAAAAAAAAAAGGCCTTGAAAATCTTTAAAGCTGCTGCTCTTTTGTCTGTCAGTAATGAAAACAAGGGAGATGTTACTGGTCATAGAGCAATTGAATCAAAGGATGGGCATTGTGCTAGGGAAATGTTCCCTATGATGTTTTCTTGTCCTCAGTACAATTTGTCCTCTCTTTTTTTTCTGGGGAGGTCTTCAGATTGAAGTGCCAGCTTGGTGGACACTACACTAGATCTAGACAACATTGCGTGCTGTTTGTCTTGGTCTGACACTGCGAGTTCAGTGCACTCCCCAAGGCGTCCGTGGTCCTCAGGGCTGTCATCCACATGGAGCTAGCTGGCCAGGCTTCTGGCTGGGCTTTGTAGCTGCTAACGCAGATTCAGGAATGGCAGTGATGCTGTATGCTTTCCCCTAGCATCTCAGCCAGCTGGATCCATGGCATAGAAGCCAGTAAGCATTCACAGTAGTCCTGTGCACAAGCCCTTTTGCAGGGGTCTGAGGATTTTGACAGTCACGTAATGAAGCTCTTGGTGCCATTTTGAGAATCATCATGTGTCATAAACCTCTAATCTTAATCTCTGTCATTTCACCCGATAAGTCCTCACTTCCTTGTAATACCTTCCTACGCCCACCCACCATTCCCGTTCCCAGAACAAAACCCCCAAATTCCCAGCAGTCTTGTGGCAAAGTACCAAAATCAAACTAATAATTTGAGAATTTTTCCACTTTCCCCAAATTATTCACAATGTGACAATTGCCATATATAACAAAGCAAAGTCCTACTCATGCTAAAATTCTTGAGTTATGGTTTATTTTTCCTATTTTATTCTGTACGCACTCCAAAATTACATTTGTCATGGGACTATCTCAGCTTCTTGCAGTGATGTGTCAAGAAATGTCTCCCTCTTCCAGCAGCAGAAAGTGTGCAGGAGAAGGTAATCTAGAATTAGATACAAATGTAGATGCAATACAGAAAGTCTCCCAGTACCAACTGGGGAGAGAAGTAAGCTCAGATCTTGGAGAGGTCATTTCATTCCCTGCCACTGGTCAAGGCCTGAAAAGTCCTCGCTTTCTGTGTGGATGGTTTTCCCTTTCTTATCAAGGGTCCTATTAGAGTAGAGGACCTTTGACGACAGCTTTCATCCCAGAGCTTAAATGCAAGCATTTTAGATTCTCCACCCAGGCCAGGAGAACGTGGAGATGGTTAACAAGGATTCAAATCCTGATGGGAGGCCATTCAAAGGAAGAGGGGACAAATATGACAAATCTGGAATATCCTCAGCCACTGAGAAAGCACAGGACCACTTTCTGCACACATTGATTCTCTGAAGGCTTTCTACATATAGCATTGCTGTAGCCTGGCCAGGAAATGGCACAGGCATGAATCGCTGGAGCCAGACCGCTGACTGTTAGGGTGGGAGGAAGTGTCTTGACAAGCTCCAGATAGAAGTGGGCATTCTCTTGCTAAACCTCTTCAATAATCCTAAATCCAAGAATAAAAAAGGAGGTGAAAAACATGACACATTACTGAGGATTAATATGAGGAGCATCACTTGTCATAGAGAGAAAATCTGAAATGTTAAGGCATAGCACAACTTCCAAGGGATGTAAAATAATAATGAGACATTGTTCAGCAAGTATATTGATCCAAACTCTTTTTGGTTTTTTTTTTTTTTAATTTCAATCTTCACAAAAAGAATCAACTGTGATCAAATGTCAAATGGAGTTAACACTGCTGGCAAAAAACTTATTGATCAAAAGTCTTTAGTACCCCATTAGTTAGGAGCAAAGTAGAAAATGGCAGATTATTACCTGCTATGCAGTTAGACATTGTCAAATGGGTTTCACCTGGTGAAATTAACTCCAATAAATTTAGAGTCAATTTACAGTCAACAGATCGGAAAATTCCTGATAGATGGAAGAAGTTCTAGGGTAGCATAAAAGAGCAAATATACTTTTTTTTTTTTTTTTTTAAGGAGAAGTCGATGAACCATAGCCTGTCTTCTTGATTTTTATTTCCAGAAAAACAATAGAACAAAATAATATAGCCAGATCATCAGATGACCATCAACCTAGGTAGGAGATAACAGCTGCAGAGGAACATGGCTTTGTCAAACAAGCACTAGCTCTGTTAAGCCCAACTTAATTTTCCTCTCTGGCAGGATGCAGGTCTTTGTGAGTTGACGTCACGTATCTGGAGCTTTTGACACTGTCTTATATGATGGTTTCCTATGGAAATCATAAGAAAACATTAGCTAGTCAAAACTATTGTAAAGCAGGTGCTCAGCCACTTGGAAAACTCTACTCAGAAAGTAGCTGGAAATAGGTCATTGCCAGACTGGAAAGTTTCTTTGACTGCAGTTCCACAGGGGTCCGTCTTGGGTCAACATTTTTATTAAAAACTTGGAAAATGTCAGAAGGGAATTCTCACTTCTTGGAAGAGGCTGGAAACATTTTGGGAGGCTAGATTAGAATTCAAAATATCTTTACACATCGAAGAAACAATATTAAAATAATATTATCAGTAAGGACTAGAGTAAAGTACTACAGCTAGAGAGACATTCTCAGCTGTCAAAATGCAAGAAGGGGGAAGAACTGAACAGGCAACAGTTCTTCCAGAAATGAACTAGAGAATATGGGGGACTACACATTGAGGATGAGTCAATTTTATGATACTAATGCAAAAAAAAAAATCCCCTCTAAATTGAGGGGATTTTTAAAAGGGAATGTTTTATTTAAGACTCAAAGAATCATAGAATCATAGAATTGTTAGTGTTGGAAGGGACCTTCAAAGGTCATCTAGTCCAACCCCCCTGCAAGGAGCAGGGACATCTTCAACCAGATCAGGTTGCTCAGAGCCTCATACAACCTGGCCTTGAATGTTTCCAGAGATGAGGCATCCACCACCTCTCTGGGCAACCTGTTCCAGTGTTCCACCACCTTCATTGTAAAAAAATTTTTTTCCTTATATCTAATCTAAACCTAACTGGTTCATGTCCTTCTTATGTTGGGGGCTCCAGAACTGGATGCGGTATTCCAGGTGAGGTCTCACCAGAGCAGAGTAGAGGGGGAGAATCACCTCCCTTGACCTGCTGGCCACACTCCTCTTGATGTAGCCCAGGACGCGGTTGGCCTTCTGGGCTGCAAGGGCACATTGTTGGCTCATGTTGAGCTTCTCGTTCACAATCACTCCCAAGTCCTTCTCCTCAGGGCTGCTCTTGATCCATTCTCCGCCCAGTCTGTATTTGTGCCTGGGATTGCCATGACCCAGGTGCAGGACCTTGCACTTGGCCTGGTTGAACTGCATGAGGTTTGCACGGTTCCACCTCTCCAGCCTGTCAAGGTCAAGAAATCCTTCCACTCTACTCAGCACCTAGAAGGCATCTTCCGACTAACTGTGTCCATATTGAGCAGGCATTTCACAAAAGACTTGGACTAACTAAGGAAAACAAGAATAACCAGAAGTTTAGACACCATGATTTATAGAGAAAGAATGAAAAAACCCTCATAGCTGTTTAGTCCAGAGGGAGATGTGATAATACTTTTCAAACACATAAAATGCAGCTGCAAAGAAAAGAGTGAAAAAAAAAGTTTTTTTTTTTGTCCATTACAGGTAGAACAAGACAATGTGGGCTGAAATTGCATTGTGGGGTATCTCTTTCAAAAATAAAATTAAAGTTTTCTAATGACGAGGGCAGTTAAACATTGGCACAGACTGCTAAAACTACTGATGGTCAAGAATAATTTGGGTGTTCCTGTCTTGCACTCAAATCACAAAGTTGATACCATTCAGTTCAGTGATCCCTGTGGTTCTGCAAATAGCGAGGAACACAAGAGCACTCAATCCATGGGAGTGACTGACCAACTCTGGTGCGTTCCTCCCACTAAGGGCAGTGCATCCGATGCCAACTCCTCAAAAAATGTTTCTCCTGTCAGTATCTCCTGGGTCATCACTGGCTTTACCCTTCAGCGCGTAGCCTTAATCTATGTATTGCTCTCATTCAGATAAAGTCATCTTGGCCACATTAGTCAAGAAGTAGGACCATACAGGGTCTTGATAAATGCAAAGTCCAAGAGCAGAAACATAGCTTTCTACCTCTAGTAGTCACTGGCATCCCTCCAAGAAGGACTTGGCCATTTAGTACATTATCCTGGCCCCCTGTTAACACTGTCAAGTGAAATAGGAGTATCTTCAGGTCAGGAGTGTAAAATGTTGAAGAAAGATCCAGGAGGATTAAAATGGATGGCTGTTTTCTATTTATTGACAAGGAGAGATCGTCCATCAATGCCACTAAAGTGGCTTCGGTTCAGTGTCCTGGCCCCGATCCAAATTGTGACATCTCTCATGCTAATTAATATCCCTGATACATACAGCCATATTTTGTCTTCCCATCAGATACTGGCCTGAGCAAAAGGACATCTGTTCTGATCTACAGTATACCTACAGTTAGTATATACTCTATACTTCTTTCTCCCCTTGGATGGCTAATTTTTTATACAGCAGATGTGCTAACACAGCTTAATTTGGAAGCAACATTTCTCACAGTTCTAGAAAGAAATTGAAATACCTATTGGAAATAAAGATGAATAAAATTATCCAATAAGTAAATGCTAAGGCTGAGATCTTTGTAAGCACTCCTAGGTAATTCCTTAAAAAAAAGAGAGAGATCCATTATGCCCTAACCTGCACTTTGTCACCAGTGTTGTTCCACTGTCAAGGTAAAGAACTGAGGAATGTCCACAGACTTGTTATGACATTAATCATATTAAACAAGGCATGTGAACAACAACCGCAATTAAACTGTAGCAATCAAAGACATAGGAAGCATTTACATTTTGGAAGACCATAAAGTAGTATGTTTTACTTAGAAATCACAAAGGTTGTGTCAATCTGTAAGACAGGAACTATATACACATCCTTCCTAAAAAGCAGCCCTATCTCAGGCAGAATTTGTCTGAATCTCCAACAAAGAGTCAGAGTTCACAAGGTACTAAAAACTTGACCCTGGTACACAGTGTTATACCCTCTCCAGACTTTAATGAAGTATAAACAGTGTCTTCTAGCATCCATTTCTCATATGGCTACCAGAAAAATGCCCACCAAATAGCCAAGTTAAATAATTTTCAGAGTCCCTGTGGCAGAACTATAATGCCTCCCAAACTGCTATTTCACCACTGGGAATACTGATGAGCTGATATGAATCACTGATTGTAAACACATCTGCACTGAGGAAATAGGCTTTTTTCCCCCAAAGGGTTTTGTATTTCTATATGAGAAGTCTGAACGTTGAAGTCAAGATTGCTGTCCTAATCTGAGGTTGCTTAGGAGCTCCAGAGAACTCAGGTTTGTACTTAGGGCAAATCAGAAAATGATACTATGCCACACCACCTAGGCTCTGATGACAACCAAATGCTCCCAGACGTCTAAAGCATTCAGCCCTTGGCTTTAACGTAAGAACATTTTGAATATAAACCTTCAGTGACTACACACAGCAAAATCATTGTCAAAATACTGGACCTCTAGCTTCCAGTCATAAAGGTGATCACCAGGTATGACTGAAAAGTGCTTCACATATTCTACTTTGCCACATGGTTTCCAGGGATAAGACTATGATAACCACTTTGTTCATGCACTGCTTTGGGCAGCAGGTGAGATCCTTACAAACTGAGCATGGGGAATGAATCATGTGCATATGTCTACACTTGGGCATGCATCTATGCAAGCCGCTACTGAAACAGGAAGATTCATTAACTCTGCTACTGGCATTTGTCTGATCCGGCAAGATGCTGCCTGGTGCTCCAGGATTTGGCAAATTCAGGAGCTGAGTGCATTATAAGTTCATCTGCAGTGGCCTCCTGTCACCAAAGCTTTATTCTCTTGTTCACTACTCTAAACAATTTTGAATGCACAGAGTAGTTATCAGCAATATTCCAAAGATGATATTTTCTTGCTTGGCTTTCCAGTATTTAAAAAGCATGCAAAGCTGTAGATACTGATTACAGCTGCCTTTGAGCTGCACGTCAGACGGACTTGCTCTGTGGAGTCACTCCTCTCTGGCTCCCCGGCTTCAAGGACACTACTAACAATCTTTCTTCTCTGAGGTTAACCTGGCCTACTGCCACTGTAAACATAAAATCTCACTTACGTGGTTGAAAGATTAAATATCTGATTAAAATTTCTGGCTGCTAATTTGTTGAACTTGGCCATAGGGGTACATTTGAACTACATGATATTCAAATTCAGGAGTAGGGGGAGAAGAGGAGACAGGGGTTGTCGTATTTCACAAAACAGCAAGGAAGTCACATTTCAGCTGAAAATCAAGATGGAGAATATGATTTAGCTGTGTCCAAAACAAGAGGCAAATTGAGTTTGTCCTCCCTGAAGCAGCCTCTGCAGGAGTGGGGCTCCATGCAACAAACCAGGGTGTGAAGTCACCACAGCCACCTAAGGTGGCCTTTTGAGATGCAGCACCTGTTTCCAGCAGCATGGCTGTAAAACCTTGCCAGAGGCAGAGTTTAGGGTCAGTCTGCAGCTGAGGCTGAATTCAGCAAGGGATGTCGGTGGGTTGGATCAGGAGTTTCTCAATCTCCATGAACAGCTTAAACTACCAGCTTTCACACTTAGGAAATCTCTGGGGGCAGACGTATCAGTCTCCCTTTTTCATTTCTCCAGGATTTGTCCTTTAGTAGAGAGACCTGGCCAGCCCATTCCCTTGGGCAGAGTCCTGGAAGGGGCTTGGGTGTGCTCAGCTGGCCTTGCATGCTCAGAAACTTCAGAAAAGTTCTACAGTTTATAATAAAATGCAAAGGGTGGGTTTGGTTTTTTAGGTTACAGGGTCCAGGCGCCTCTGAACAATATTTTTTTTTTCAGAGATAGCAAGCAGCTCCTTCCTAACTGCAAATCTGCCCCTTGCCAAATTTCATAATTTGCTTGCTGGAAGCTATGATAAGCTCTGCAAAGGAAAAATGGTTGGAATTTTTTTATAATGTAAAACATTAGGCAACTTTAATATAGGAACTTATGGTGCTCCTATATTAACTCTTTATTATTGTGGCTTAATTTAACACAATGATTTCAGCATTGAGCCTCATACTATTTCATTGGAGCTGTTCGTGTAGTACAGGAACGTCAAGGAAGCATATTTCCCCACAGATGTTATAATTCACATAGTAAGTATCAGAAAAAAATCACAAGCTACTCATAGCAAGGACTGCAAGGCCCCTATCACTGAAGTTTAGAAAACTACAGATTACATAAAAGCCATGGTTTTGTCCTGACAGTCCTGGTCTGTTTTACTCACACACCTGTGAAGACCTAGTAGTGGATATGACTTCCCAAACATGACTTTTCAGCATTATTTCTAGCATATTTTCAGCATATTTTCAGCAGTGATGTTCTTTTTGGATTGTCTTTTCACTGCAGCCTTTGTAGAGACTTAAAGCTGCAATAATTACTCATACCAACTACATTGCCTCTTTCTTTTTCTGTGCAGACATGATAGAGCTATGGTTTCCCCAAGTATGTGCAAATCCCCGGCATGTGTTTTATCTCTTCAAATTCAGTACACTGAGGATAGATCCTGAACAATCTTAACTCAGGCTAGGCAATGACCAATTTGTCTTAATTGGTCAGTGAAAGCTCATGGCATTACTTCTGTTCCCAGTATCAGGTTTCATTCAACAAAGCCAATGAGACACATCCATGTACTTAAAGTTAGTAAGTATGTTTTTGAATTGGGGTCTGGTTGTTCTTCAGAGCAAATATTGACATTTCTCCCCAAATTTGCTTTCCATAGCAGATTTGTGCCAATAAATGTCACTGCTCAAATGGGAAACAAATACACAAAAGTGCAAATACAGCCAAAGAAAATTAATTCAAGCAGATACCCCCAGGCAACGTTTTGCTCTGCCACCAAATGGCTGCAGGCAGTGACTTGGAGGGAGCCTGCTGTGCAAGTTAAATGGCAAGAAAATTTGTAAGACCTGAGGAGCCAGGAGTCCTGGGGAGCCCTTAGCAACCACTCCACCACCAGCAAAACATAAGACCTGGCTTCTCAGGGGTTCAAGCACCCAAAAACCCGCAAATAAAAGGAAGGCTAAGGGGATCACCTGCAGAGGCAACCAACATGCCCTTGATGTCTGCCACCCACAGTTATACCTCTCCTGCAAATGAGAGGGACTTGCTTATGAGTGCATGGTAGGTAGAGGCCACCTAGACATCCTTGTTTATGTAGCTGGGCCACCAACAGAAAACCAGGGGCAAATCCCAACAGACAAGTAGGGGCGCTGAGCTTCTACTGCTGCTGCTGCATAAAATAGATCAGCAAAGTATGTTCCATGAACACCTTGTAGCCTGTAAACACTTCTGCAGTGGTAACCTAACAGGTAGTCTCCATTGTGGACATCCTACTAAACTAAAATACACTGTTTTGCTATGGAGGCCCCAGCAGAGCATTCTACTGCTTAGGTTAATATCCATCAGCAAATCTTGGAGGTTCCCATTCAGAAAAGGCTTCCTTATTAATTATTTTTCGTTGGACAACATTCTTTTGTAATAGTGTCATGTCCTGTTGTATTTATCCCAGCAGTTGCCATACCCCAGCATGGCTGGAGAAGCCTGGTCTTCTTTCTGTCCCAGAGATGAAAAAGACATCAGACTGTGCTGCCTGGAGTTCTCTGCACAGGGAGGGGGAAACCTGCCACGCAGAGGGAAAGCAGAGAAGCAGACTCAGCAGCACACTTCTGAGCAAAATATGCAACTTGATTGCCCGAAAATGTCATTGGCTGGAAGGCAGCCGTTTGCCTTTAAGAGTATTTAAAGTATGTTAACTACAGACCAAAAGAATACATTGTAAACACAACATAATAACTCTCTAATAGAGGAGAGAGGTTTTTTTATTTACCTACCAGAGACATTTGATTATCAAGCAAAATCACCTTGTGAAAAGAAAAGCACTCCATCACCTCGCAGCCTTGAGTGCCAGCATACCACATATAACTTTAATGTGGTTGGTATCTGTTCAGAGGTCACTTGAAAGGTAACTATTTCAAAAAATGCATTCATATAAACGTAAGTTTTAATGCCTTTTTTGTGAAATGCAAAAGTTGAGTCTCGAATGCCTGTGCTCATGAAAGATCATGTAGTATTTTTAGCAAGATTAAAGGGGTTAATTCTGGTCAAATTCCACTTTGAATACTTAAACCCTGCCTACTCTAATTCTCCTGAAATTTCAACCGTACATTGTGTTCTCCTTGGCTTTTGCCCTAACGTGTCAGCGCTACCTTGACATGACTGCACTTCAGTAGCACGTTCAAATGCGGGGCTCTCCACCCCAGCCCTCTCCACGCCACGCGGCTCTGCACCGCTCCTTCTCCCTCTTCTGACACAATTTCTGGGTCCTTGTGGACCATTTCGTGGGGACCTGTAAAATGTCCCTGAACTAAATGGGCTTAGCTAGGCCTGATGTGCACAGAGGGAAGACATTTTGCCTTTATTTCTTCATCATTATGATACCCAGGAAAGAAATGTGCTGTATAAGTAGGAAGGACCATAGCCATTAATATCAACGAGTAGTAGTTATATCTAATGCCTTCCTTTTCCCTTAACATTTCTGGTGATAAAAAGATTCTAATTAAAAATATAAACAGGTCTTTCACGTTTTGTTTTATACTTATCTTCCACATGTGCTTGTAATAATCTGCCTTCTTGCCAACACCATCTTGTAAATGAGATCCATATCTCAAGGGTTTATCCTGGTTAAATAAACTGAATTCAATAAAACCCATCTTCAGATATTCCACATGTGAGAGTTATTACTACACTAACATGCTACTGTTGCTTCTGTTACCTAGTGTTACAGATGCATTAACTTCTCCCCTTTGCTTGAGTTATGCTCCACTGTATATCTAAGATAAGAAAATGGAGTGCCTGGAGTCTGTTCAGTGTTATCGTTTAACAAACAGTGACTTTTTTATTGAAGGAGCTCCACGAGCGATGCACGTTTTATTGAAACTAATTCAGAGGGGGGAAAAAAATGCTAAATGTTGAACTAAAACCAAAGTAAGTAATGATGTTATTTGCCCCCTTTCTCTTGCCTTCCCTCCTCTTTGCCCCCAGCTCGTAAACCTTGTGATAGTGTCGCACAGGGTTGCACAACATTTCTTTGCAGTCAGAGCTCAAAGGTTACAGTGGAGCCTTATAGTTGCACCCAGTAAAGATGGCATCGTATTTCCTGCCCCCTGAAACTCATTCATTTATCAGTCTCCTTGCTTTAAGCACCTCTGTGGTGCCTGCAAGCTGGATTGTGCTCAGCACAAACCTCAGAGCAAAACAAACATTTGTATTTGAACTCCATGGGGTTTCTTTCTTTTTTTTTTTCTTTCTTTTTTTTCTGGATGACTTCTTCTAGCCATCTAGCTTGAACTTCCTGCCTTGTTACTGCAAAACGATCTGATCCACTGTGAGACACTGAGCCGTCGGGGTGTTTTCCTGACTGCGTTTCTTTCTCAAAGGCACCCCCAGGCCATCCACTTATCCAAACAAAAATAGATACCCATTAAAAAGTCACTGCATTTCCAGCAGAATCCTTCAGTTGTTGTTTGGAAAAGAGTGCAGTGGACATCTAGGTCTTCTTCCAAAATTCAGGTACAGACCCCTCCTAGAGCAGGATCCCAGACGAAGAGCACAAGGAAAAGATCAGTTGCAAACACTTTTCCTGGCTTCCTCTGGCCAAGCCTCCCTTTATCTCCATTCCTCTTTTATTTGAGCCTCTTTTCCTTGCCTTCCCAGCAAGGAATCTGCTGTGTTGCATCACAACCATCAGATGGAAATCTTCAGTTCAGTTTGCCAGGACACGGACAGACTAAAGGCCCGACCCTGAGATACACGGTTGTTTTGATTGGCAGTGAGAGCTTGATCTCCAGAATGACTCCAAATGATGAATTAGAAAGACAGAACCAAGGGTCTCTCAAGATGGCCACAAGGCAACTCTTGGCCTGTCAAAAAAATAATTAGAACAGCATTGCAAATAGCAAGACTTCTTTTGCAACATTTATAGCAAGTGGAGGCCTCTCAGGGAAGATTTCCAGGAGCAGAGCCAAATTCAGAAATAAAAGCCAACGAAAGGAAGATTTACACCTCCCTCGAGAAGACAGCCAGTAAGATTTCAAGGTGGATTTTGAGACTTTGGCTGCTGAACTACATTTCTCAGATTTTTCTCTTTGATTTTAATGAGGTGAACTAATGCTTTTGTTTACTTAAATTAATAATAATAATAACAGAAACAAATACCAAAGAAGCATCTTTTCCAAGCATCAAGACCTGATTTCAGGGTTTTATCTCCAACTACCCTCTCCTATTGGTTTTTATCTGCAAAAGCACATGCTGGTGACGGAGTCAGGGATGCTCTGTGCTAGGCTCTGTTTAAACCACATAGAATAAGGTCTTTGCCCCAGAGAGTTCACAATATCTGGTTTGGGTAAGGGAATAAAAAATGAAAAAAAAATAAAAAAGAAAGGACAGAAACTAGAACTAGCACAACATTAAAGTCCAGTGTGCTGGTATAAATCTTTCCTGAGACCCAGATGGGCATATTGTGTAGAAATACAACTATGGCCACGCTCTCCTACTTTATTTCCCTTAGAGGGTTTTTCTTCCCATAAGCTACTTCTTGCCTTTTTCTCCGGACTACTGTCTCCTCTTCGTCCTTTCTGCACCCTCAGCCACCTTTTCTTTGCTTGTTGGCTCGGGGTGTCCCAACTACACCTTATTTCGTTCGCTGGTCATATGAGGAAGTGGAAGACTCAATGAATGAGAGAATAAGTTTGTTAATCAGGCAATCACCTTCTTTTCCTCATAGGATTCATCCTTATCTTTAAGTAAATACGAAATCTGATATCAGGAAGAAAAGGTTTCACACAACTGAAACAAAAAAAAAAAGACATGGAAATGTCTTTGTGTTTGAAACTTTATCTATCAAACATTACATTACCTCAGGCCTCTGTTTTTTGCATTTGTAACCCTCGTAAATAAATATGAAATGATCAGAAAATGTTAACTAGCAGTTGTGTAAACAACAAAGGCTTCCTACATATAGTCCATAATATGTTTTTGGAAAAGGTTCAGTAGGCACTTTGTGAATGATACTGCTTTGAAGCATTGTATCAAGCCATATCTTTCTGGCAAAGCTTAGAAGTTTTTAAGTGGAAATCTCATGCTGGGAATTCTCATCCAGGCTCAATAGCCTTGTTAGAGGAGGAGCTGAGACCTGGGAGGCATCCCCGTACTCTGTCACTGCTATCCTCTGAGCTGCTACGCTGGGTTTCAGGGTAACAGGATTTCAGACCAATGATGGACTAAGAAACAAAATGATCTAATGACAGTGTACTAAAATCCACCCCCTTTTGTTTGAAGCTAGTACTTGCTAGATGGGCTGAATGCCAAGTTTCAAGCTGGGAAGGGCAATGATCAGGCTGTCTCTGTTCCCCCCTTGTCTTGTCACCCAGGACAGCAGAGTCCAACTTCAACTCTCCCTTGGTGTTTTCCTTTACAAGCTGAAAAGCCTTGCTCGCACACTCACTGCATATGTGGAATCCTCTTCCACCCCTTTAGTCACCTTTGCTGCCCTTTTTAGGACCTGCTCTTCTTCTATTACAGAGAAAGAAGTAGGATCCAGACCTGCACACTACTCCAGGTGCAAGGAAACCAGGGGTCTATATGGTGGTGGCATTATGACAGTCACTGTTTTGTTCTGTATGTTTTTCTTGATACTCCCTAACATCTGATTTGCTTTTTTGATTGCTACTGAGAACAGCACTGACTTTTTCATCCAATTCTTACACCCCCAAGATCTTGTCCACAAGTGATATCAACCTGGTCCTTAGTGCTTTGAGAGTGATACTGCTTTGGAGCATTGTATCAAGTCATACCTTTTGGCCAAACCCTAGAAGTTTAATGGGAGTGCTGTTTGATTAGAAGCTCAATGGGAGCTGGCAATGTGCACTTGCAGCCCAGAAAGCCAACTGCATCCTGGGCTGCGTCAAGAGAAGCATGGCCAGCAGGTCAGGGGAGGTGAGACCTTATTGCGACCTTCCAGTACCTAAAGGGGGCTTATAGGAAAGATGGGGAGAAACTCTTTAGCAGGGCCTGTTGCAATGGGTCAAGGGGTAATGGTTTTAAACCAAAAGAGGGTGGATTTAGATTAGATATAAGGAAGAATTTTTTTACAATAAGGGTGGTGAATCATTGAAACAGGTTGCCCAGAGAGGTGGTAGATGCCTCATCTCTGGAAACATTCAAGGCCAGCCAGGTTGGACAGAGCTCTGAGCAACCTGATCTGGTTGAAGATGTCCCTGCTCCTTGCAGGGCTAGATGGCCTAGATGACCTTTAAAGGTCCCTTCCAACCCAAACTATTCTATGATTTTACATTTAATTTCAAGATAGTTTTCTCCCATGTGCATCACCTTATGTTTATTTACACATAATTTCATCTGCCATTTTACCATTTAGTGTCCCAAAACCCTTTGCAATTGTTCACAGTCAGCCATCATCTCACTATCCTGAGTACTCTAATAACATCCCCAATGTTATCTCACTATTAAGCCCCTTTCCAGATCCCATATAAATATTTTGATTAAGGGTTTTTGCACAGACCTTCTGGAACTCCACTGATGACAATCCACTGTGAAAACAGACCATGTTTTCTACTCTCTGTTTCCTATTTTCTAAGCCATTATTTATGCATACAAGGACCTTCTATCCCATGTTTTTTCAGTTTCTCCAAGGTTTACTTTTGTGGTCTTGAGGAAAGACTTTTAAGAATTCAGTAGACAGAATCAATGGAATATCCCTAGGTATTGACTGACTCCTTCAGAGAAACAGGCTTTAATAAATAAGATCTTAATAGAATTTTAATGCTAGACCTCCCTTTACAAACATCATGTTGACTTTTCCACAGCACAGAATATTTATCTATGATTATTAATTATGTTCCTCATTATTGTTTCTACTGCTTTGATGCCTAGATGTCAGGATCACTGGCCTGTAGTTCCCCTGAAATTCCCTTGAACAAATATCTTTTTTGACTAATACAATAAAAAATTGGTGTTAGTTTGCCAACTACCAGTCTTCAGTTACCATGCTAGTTTTAAGTCTGAGTTTAGATGTTAGAGTTCAGTTATTTCATCCTTCGATTCCTCTACAGCTGTTGGGTAAATATCATCTGGTCCTGATGACTTGGCATTGTTCATTGCGCATATGGAGCCCATAACCTCTTCCACCGGCACTTCCCTTAGAGACAGGTCCTCTGATGAGTCCCTCATAAATTAAAATCTCATTGTGGGAACCTCCCCAGACTTTTCCACACCTTCTTTTTCAGATTAAGTCTTGCATTCTTGATCTTAAACAATAATGTATTATTACACTTATGCAACATTCTTAGCAACAAAGGGTCCTAAATTTTGTTTAAAAATCTGCATAAGAATAAATTCCATTCTGAATTAAAAGCAAGAACATGTGTGAAAATAATTTCCAAAGTCATCTACCTACCAATTTGTGATTCTAGATAAGAAAAAATTTTGGTATGTATAGTGGTTTTATCTTGTATATATGTCATGGCCCAAATACTGTCTGTACTGTGTGCAGACTGTGGGATCAGTCAACCTAGTACACAAGATTTTTAAAGCTGACAAAATCATCATGATTTAAAGGCTAGTTTCAGTTTTACTTACATACTTTTATTTGCTCAAGTTACACCCCTCCATGGATCAGGACTGTGACAACAACCAAGCTGATACTGTTCCATTAAAATGTCAAGAAAAACCCTCCCTCAAAGGAAAAAAAAAAAAAAAAAAAAAAAAAAAAAAAAAAAAAAAAAAAAAAGGTTTTCAGCTTTCCCAAATAAGTGTAGAAATGATCTAGTTTGGAGCAGTAAAGAAGGCAGTAAGTGTCAGACAGCTCATGGTCACTTATGAAGAAGTTTCTGAATTGCTCATGATAAGACAGCATGCAAAGAGCGTGAATCATGAAAAAGATCTAACACAGTTTCTAAGAACGCAGCTCTTGAAATCCTCTTCATTGTTAAAGCACATGAAATCACAGACAACAAGATGACTGCTAAGGAAGCAAGAAATTTGTACCAAAAAGCTACCCCTGCTTCCTTAGGGAGGCGAATTGATTGTGGACAGTTTATTTTCTTGAGGAATATTTTCTACTGAGAGAATCATGAGTATTTCTGTACATACTGCAAGAATTGTGCACAAAGAAATGGTGAAAATTAGATGATGTGATTTCCCAAGATTTACTCGGAGCTACAATCCCATCTCTTGGTAGGACAAAAGCTTCTGTGTGTTGCCAACAACAAATGTTGCCAATTGTATTGCTTTTTTCAAACACTATAAAAATTAAAGCTTTGAAAATTCTTCTTTTTAAATAACATCTTTTTCTTGGTGGCCAGTGACAACTCCACCATTGTAACATCAAAATGTTTCAAACAGTTGTCTCTCACTAAAGAGTTGAGAGGGGAATAATCTGTCGTCTGCTGGACTGCTTTCAATAAGGCACTGAGACTGCATTAAAATATTCCATAGAAGAAAAAAATGTGCTATAATCACACAGGTTCCTGGCTCCCTATCACCGTTTGCACTGATAACGCTTATGATAACTCTGCAAGATACCTCTCTGACTATAAAGTAATGAAAAATGAAAATGATTGTCAACTTGCAGAGAATTGGTGAGCTTACGTACTGTATAATACAGTAACGTATCGTTCAGATAAGTTAGCATTTGGTCTGGAAAATTGTGAAACAAAATATTTCAACACTTTTCCTCTCCTGCCAAGGGAGCTGCAGAATCACGGAAGACAGTTTATTTTATTTTGAACATATGGAAAAGATGAGGAATGTCCTCCCAGAGATAACCATCTCTATAGTTGAAAGGATCTTCAGAGCTTTTCCAGCTATTAGACACTACTTTTGTATATTAGGTGAGCGTTTCTCACTTGCACTTTTTGATGTTTTGGGGGAATGGAGAGACGTTTAAGTGACTGAATATTTCTTCCACATCTCCTGCAAAACAGGCTTAATGTTTTCATGACAACCTTAAAACTGGAACAATCTGATTTTGGATGTGCTAAAGTTTATGGCATAAAACTAAAGGGTACGTCACAACAACCGATGGCAAATTATTTGTTCATAAATATAACTCTTACCTGGTATCATAGCAAAGGAATAAAAATGTGAAAGAATTTAATTTACAGTAGTGCTTCAGCTCTAAAATGCCTGAATTTACATGCTATGTTCACAAAATCGCTCTATCTTGATTTAAACTTGTTTATTTGGAAACAGCACTGATTTTTCAGGAAACTGCAGGCATTGGTGAAGGGGTAACACTGGACAAGAGGCTGTGTAGATTATTTTTATAAGAAATACTTTTTATTGAGACATTAACGAGAATGTGTGTACATACTCTAAGAGTTGTGCCTAAAGAAATGCTGCAATGTTCTATTTTCACTTACTACTGCTCTCAATTTCTTGAAGTTTATACAATTTAGTATGCTCATTCCCACCTCAAATTCTCAATGACAAAATTTTTTTTTCGCTTTTAACAGACTAGGAGAGACTGCAGAAGCCTGTTGAATGTGTGCTTTTAGCCTGAACGTAAGGTTAAAACTAATTACAGTTTTTTTTTTAAATTGATTTAGTTTTTAATTAATAACTAAGCTATATGGAAAGGCGTAAAAATATATAACAGGATTTTAAATAATATATCACAGTTTTATGATAATCACATTGACTTATTGGTGTGGTGAACTACCTTGGTGGTATTTGTCTCAGTTGGAGCTGCCTGGAGTTCCGTGGGATTGTAAAAACCAAGCTGCAAAGGGGCATAAAGGCAGATTTTCCACCTGGAGGCCAATGACGCTGCAACCTGACTGCTAGCAATACCCACACAAGCTGTCGTAAAACCTGGCTGGCAACATTTGTGTGACCTGGAGCCAGAAACATACCCAGCACCAAGGTGGGAGGTGGGTCTCCCCAGGGGCCGTGCCCAGATAGCACAACGGTACTGATGCCTCTCCAGTGAAATGTCCTAGTTAGACACACGAGGTATGAGGAGCAGAGCACAGGACCACAACGCACCCAGTGACACTACGCAAGCTGTGCCTCTGTGTTGCTCCATCTTGCCCGGCCTTAGGGCCTGTAAGATGCAGTCCTTGGCAGTGCGTCACCCCATTCCATGGTATTTCAGTTTCTTTTCATTCGCAAAGAGCTACAGACCCCTACAGCGCTGTATAAATAATATGCATTTGAACTTGCCAAGGACAAATCAAGTGTTTTAATTTCGCGCTCTAACTTAAGATAAGAAAATAAACACGAGCTGCTGGGGAGTTCAGTAAACTTGCTTGTGAACTGGAGGGGTGGAGTGGAGGAGGGGCAACAACATGTGAAAAACTTCCATTCAGTGAGAATTGGATAGAAAAGCAAATAAAAAGTTACACTGCGTATGAAAAAGTCTAGGAAACAATATTGAAAATATCTGGGTATCGCTGTACAAACCAGGAATACATGCTGACATACAAAACTGGATTTTCTATTCCTAATCCAAAAAGCTTATAGACTCTGACTCTCAAAATACAATAATACTGCTTCAAACAAAGGAATTGTTTGAAAACTTCCCTGCCTTTCACTCCATCTTCAGGTTCCCCTAGTAATTGTTTATATTAAGCGTGGTGCTGAGGAGAAAGCTAGCTGATGATACTCTGGCAGTGGCAGATTTTTAGGTAGAACTGCAGATTTATATGCTCTGACAGGGACTGTGATGCAAGAGCTCTTGGCTGGGCCGCAACAGATTAGAAAGACATTTATTGCATTGGCAACACTTGCTCTGGTTTTTTGGCAATTCACAAGCACTTTAGAACTCTTCAAGAGAAACAACTTTTTCTTTTCCATCTTGATTCTTGTCAATATTTCAAGGACACATGGAGTCACCTGGGAACCTCTTCAGCAACCATACCTTTAACATCTGCTTCTCTGGTTGATAGGGTCAGAGACTGCATCTCCAACAAGTGAGCAAGCCAGATTTGAGGAAGCAGGATCTTAGAATCACAAAAAGGTTTGGGTTGGGAGGGACTTCAGAGATCATCTAGTCCAACCCCTCTGCCATGTGCAGGGACATCTTTCACTAGATCAGGTTGCTCAAAGCCCCATCCAACTTTGAACACACCTAATGATCAGGCAGACACAACTTCTCTAGGCAACTTCTTCCAGTGTCTCACCATCTTCATTGTAAAAAAAATTCTTCCTTATATTCAATCTAAATCTATCATCTTTCAGTTTAAAATTGTTGCCCCTTGTCCTGCCACTGCAGGCCCTGATAAAAAGTGTTTCTCTGTGTTTCTTATAAGCCCCCTTTACGTACTGAAATACCGATATAAGGTCTCCCCGGAGCCTCCTCTTCTCTAGGCTGAACAGCCTCAACTCTCTCAGCCTGTCCTCATAGGAGAGGTGCTCCAGCCCTCTGATCATCTTCATGGCCCTCTTCTGGACTCGCTCCAACAGGTCCACATCCTTCTTATGTTGGCGGTTCCAGAGCTGGATGCAGTACTCCAGGTGGCGTCTCACAAGAGCAGAGTAGAGGGGCAGAATCACCTCCCTCAATATGCTGGCCACGCCACTTTTGATGCAGCCAAGAATGCAGTTGGCACATTGCCAGGTCCTGTCCATCTTTTCGTCCACCAGTATCCCCAAATCCTTCTCCATAGGGCTGCTCTCAAATCAATTTTTTAATCAGTCAATCAATCAATATTTTAATCAATGAATACTTGCTGCTGACTAAATCTGTATTTCTCAGAACTTAATTCATGTGTGAGATACCCAGCTGTGGCACCATTGCCAGCATAACTGCTATTCCAGTTTTGCTTAACTCATAGCCTCAAGTTGAAGAAAAATACATTCCTCATTTTTCATTCATACAGATCAGAAGTAACTCTATGTAATCCAGTGGACCCTGGGGACCAGGCTGTCAGCAGAGCAGGAGGATCAGCCCATTGACTTCCATCATGTCACTTCTGAGATATATTGCTGGGCTGTCAGAAGTAGGCCTGGTGATCTGACATAGAATCATAGAATCATAGAATGGCTAGAGTTGGAAGGGACCTTCAAAGGTCATCTAGTCCAACCCCCCTGCAAGGAGCAGGGACATCCGTGACTAGATCAGGTTGCTCAGACCCTCATCCAGCCTGGCCTTGAACGTTTCCAGAGATGAGGCATCTACCACCTCTCCAGGCAACCTGTTCCAGTGCTCTACAACTCTCATTGTAAAAAAAATTTTCCTAATATCCAGTCTAAATCTACCTCCCTCTAATTTAAACCCATTACCCCTTGTCCTATCACAACACGCCCTACTGAACAGCCTCTCCCCATCTTTCCTACAACAAATAAAATTTAATTGAACAACAAGCCTGTTTCACTGTGAGCAGGCCAAAAATGATGGATGGTTTGGATTGGATTGGATTGCTTCAGGACTGTTGTGCCCATCGAGTGGGCATGCAGAGCCTCCATTTTCTTATGCATTTCAGGAACATGATGGCATGATCAAAAGACCAAGACTTTGAGAAGCGACGGCAGGAAGTTACGATCTGTTAACTAAGAAATTCTGAGGAGCAGTTAAAAGTGTGAGGATGTAAATTCCTCTGGAAGTGCCTTTTGATGACACAGCAGTATCATCTGAACCTGTCTGTGGGTCTCTGCAGTAGGAGTGCTGCTCAGGAAGCAGGAGCAATCTTTAAAAGCATCTTCTGAACATTCCTGTTATACAGGGTCCAGAAGAAAACTGAGGCATGAACTTTTTGGCTTTGTTTTCTTGGAGTAACTATTCTGAGAAAAGTAAAAGTTTTATTCATTGGGGTTGTATTTGATTGTATTATTGTGTCAAGTTTCATTACCTCTGATTCCAGGGGATGATGCATAACACAGTAAGTTTTTACAACTGAAGCAGATTGGCTTGCAATTTGGGAAACAGATGCTATAAAATATTTTCTCTAACCACACACAAAAAAAAAGGGCAAAAGTGGAAAAGAGTTCATTGCCTGTCTTACTTTTCAGAATTTCTATGTATTTTTTAGCAGTCTCCAGATAAATTAATGCCTCTAAAGGATGCAGAAGTGTCTCGTTACAAAAAAAAAAAAGTAATCACAGGGCTACCTGTCTTGGCCATTAGGTATAAATTATACTTAGTAACCGGAGAAAGCATTTTTCTCCCCCCCTTGAAGTGACAGAGCAGAAGTTGTTCCCCAGTTTTTTACAGAACAGCACACAGCCATTCTACCTAATACCAGTCTTAGTTTTCACATTGCTTTCATCTGATATGAGCCCTGACCTAAGAGTCTCACGGAAGCTGACTGATTTAAGTCATCTTGAAAACATCCATAAGAGGTAGCTGTGGACTATATAACACAGGGGCATCCTCCTCGCTGTTTAAAATGCTTGGTGACACTGCAGAGCAGTTAAAGACACGAAGGTATGGCTAACATAACCAAGTAAAACTGTGGAAGATAAGCATGGCTGGCTGCATTTGCTGCTCAACAAGTTTCTCAGGACCAGGCTGGTTTTGCCTGTGAAAACGTAGTCAGGACCTCTGACTTAAGGCTCATATGAAAGGCAGCACCAGAGCACCACAACCCCTCCTAACGATGTGCTGGACCAGTTAGTGATTTGTTCGCACTGACTCAGAAGAAAGAAAATCACCTCCTGAGTAATCAACCCCACATCCTGAAGGATGTAAGTGTATAAGTCCTCTGAGGTTTCCCAGGAGCCTTTTTTGCTTGCTTTTCAGATGTGGAATGGTATGTCAGAGCCCAGTAGTGGGTGGCCTGCAGGCAAGGGGATGAAGACCAGCAAGAGCACAAGGACTTGGACCCATCCTACAGCATCACCTGCAACGTATGACAGGCTCCACCATGTGCCCAGTTTGGGCAGCAGACCCCACTGCCTCAGTGGGAGCCCAGCAGCAGGTCATGAGAGGCAGATGGAGCAGCTGAAAACTCCTGGCCTACAGATGGGCCTGCAGATGCTCAAAGGAGAACGTAAAGTTTCTTTACGTTTTAGTAAATCCTGAGGTATGAGATCTGAAGGTAACTGACATGCTCTGAAGTTGGGATATTTAACTGTGGAAGAGATGAGAGCCAGTATAATCCTGGGGGAAAGGAGGTCTGAGCACAGACAATTTGCTACCATGATGGCATGGATGTTAGCATCTTCTTCTCAGGAGGATTGCCTTCCTTTTCCTTCCTCCCTGCTTCCTGCCTCTCCAGTTATCTCATCGCTATTAGGATACCTGGTGGCCAGAAAACACCAAACACCTTTCCATCCACCTTGCACAATAAATGTCTTTTTTTTTTTTAGAGAAAAGGGTCGGGTGTGACTGTCACATTCACGTCAAACCACTTCTCCCACTAAGGGAAAAGATAGTAAATGGGAGTTTCATGTAACAAACATGTCTTCATTTTTATCTTTCAGAATACATCTGTTTCTTTAGGTTTATATGGAAAATCTATAATCTAATGGCAAAAAATAAATAATTAAAAAACATTCTCTGAACACTTCCTAGGCTGTACCAGCAGTAAGAACTAAAGACCTTACATAAATGAAAACAAGCTCAGTTGTGTAGGGAAGAAAAGAAATCTTGATATTATCTCTCTAAAAAGTTGAGCTACACATTCAACAAAGACCACTTGTTATATGGTCTGTAAATTGTTTTTGGAATATCTTTTATTTCCCAAGAGTCTCTACAGTTTCTGTAGTCAGAATCCAGTGCTATTTTAAGAAATAACTATGAGGCAACTGTAAAAATGATGTAGTTCCCTGTTCAGTACGCAAATACAGTTTATTAAATTCTCAAAATATAAGATGAATTTATTTTCCCATTGGCCTCTTAGATGGTACCATAATGATTTTTTTTTATTACATTTATTTATAGAGGACTGTTTCCTAAGACTGAAACTCCCTCCCACCACTACTGCTGCTGTACTAATGCTCTGTGTGCTTACAGATGAGAGGACTAACCAGTTATGGAAGAAACACTAAGGCAGCACGAAGGAGAACCCAAGAAATTTTGCAGTTTTGGTATTGTCTGTACATTTTGCCATAGTTTCTCCCACTGCAGAGCAATACCTACTCTTACCGCTCATCAGAGACAGTACTCAGGAGGGCTAGGGATGGAGAGTACATCAGCCATTCCCTCTCTCGCAGGGATGTTGCTCTGAGAGCTACCCCTCCTGTTTCAGTCTCTCTTGCCAGCAGTATTTCCATGAGAAAATGCTAGATCGGTCAACTGCATCAATTCCACCGAAACCACCGAGAGAACCCAGGGTGGGCAGCCAGCCCCGCCAGCATGTGCTGCCTCCATGCGGTCCCAATGCCAGGCCAGTTCCTTGGCTGCAAAGTGCTTTTAAAGTTCAACTGCTCTGAAAATTTTACATTAGTGAGCTAAAACTGAAAAAGTTCTGCTCCATGTGGGAACAGAAAATTATCAACAGGACAAAGGGATTTTTCTCTTGCATTTCTATTTCTAACCATTACATTTGGGGTGTTTAATTATTTAGAAGGGCAGGACCTGAACTAGAAAACAAGTATCAGGATGCCTAGCTACTTGGCAAATGGCAGGAATTTCAACATTGTCACAGCAATAACACCAGTGATAATTCTTTAAATCACCAGTCGACTATTATGTGAAAACCACTGTATCATAGATACACAACAAAATGTACAACAAGCTGTGCATTCAAAAAAAAGGCATGCTGGTTATTCTAAAAGAAATTAATCTTTTCAGATTTACTGTTTTGAGAACGTTTCATCCATCCTCTGGAGTGTAGATGATTCCTCTGTGAATCTGTTTCCAAATTAGACTTACTGAACTGAAAATATCATTCCTTCCCCACTTACACTCTGTGGATTCTTTTATTTTTCTTAATTCCTTTGGCTGTTACGTTGTAGTCTGAAACAGCATCTCCCAACTGCCTCACTGAGACTAACTGAATTTATTATATAATCTCATCTCCCATTCCAAAAAATTCAAGATCAATCTCAAAGAGCAGTCCTCTGAACTTGGCAGACACTCGTGTGGGAAAGTCTTTAAACAAAAACAAATTTGTTTATGTACTGGGAGAAGGAGCTCCGAAAGAAGATAGCATGCACCGTGAGCCAACACTGCCCTCAGCAGCGGAGCTGGGGCGGCTCTCACGGCTCTGGTGCTGCTACGGAGCTGCAGCCCCTCCATCAGCTGCCTCCACCAGAGCCGTTCCCCCAGCTCCCGGCTGGTAGCAGGGACCGGATGGTGGCTTTTGCATTGGGGAAGATGCGGTGTGAGCATGAAACAGGCCAAGAGCACTTAGATGGTGAAACGGTTTCACACAAAGCCGCTTTGAATTTGTGGACTTTGGGGACATTAACTTGGGACTTTTTTTTTTTCCAAAATTGATTTAAATACATAGCACCATTGGCTTCCCATGAGAGTTAACCACAAACCTTGAGAATTTTTTTCCTTGCAATCTAATCCCAGTTCTGACAGGCTACATATTGTTTTAGATGGAAAAAAAGCCCACACCTACTCAGGGTGTCAGCACAAGACCAATCCTGCAGCCATTTCTCACATAAGCGGTGTTCAAGGACTACACCGAATTAGTTAGCCCTAGGGATTTAGATTATAGGTATTTTCCCAAATATGTGCATTGTTGCCTTTTTTTTTGGAGAGAAGATTAAAGAAGTATGCCCTTGCTCTAAGAGGAGAGTCAGCAAGTTTTGTTTCAGAGACTGAGCTGAAGCTGTATGGGAAGCCAGCAACGGGCATGAAGGACAGGGATGAAGCACTTCTACATTGATGGCATGGCTGAGGAAAGATGACCATGTCCCGTGCTAGTGGGTGAACCTTTCATACTGAAACCGTAATCGCTGGGTACCCGCTGCTGAGTTGTAGCACAGACCACCAACACACGAGCCGTGCCCATCTCTGGTCAGGGATGTAAAGAGTTGGGCTGCCCAAGGTGGTTTTGCTTACCGGGATCCCAGGAGCAGCGTAAACAGGCAGCAAGGGGTTTGCTAGCCACATAAAGGCTACTTTAGCTTCTTGCATGTAGATGTCAAAATGCCCTGCAGTTTTGTGGCTATGGAGGTACCTCAGGTTTACGCATGCCACAGCAGTCACTGCTGTGATTGCATGGTAGAGACAGCCTCAGCCTGACAGGTCACGTTTCCTCGCTGGCCAGCAACAGTAGAGGCATAACTTCTGAATGATGCCATGGAGAGAGCTTAGTATAAGTAAGAATTCTCAGAATCTAAACCAAAATGGTTAAAACAATCAACATTTTTAAGTCAGGGGACCACAGAGGCCCCAGAGCTTTGGAAGGAATCCAATCCAACTGCAAAGGGAGTTCCCTAAATATGAATCCATCAGAGACAAAAGTGAAGCTGATGAGCGGATAGAAAGTATGAAAGAAGGGGAAGCTCCACTGCCATCTCCTTGCTTGGAAGAAAGCAGTGTCCAAGAAACTCAATTTTATCTGTTGTCTGGACAACCGTAAGTAAGTTCAGGTGCTCTGAACATGACACGGAGGAATAACACAGCCAGGCTGCCTTGAGAGAAGCTTTCAAAATATCCAAGAGTTTTCCAAGCCTCTCACCATCACTAGTCATGCAGATGTTCTCTAGATTGTCCCTTCATGAATGCTCCAGAGCCATAATGTCACAAGAAGCCAATACATGCATGTGCTAGGATCTGCTGGACAGCATCACCTGAGGATGGTACCTCTGCAAGGAAGATGGCTTAATTAATGAATGAATAAAGCTGATGCATGAGACTGCCACAGAAGCAAGGCCAGAGACACATTGTGTAGTCAGTTGACCAGCGTACTGTCACATGGAAACTAAGGGAATGCATGGAAATCACAGCGCACCTTGAAGTCATTGCTCAGGCTATGCGTTATGTGGGGAGCTGTGCTGGGGGACGTGTCAGGATGGAGTCCTTACCCCAACGGGCTGGGTCCCACCATGAAGCAGGTTTGGTTTGTGCTTCATGCAGGATAAAATGGAGCTTAGTTTCTTGCTAATAACAGTGCTTACCTTCCCTCAGGTGCTAAACCCTCTGACCTATGGATTTCAGTGCAGTTACCCGCTATGGGACCAGCATGGCGGGGACCGTGTGCCGCGCCAAGCGTAGAAGGGGAAAAAACAATTCCTTTCCAGAGGAGCAAGGGGAAGCCCAGCAGAGGGATTACGAGGGCGTGAGTCACCCTGTGCTTTCTGCATGACTCTGGGGACAGGGCGGCATCTTGTTCCGGGGCTGGGGCAAAGTCACAGCTTTGCCTGTTATTATTGTTAGTCATAACCCCAGCCATACAAAGTCCAGCAGAAACCACAGCCTCAACCTGAAATGTAAAATAAACATTGGGAAAATAGCTGCTACTTACTTTCTCTAAATATACCCTGGGGCCAGATCTGCTTCCACTGAAGTCAAGTCTAGTTTTGCAATCAGCGGCAGGGGAAGTGAGATCCAGCCCTTTATTTGGAAAGATGTTAATAATCAAATTGCAGTTTTGATTTGTCACCAGGACAGGGGTGTGATAAGACATTTTGGTTGCTGCTATAAGTAGCTCTGAGGATTGTCAGGGGTTGTTGTAGGTGCTAAAGACTTTGTGACATCCTGGCATGGCTAGGAACAGACTCTGCAACTCTGGCATATGTCCTTGCTACGGAGAGGTGAAGAAATCCTTCTGGTCCCCCTCTGAACACTGAGGAGTGGCATAGCTGGGCCTGAGATGTTGCAAGAGAGGTGGGCATAGAAAAACAGGATCCCTGGAAGCTATGGATCAGCTGCATATCACTGATCTTATCAATATTTTCAGTGACTCATCTATGGCTTTTTTCCCTTCTGAAGTTTTTATGACATATTCACTTCCTTCATTACCATATAAAGATGAAGAATTTAAACAGAAAAGGTGGGAAAGTGCTAAGTTAAGGCAGTTGGATAAACACGAATATTTCTAGCTGTAGCAAACTGCTGGGTCCAATCGTCCCGCACTCATGGACTTGCCCAATGTCATGGACTTCATGGTGGTACATGCTGGATTGTGCTGGCAGAATGGATGATGCTTGCTCAAGATAGTCATTTCCAGACCATCCAAGGAGAAGCTCATTTCCAGAAAGCTATTCATGTGTGACAAGCACACTTCAAATGCACCGTGTCATCCACTGTGTGTCTAGTATAGTTTTAATTCCTGTGGTTTCACAAGTAAAGCAGCTCCAGCATTTTGAGTTGTTACTGGACCTTACCTGGGGAACAGGGCCATTCTCCTGCGCAGAGGAAGAGAAAAGATGGAGAAATAGACTGCTACATCTCCAGGTTTCAACTCAATAGATGCTTGAGACTAACTCTGGGAGGCATCCAGAGCTGGAAGCGTGGAGTTGTTCCCAGGAACACAGTTTAGACACAGCCTGTATATCTTTTAGCACATCACATATATTGAAAGTGAAGACCGGTCAGTTTTGTGATTGACTCCAGATAGAGTCAACTTAAGTTTAGCCAGACTTATTAGCTCTAATTCAGCCCTGGCTTTGCCAGATACAACCTACCGTTTGCACAATCTCTTAGGTATTTCTGCACTCTGCTCCAAGAGAGCATATTAGCTAGTGTGCAACCCAAGGTATGTCTGCAACACTGCAACCACAAGGATAAATTTTGCTGGAGCCAGGGCATACTTAGGCATTGCCACATACAGTTTGCTAAAGCTTTGGATTCAATCCTGGAACGCTGTGCTTGAGCACATGAGTACAGATGGACCCCCCCGCCCCCGCACAGTGCCAGCAAAGCGTCAGGGCCTCTGCAGCACAGTTAATCCACAACCTGGATAAACGGCTCATGGATAATTGAGAATTCATTGTATACCCTTCTAGCACCTCTCTTTTACGGGAGGATAAACACTTCTCCATAAAAGTACTTGTAAATGTGAATTCTACCATTACAAACAGTCACATTTTATATAGATTTCCTTGTTGTTTAGGTCTCTCTTTTTTTTTTTTTTCCGATTGTAACATGAATCATGTCTTTTACTGCATTCTACAGTACAAATTCCAAACATTGTAGGAGCAGAAACATTTAACCAGAAGACCTGAGTTTGCAGCGCAGGGTTGGTCACACCCAAGCAAGAAAGCAGAGGGATAAAAATCACAGCTCTTCAAAAATCTAATCAAGGGAAAGCAACTCCAGTTAATTGAAGGCTTAATTTTCTGCCCTTGGGCACTGTCCTCCCGATCTCACATGTCATTTAGCTGTCAGATATTCCAGTTGGGACCTCGATAGTTGTATGTGATGATTTACAGTTCTGTGACTGTCCACTGAGAAACTTGTACTGTGTATAAAAATATAAAATTAACAGCCTCAAAGGTAAAGGCTCTCCTCTGTCCACCCAATGGCTTTAAACTGAACTCAGCGTTGGAATTGTTCCAGTATATCAGCTCTGGAAAATAAAGCGCACAAACAGTTTGAAACCTTCAGTGCTTGTCCTTAGAGCTGATGGACTCCAAGTTTGCAGCCCGTGGGTTTCCATGGTCCAGTACTTCCAAAGTTGGTCATCTTGACTCTTTAGCTTGTGTCTGCAGCAGCGGGGATTTCTAATCACTGTCCATGCAAGGACCAAAAAGGAGCACTCAACCTGCTTTCCAAGTTCAGAAAAGATGAGGGGATTCAACCCAGTTTAGCTGGATGACCAAATCTCTCACAAGACAAGGCAGTAGGTCACAGTGACACAATCATAGCCACTCTTGCCCTCCCTCTTGCAGCTGTGGGGCTCCAGTGATTTCTGTAAGGACCAGGAATTTCCGACCGTGATGATGACATTGCATGTGAAGCTTCTTTGGTGAGCACTGTGTGATATCCTCTGCAGCCAGCAACAACCTGACTGAGGATTATTTGTCCATAGCTCAAGTACACGTGTCTTATGGCTGAAAAAAAAAGACACTATGGATCCTGGCTAACGGGTTGAACTGGGAATGAAGCACCATTTACAGGAATATGTCATAAAGTTAAAGGTAAAGTAAAATGTCAATAAAGTTGTGTAGACATCCCTGATTGTATTCCTTGATGTAGATGTGAAATGGAGCTAAAAAATGGAAAGCGAGGGAGCAAGAGGTGGTCTCATGCAGCCAACAGCATTTAAGCGGTTATCCTCAGTCTCTGCAATTTTCTGCCTTTTTTTTTTTCTGTAAAGATTTGCTCATATACCCGTTGCTTCTTGCAGTGAGGACAAGGTAAGGGGAGAAGACAGAAGCCTTGTACTTCTTGAGTACAAATTGTTACTAAAAGCTCAGAAACAGACCAGTACGGCGACAGCCAAGGGCATGCCACCACCTGTTTGCAGCAAGATGGTGGTTTTAATTCATTCTGTTTACTCTCACCACCGTTCCCATCCCCATAGAAAAAATACAATAAATGCCTGTGTTATTTACAGTCTGCAGCGAGGGCAGTCATCAAGGCTGACTGTGGGTTTATGGTTGCCAGCCAGCCTCCCTGCTCCATCGGGTGCCAGGCACCCTGAATTACTCCCATCACACCCTGCTCGGCGGGGCAGTGAGTAAGCTGATGGATTCTGCTTATTTCGTCCGGGAGGCAACTGCCTCCCCCTCTCCACAAGGAACATCCCACGTATAATAAAGGTTTATAGTCAACCAGAGCAAGACTTCAAACTCATTCCTTCCAGATTCATTCATGACGAGGGTGGGGATGCTAAACTGCTCAGCAATGTTTAACTCAACAAATACCAAAATCTCCAGAGCAATGGCCCTTTATCACCCCTGCTTTCTTTAGATACAGAATCAAAGAGCTAGCAAGCATGTCCTGTCAGCTTATGGTTACCAGAACTGAAACTGGACACTGGTAAAACCCAAGCTGAGAAAAAAATGCTACATGTTTAAAGGAATTACTCTGGCCACATAACAAACTTCGGAAACTAAGGAGCAGGCCTATCACAAAAATATCCAAGTACCACTCTGTGATATATAAAGAGTCTTTACCCAATAGGTTGATTTTTAATTAGTTTTACACCATATAGTATTCACCCATGAAAATAGCTTCACATTTCCTACCCCATAAGGTAAGGAGTCATCCAGGGACATGTTAAGGAGACTGTTGTTTTAATATATCAAACTCAAGCACATGTGTCTTGCAGATCCAAACCATTAAGCCACAGTAGGAGCCATTATTGCCTATTACTGGCTATGAGTAAAAAGAAGTATTTTATTTCTTCAAACCAAACAGCAAGCAAGATCATCTTATTGCATCTGAGCAAGATCAAGGACTTTCCGTTGCAGAGGAGCATTTCCTATGTCCTCCAAAGAGGACTTGCATCCCTTAATGTCAGTGCAAATAGTCAAACAAACTTTCGCACTATCCTAGATCACCCGGCTGGCATCTGCGGTAAGATTAACTTCTTCAGGTGTGACTTCGTAGATCACAAACAGCAGAAGAACAGGTCAGAGAAAAGTGAAACTCCTGTGTTAATATCAGAAGGTCTGGATGGAAAAGGACTGTATAGAACTGCACCAAAATTTTTAATAAACATTTTCAAAATTTGCCACTTTTGCCTACTCACAGAAATACTAGATAGCAAGAAGTGGCATGGTTCCCTCTGGTATGTACTCTACAGGATTTTGTAAGCTGGAAAGTCCCACTAGGCGATCAGGGATTCAAACAATCCACATTAAAGGAAATAGGGGTGGGCAGGGAGGATTGTCTTCTACTATTTCGTATGTTTCTACTGGAAAACTGATTCACAGCTTCTGAAAATAAATTTTCAGAGGAATTGCTGACAATTCTGGTTTTGTAGCCCAGAAATAACCAGCCTCAGTGTTTCCACCTTCCTGAAATTGACCTTTCTTTTCTTCTGAAACACTTATGGATATTGCATACAAAAAAATCACAACTCATTAATAGTGTCATAGTTTGGCCTAGCACACTGCAAGGCTCCAGCAAATTTTCCATCTCAATACAGATTAATGATACACATTAGACATAACTGAAAAACAATAATTTTATTTTACTAAAAATTCTGAAGTTCTGAAATTTGGGCTTCTGGCACAGAATACAAGGAGGGCCTTGAAGATGTGCCAAGAGATAGTACCCCAAAATTGCCAAGAGTCAAGGGAACTGGACTGGGATGTGAGAGAGAGATATGTTTTAAAAACATTACCCACACCAGGTTTCTTGAGGTCTTGAGCCGGTTTCTGTCAGCTCCTAGGAGAGGGCCCTAAGGAAGACTTGAGCTGTACTCTTGATGAAAAAAAAAAAGTTCTCGAAATGAACACAAGTCTGCAAAACACTTTGGGTTATCTGAATCTGGATTTTTTTTTCAGTGGGAAAGAGTGTCATTAGAAAATGAACTTGGTTCCAGCAGGAATCTCTTCACTACAAAAAGGCAAGTAAACCAAATTACCTGGTGAATTCACGAAATGGGAGAATATCACTCAACAACCATTGGAAAACCATCGAAACAATTCTCTTAGCTTAAGCTGGACTTGCATCAAGCTCTCTGCTATGTTCATGAAGGGCCACATAGGAAGAGGTCAGGCAGGAATGAAAAATTTGCTAATAGATTTGGGGAGCTTTGTACCAGGAGCAGTAGGATGTGGTATCAGGTCTCTAAATGACAAACGCGCTCAGCACCATGTGGGCTTGCAAGATAAAAGGCTGTCTAAGGTAGTCTCTCATTTATGTACTTTCAATTGCTTTTAACCTCACAGTGCATTTTAAAATCACAGTTTACAACTAATGGAAAGGAAAAAAAAATGTTAATTTCTTTGGAAATTGGCAGCCGTGCAAGAAGAAGAAAGCATTGCCTGCCCCACCTTGCGTTGCTTCGTACCTGGCTCTGGGAAGAGCCTGGCTCATTCCAAAGGGAAGAGTCAGCAAGCGCAGCGTTACCCAGCAGAGTTACCCCGGCATGGACCTCTAAAGTAAGAAACACTGCTGGGTTATTTTTTCAAGGCAGACCCGAAGTTTGTTAATTTTCTTTTGCAAAGCACTGGAAAAACATTTCTACGAAACTAATCAGCAGCTGTCACTCGATGTCAAGGCATACCTCTAGATTCATTTGGACTTGACACCATCCAGACTGGTTTGTCAGATCCCACAAATTTAAAAGAAATTTAAAACAAAAAAACAAAAAAAATAAAATAATGCCGTGCTGAACTTTTCTGTTTTGCTGTTCTTGTAACATATATGAAACAGATCTGACAGGAGAGTTTCCTTCAGCTCATATCTCAGCAGTAAGTAGGGGTATGAGCTTTTTTCTTTCTTTTTTTCAACAACCTTTACTAAAAATAACTCCTTTAAGACTGTGGAAGGAGATTTCCAGCCGTGTAAGTTCAGATGTGCCTGCGTTCATTCAGAAGGTTGATCTGGATTTAATACGCACAGCCCTGTCAATACCGTGTTAAGCCCTCTGGCACCAGAGGGTCCAGGCCGTCTCTCCGTATCGTATCCCAACCCCAAGCACCAAGAGGGACGTAATCCATCACATCAGCTCTTGAACCAAAACTGCTGCAATTATATGCTCTCAAAATGGGCCCATTAACCTATCAAAAAGCATTTGAGAAGGGGTGTAATGTTGTCAGTTATTGTTCATGGGGGAGGAGTGAAGATAATTCTTATCTTGCAAACAGATTCATGCAAAACCGATTGCCGTTTGTGTTGCTCTAATTGATTTAGCCCTTTTTCTATTCTATGAAAATTCCAGGGTAGAGTGTTCACACACACACACACACACACACATGCACAAGGGTAATGCCATTTCCCAAGAGTGGATTAGAGGCAGGGCCTGTGCCTGGCCCACCGCAGGAGTGCAGAATCAAGTCAGCCACAAAGAGCAGAGCGCATTCCCAAGGAAGACAGGAAAACACCAAAGGAGATGGAAAAAGTGGCAAAGGCAGTGGCAAAGGCAGTGCTGTCCGTTATAAACAGCAATGGATATGGTACTGTTAGTATTCACATCTCACTTAGGTGATTCCATGCGTCAACAGCTGGTTATAGGTACCTTGCTCTAAGCTGCTCCCACGGCACATTTTATTTCCACTAAGCAAGGCTGGAGACTCCAATAGTCTGCAATAACCTAGTCATCCTCTTCACAAAAAAAAAAAAAAGATGACTCCCTGGCACTCAAAACAGCTCTCCATTGGGAAATAATTGCTACAAGTAAGATTAGTGGCGTGCTGAAGTGGTTTGCTAAGCTTTACTGAAACAAAGGGCTCCAAATCAGATAAGCCTGGTTACAAAAAGTTCAGAAACTTTCCTGAGCTGTTTATAAAGTGGGAGGTATGCCCTGTGAGCCCCCACTTTGGTGGAGATCTGAAAGAAGAGATAACTGTGATGGTGACACTCCTTGCGCTCCCTGAGTACTCAAGACAGGGAGCGTCCATATAACTTAAATAACCAACGTGATGAGACAGGGATTCTTAGGAGAAAAGTTCTCCTTAATCAGGGACAATAGTCATCTGAAATTAGCCACCCAAATGAATTGCCTGCAGTTAAGCAATTTGCATACCTGTCATCTGCACCTTCCTAGGTAAGCCAAGGTGCTCTGAAATTTTGCCAGCACTGGCTCTGAGACGAGCAGAGCACTGATGAACCTGGGCTACCCTTCCCCAAGAGGCATAGGAGAAGAGCTGTTCTGCACAAAGCCAAGGGATGGTGCAGCCATTTCCATTTCCCTACACAGCAGAGAGACCCTGGGAGAGCTCTACCCCCTCGCCAACAGCACCCTGAGCTGCACCCAGACCTTCGTCAGCTCTGTGTCGCTCAGCAAAAACACTAGCTCCACTAGGTCATTTTGGACATCCCAGAGGAGCGTCCTGGAAATGGAGATGACACATTCAAGTCTCTCTGGCTTTCTATCCATTAGCACATCGTGCTGCACAACCTCTTCCCAGGTGACAACCAAGCCTCTGCTATGACCAGCCACCATAAGAGAGTGCAGGACCCCGCCTACACTCTCAAAAATAAGGTCCTGTCCCTTTTGTGACTCCTCTCAAAACAAATCTCCTGGTGACTCATTTTTATTTCGTTGCTGAAAATACTTACAACTGGATTCATTCTGTTCTGATGACTTACACACTTCAGAGAGGATGCTGCTCCAAAAATAGGAGGACAGATTCCTCCTCTAATATTTAATATTTATAGTCTTGCAAGCCATTTCCTCAGTTTAAACAGAGGAGCAGTAAAAATGTGTTCATCTTATACTTTCCCCCAGGGCAGTTTGTACTGACCACTGCTGGAGGTCTCCTGGGCTGCTGGAGGGCAGATGAGACCTATCAGGGCAAGACTTCTCTCCATCCCTCTGTCACTACATCCTCTTTTGCCCATGTTGCAGCCATGGAGGATTGCATTTTACTCCTTTTATTTTTTTTTAATTCTAGCAAAAGAAAAAACAATTGCCTTCCCTAAGATATTTCCATTTGCTGTAGAAAAGAGCTAGAAATACACATATTTGGAAAACGAAAGCTGGGAATCTCTTTAAATTCATGGTTCCCTCAGATGAGTGGGGCCAGTGGCTGCAGACTGCACGGAGCCTAAACACCAGCTCCGTACAAAAGGGCAGAGGCAGTTCCTGTACGCACTCCGTAACAGCATGACACATTGCAGGGCTTTTGGACAAAGGGATGTATTTTTCATGTGAAATTGTTCCTTTAGCTGTATATTTCTTTGTCCTCTGCCCATGGGAATAATGATATCAGGCCAAGAATGAAAGACTCCTTTAAATTTCTCCTTGCAAATAGGTTTGCTGTTAGTATTTCTTCCTGACTAGAGAGGCTGACAGGTTGAGGCAATACTAAAACCTTCACGGTAATGAAGAAGGGTACCTAAATCGAAACTTTTTTTAAACACACACAAATACACACTGTAGTGACAGCCGTTCTTTCCCAAATGGGGGGTTTGCAGGTAAAATATACCTCTGTAATTCCTTCTTGCCCTATAAATGGAATTGATAAGATTTAAGCTAACATTTCATCTTGACATTACTAATACATGTGTGCGAGCATTCAGTTTACACTTTCAATACGATCTGTCAGATTAGATCTGTATACCTGCTACCGAATAACAAGGCTACTATTGATTTTTCGTTATTTTCAAGTATTTGTTTTCTCCAGTTGAGCACATTCTATTTATTTTGGCACAGGTAACAGAGAAACCAAGGCAAGAGACTTAACCTCTTTGCAGAAAGATTTAAGGCTTGACAGGCATCAGAGCTTTGTCAAAGTGTTTGTTGCCATGGTGGTCTGTAACCGAGTATTGTCCTGCTTATTGCATTATTCACTGTTCATTCCCTTATTTTTATATCTAAATCTGCAATGCAGAGTACACACAGAGGTGGTGTGCAGGATAGGTAGTGGCAGTTTTCTTCTGGAAAGACTTCCAAACTACCTGAAACGTGGGTGTTTTGTGCTGCTGAGGCTCAGTTTTGAGGCTCGGTCAGATACCCACCAGGCATCCTCCATCCCGAGCGTCACCCCGCTTTATAGTGCAAATGCACTTAGAGTAAAGTGCAGAAGCAATTTACTGAAGTATTTATACTTAGTAGGAGTTTAGCTATGCCTGTTACCAGGTCGATTTTAGAAAAAGATCCCAAATCTGTTTGTTGTTTGCTGATAAAACCGATGATTTGACAATTAAGTCTTCTTGCAGCAGCAATTACCAGCAGGCGATGCAGTTGCTTTCCAGTCAGATAGGAGCAGGCAGCCTCTGCCCATGCCAGGCCATTTGGGGCTCCCAGTGCCCTGGGGACAATAGGGACCACCCGAAGGCTACAGCAGCCTGGTGCTCTGTGTCCTGCTGCTTCTCATGATTTAACAACAACGTTGCCCATGGGTATGGCCTTTAGACACTCCTGCTGACCCCATGCATATCGTATATTGTGTATTCAGAATTAAGTGTAAACTGAGAACACTACACATACATGTCTATAGATATTTGAAAAGTCTTAAACGATGATGTGCTCCTACAGTGGCACCTAGTGGGGAGCACACAGGAGATGGGCAGATGGAGAGGGCAGCCTGCGCTGACACACACACACGCTCACCCCACGAAATACCTGGAACGCATTTGGTTTCCCCCCCACCCCGGTTCTTCAAAAGCCTGTCCAAATTAGCACCGTTTTAGCAGACCTCGTGCTCACAGCCTTCCCCCTCTGTTGTGGAGGAGGTCCTGCCACAGCTCCCATCCCTCTTGCTGGAAAGTCTTGGTTGCGCCATGCCACCCTCTGCTCCCTGCGCATGCATCCATCCTCTGGGATCGTACCCTCCTCTGCACGAACTGGGATCCTTACCTGTGATGTCCTTCTCCTGCGTTTTCCTGCTGGATCCCCCTGCAACAACCCATCCGCGTTTCCTTCTCTGTGTCCCCCTGCCTTGACCTGGGCCTGACAGGTCTCTCAGGAAAGCAGGCGACCACTGGTGTTGCTTCCTGCCTTGTAGCTCGTGCTCCCGCTTTGGCCTCGGAGGAAAGGGTTGCCTCTTACCCAGCAAAGGACTTCCTCCACCAATTCTCACCACCCTCAGGAATCTCATGTCCCACAATTGTCCCATTTTAGCTGAGACAGCAAAAGGCTCAGCCTACCACTTCTCCCAAGGTCCACCCTGTGTCATTACAGCATTTGAAAGGAAACACTGAAAAGACTTGACTTTCTTGCCAAAAAGCATTTATCTTCTTCTTACCATCTATACAAAAAAGACAATTCTACTCAGGAGCCTCCAAGGTTGATCTCAAATACTACAACCCAAATTAGACCTCCCGGGCAGCCACTGATACCAGTATAACCTTACTAATTACAGTTAGGTAAGTTACTGCTCCAGTTTGTTTCTCTTGCTGTAGTCCCCCAGAACCCAGGCTTAATATCACAGCAGTTAAAGTTGCTGCAAGGCAGTATTTTCAGTACTGACCTGAGCAAGCTCAACTGCTTCCAGCAAGGAACTGGATAATGGGTTGTTGAGAGGAATTGTCAGTCCTACAAGAGAGTTTCCCATCAGCAGAGATCCTGATGACACACACCTCCTGTGCATGGCATTGCATACCTCACTTTTCCTTCTAAATTTGACAAGGGTCAACAGAAACAGCTGCCAGATCCCTAGGGTTATTTCTTGTCCCACCAAGGCTTTCCTCAACTTCTTTCACTCAAACCCTGTCTAGTGGAAGGGTGCAATCTTTCCTTTGGTTGACTCATTCATTTTCCATCATGGATGAAGGCTTTGCTTCCATCTTGAAGGAAACTTACTGTTGGTGGCATTAAATAGCTCTCCATACCATATGGCCTGTAACCGTGATTTACAACCCATTTCTAGCTGCACCATGATTCAGTTGACTTTTCTATTGAGCAGTTGATATGAACTCTAAACCTATTCAAGGCTAGCAGCATTTCTACGATTCATTCAACTTGAGGAAACACTGGAAATTTATTAGGATGTTTTTACAGTCCCGGAAATTGCTATGTGACTCTGTCACTAACAAAAGAACAGACATGGCTCACAATTTTATTGCACTTTTTCATACGTATGACGTAGGCCTTTGTCATTTGTTCAGTTTTCAAGTCAAACTTTGTCCTAGGCTAAGATTCTGTGAGACTTCCGGGTCTTGAAATTTTACCACGAGCTTCCCTAATATCTAGTGCTTTCCTTAAAGCACCAGCTCTTGGAGCCACTTGATTTGGCTACTTAAGAACCTCAGCTTTACGTAGATTTTGACTTAAGATTTCTGAATCTCTGAGTGCTGGTCAGGATGGTTATCTGAAAGAAAGGGGAAGGGGACAAGGAGCCATTTGCAGCTCTTTGTCCCTCTGTTTCTTATAGCCTTGAGTCAGCTTAGCACACCAACTGAAATCAGGGGGTGGTCAGCAAGTTTGGCTTGATTTTTTCCCTTCAGACTCAATCCTTGCCAGCCTGCAAAGGCAGATGCCAGCAAGGGCCTGTCACTCTGCCCTCACTACAATGTGCCACCAGAGCAGCTATAGTCAAGCAACAGCAAGTCTTAGGATCGAGATTGACACTGGGCTGGTTGTCAATCACACCAGCACCAAAGACCCTGTGGCTCCTGACATCCAGGGACAGATGTAGGGATCTGTGTGAGCAGTGGCCATGCTGCAGGAGATCATACATAGCAGGAGGGCTCTTTCTTTGCCCTTGGTGAAGCCCCAGGTCTACTCCACCAAAAGTCACAGCGAGGAGGATACCCTCGTATTTAGCCAGCGAAGGTGGAGGGCATCCCATCACCAACTTTCCCTTCCTCACTCTCACCAGGAGCTGGTCCACATGAGGGTATTCCTGCCAAGGCCACCCGTGGGGCAGACAGGCTGTGCTTTCCCTGCACATGCATGGCAAGAGCAGCATCACACCTCACCACAAATTTGTTCTCTGTGCTGTGGGGTTCATTTGAGCACTCCAAGCAGCTAGCGAGGAGAACACAAAGCAGCCTTAGCAGCCGTGGTGGGGAATTACAGGATTTACAAAACCAGGTCAACTGAGTGCTCAGGTGAAAGGTGCAAACCACATGTCAATTCTGGGAAGGACATCGTTTCTGGTAACTGGTCTCTTTCCAAAATACTCATAGCAGTGCTACAAGTGCCAGTAGTGTTTTTGTTAAAGCAAAAAAATCTTCTGGAGTAGTGCATAGTTGGACACAGCCTTGGCCCAAAGCACTTGCTATAATTTAATGCAAGATGTAACAAATTGGTGTTGCATGCAAAGGGAGGGAGCAGCAGAGATAACAAGATCACACTTTGGCTAGTTATGTCTTGAGCTTCATGGCTGAGAAACCTTCAGGCTGTGACTTTCAAATGGCATTAGGTAGCTGGACTGACAAAAGGATGGACCAAGAAGAAAAGGTATTACACTGTTCTTCCATTAGCATTTGTACAATATTAGAGTCATAGAATTCTAGAATAGTTAGGGTTGGAAGGGACCTTTAAAGATCATCTCATCCAAACCCCCCTGCAAGGACCAGGGACATCTCCAACTACGTCAGGTTGCTCAGAGCCCCGTCCAATCTGGCCTTGAACGTTTCCAGGGATGGGGCATCCATCACCTCTTTGGGCAACCTGTGCCAGTGTTCTACCACCCTCATTGTAAAAAATTTCATCCTTATATCTAATCTAAATCTTCCCTCTTTTAGTTTAAAACAATTACCCCTTGTCCTATCACTACAGGCCCTGCTGAAGAGTTTCTCCCCATCTTTCCTGTAGGCCTCCTTTAGATACTGGAAGGCCGCTATAAGGTCCCTGGAGCCTTTTCTTCTCCAGGCTGAACAGCTCCAAGTCTTTCGGCCTGTCCTCATAGGAGAGGTGCTCCAGCCCTCTGATCATCTTTGTGGCCCTTCTCTGGACTCTCTCCGACAGACCCATGTCCTTCTTATGCTGGGGGCTCCAGAGCTGGACATGGTACTCTGGGTGGGGTCTCACGAGAGCAGAGTAGAGGGGAAGAATCAATTTCCTTGATCTGCTGGGCATATTGTATTGGGTCTGGCCGAGATGGAGTTAACTTTCCCCAGAGCAGGCCTCATAGAGCTCTGCTTTGTATTGGTGCCTAGAAAGGAGTTGATAACACACCAGTGTTTTGGCTACTGCTGAGCAGCCCTCACACAGCATCAAGGCTGTCTCTCCAATATTCCCCCCTCACCCACAGCCTGGGGGTGGGCAAGATCTTGGGAGGGGACACAGCCAGGACAGCTGACACAAACTGACCAAAGGGCTATTCCGTACCATGTGATGTCTGCTCACCCATATAAGCTAAGAGAAAGGAGGAGGAGGTGCAGGGCATTCGTTATTATGATGTCTAGTCTTCCTGAGCAACCACTACGCATACTGAAGCCCTGCTTGCCGGGAAGGCTGGACGTTGCCTGCTGATGGGAAGAAGAGAATAAATCTTTTGTTTTCCTTTGCTTCTGCCCACAACCTTTTCTTTTGCTTTATTAAACTGCCTTTATCTTGACCCATGAGGTTTTTTTCCATCCTATTTTCTCCTCTCCCCCTGTCCTGCTCAGGAGAGGAGTGATAGAGGAGTGACTTGGTGTCCAGCCAAGGTCAATCTACCACAAATATCCATAATCTTCTGAACCCTTTACTCACATCCATGAGAGCTTACTCCAACAGGGAGTCATGTTATGTTCTGCAAAAAGAAGTGTGCTTGTTTTTAAGATGTGTAGTTTAGTTTCAAAATAGCATAACATCTTCTTAGTTGCTGATAGAAAGAGGTCACATTCAAAGAAAAAGACTGATGGATTGGAGCTCAAAGAAAAAAAATGGCCTTTATTGATACCAAACATATTTGTCCACACAGTGTTCAGTTATGAAGACTTTATTACGTACCAATTTAAGTTTATACATACCAAATGTTCTTGAGTCAGCAACACAGGCGGGACTGCCTTGTTCCAGTAGATCTTTTTTCCACTCTAAAGACGCTATTTTTTAAATAAAGAAACATCAATAACCGTGACAGGGTTCCCTCAGTGGATGGACATTCCAGCATGCCATGAAGTTGTCTCTCCCCAGAAGTATTTCCACAGCCTTGAGGGAATCATAAACTACTTAGGAGGAATGGGATTCACAAAGCTCTCCCAGCCAGCTGGATCACTGCTTGTGAGCAGGTCCTGAGGACAGCTAACACTGCAAGAGGCCACCAAGAAAAGGCAGCAGTAGAGCACCTTGCCCAGTTTTGAAGAGATGGGAGAGAGGGAGGAAGGAATCAGAAGACAAAAGGGAAGAGTTGAGAAGTTAAAACTCCTCATGCTCTCTAAACCTTGATTTTGGAAATATACTCTGTGTACATATATTGCTTACTATATAACAATATTTGCATCCAAAGCTTATAGAAGCAGTTACCAAACAAATTGAACAAAATGTCAATAAAAAGAACAAACCTGCAGCCTTGAAGAGCCTCTGCTGGGGAGCTACACCAGTTAAAGGCATATAACCTCTCTTACCAATACTGCTATGCTGTTAGTGAGTGCACCCCACCATCTACACGCATATACACTTGTGTGTGTGTATATATATATATGTATAAATAGTCCAGACTTGCTTTGTGGCTGGGAAGAGTATTGTGTTCACACTAGCGAGCACTCAGCCAAGAGGAGTCCAACAGAGACAAGTCTCAAAAGAAGAGAGGAGCTGTGCCTTTGTACAGACTAAATTTACAATGGAAATGGACAGTCCTGAACCATGAAACTCAACTCATCATGTACAACAGCCTTTTTAGGTGGAGAACAATGCTTGTGGCAGTCCCTTCCTCCAACTGCCTCCACACTTTGCCCCTTGGGGGTCTCCACTGTTCCCTTTGGGTAAGTGTCCATGTCCACCTCTCTCCACAGCTGATCCCTCCTCTCACATGAGCAGCACCAGCTCACTGATAAGATAATCAAACCAAATTGCTTGTATTAAGAGAAAGCTTAGCCCCTTTTTTTTAAAGAAAGCCACTGACTTGTGCATATAACTAGTACCCAGACAAGCAGTCTGCTTTTCAAGAACTGCTAAGCACCTCGTGTATGTCCTGTATATACCCAGTATACACATATATATGTATACACTGTGTGTGTATATCCTGTTTAATTTCAGGGGAGCTGTAGGTTGCTCCTCACTTTTGCAAATCAGGTCCTTGAGTACCTAAGAACATATTTGGGAAACTAACCTCAGACTTTTTTTTTTTTTTTTTTTTGTTTTAATCTTGGCCATAAATTCTATCACTTATGAGTCAAAACCCCATCTGCTCTAAATTTGCACTTGATTTCATGCACAAATAGGGTTCACACATGTAAGTCCTGTCACTTGTGTGCTCCCAGAGGCAGTGCATAAATTACCTATGCACAAAACAAGAGGTCGGTCAGCTTTACCTTGTGCGCTGTCGAGTAAGTGCACATCAAAGGGCATATTGTGTTCCTGGAATGAGAATGAGGAGTCCTGGCATAGGTCTCTCTGCCCCACACAGAAATGCTGCATTTTTGGGGCACAAAAGAAAAAAACACTCCTGACAACTTTAAAAAGACATCTCCCAGAATTAATCAGCCAGTGAAAGTTTCAGAAGGAATCAGGGTTTGGGTTAGCACTAACAGCTAACACAGCAGATTTCACAGAGCTGTTTGAAAGTTGGGTTTAATCTTAGAACAGATAGTAGTAGGTCTTCATTAGAAATTATGCCCATCTTTCTTAGAACATGGCTGTGAGGAGCGATATTAAATCAGGTGTTAAAATAACTCTGTATGATCAGGATAGACACAGGTAAGACACACTCAAAGCCAGTTTGATGGAGACTATCAAACTCTGTGGAAATCACAGGGTTAACTTAGATCAGCCAACATGAAATTAAATACAGAGTGCTCCTGCAAAAGTGCTAACTCCAGAAGTGTATTCAGCAGCACGGTGTTTCACATGACTCCTTCAGTCCCTCTTCTGGACGAATTTTCAGTGGAAGACAAGTGCTTTGAAAAAGTAGGCATCTCACTTTGACTGTTTTATACTCCGGTCGTAATCTGTACAAAAACCAGGATCTTAGTGAGAAGTGAGGGAGGAAAGACACTGAGTCTGAGTGGATCCTTCCCAAATAAATAAATTAAAAGCATAGTAACACACAATGACTACCACAGCTTGTAAATTAAGGCAGTAACTGGTGCATAGTGAGGCACTGATGTATAGCCTGGAGGAGGAACAACTTCATCTGAACTACAAACAATTAATTTAAAAAAAAAAATACTTTGAAGAAAAAAATTGTCTCCAGACCAGCTTGTGAATAAAGTTTACCAAAAGGCAACCCTGATACTCCACTAGCAGCACAAAAATGGAACCATTGCCCAAGTCTAGCATAAAAATTAATTTTTTTTTTTTTTAAATGTAGCCGCTTTGACATCTCTAGCTAAACACTCTAGTGGTGCCTGGACAAGGGTGGCTCAGGACAGCACACTAATCTGCACCAAAAAATACAGTGCCCTGCACAGGTATCCAAGATTGCTGTTGAGGTGGGTTGACCTTGGCTGGACACCAGGTGCCCACCAAGCCACTCCTCTATCACTCCTCTCCTCAGCAGGACAGAGGGGAGGAAAAAATAGGATGGAAAAAAACCTCATGGGTCAAGATAAAGGCAGTTTAATAAAGCAAAAGAAAAGGTTGTGGACAGAAGCAAAGGAAAACAAAAGATTTATTCTCTTCTTCCCATCAGCAGGCAATGTCCAGCCACTTCCCAGGATGCAGGGCTTCAGTATGCGTAGTGGTTGCTCAGGAAGACAAACATCATAATAACGAATGCCCTGCCTCCTCCTCCTCCTTTCTCTTAGCTTATATGGGTGAGCAGACATCATATGGTATGGAATAGCCCTTTGGTCAGTTTGTGTCAGCTGTCCTGGCTGTGTCCCCTCCCAAGATCTTGCCCACCCCCAGGCTGTGGGTTAGGGGGGAATGTTGGAGAGACAGCCTTGATGCTGTGTGAGGGCTGCTCAGCAGTAGCCAAAACACTGGTGTGTTATCAACTCCTTTCTAGGCACCAATACAAAGCAGAGCACTATGAGGTCTGCTCTGGGGAAAATTAACTCCATCTCAGCCAGACCCAATACAGCTGCAAATGCAGCTCCGGTTAGTGCCTGCTCTGAGCCCTGTGGTGCAGGTCTCAGTCCACACCATGCTTCTGCTGCCAGAACAGCAAATGGTCCTGGCCATCAGCTAGCATCTCCATGGGATATGTCTCCAAACTGAGACATCTCAGCTTTGTCAGAGCCACCTGGTTTTCTCTGAGCACTGATACTCTGTGAGGTGCATGTACGCTCAGAGGTCCTGTCATCTGGCCACTTGTGCCATGGGAAGAGGAAACAATTTTTCTTTGTCTTAATTTTTGTCCATCTTTCTCTTCCCATGGCCAAAGCTGAAGCCATCACCGTTAAGTTCAACCTAGCAGGACCCCTCTGGTGACCCTATGCAAATGTGAGCCATGGCTTCAGTGAGCCCCGGCTCACACTTAGAAAGTGTGCAAACAACAGTGCTACAGCTCCACCAGAATAAGAGGGGGGAAAGGAGTCCAACATATCTTCCTCCAAACTGACCACAGCAATTTGGGTTAAAGCAACAGTGAGATTCCCAGAGTGGTCATGGGAGGCTGGGCATAGCCCTGAAGGTCCGCAGAATATCTCAGTTTCTGGAAGTTATTTTTTATCTCCCTAATTCACATATTTTCTTTTCTTTTTCCTTTCTTCCAAAATCTTCGGTTTTAATTTTCTTTTTTTTTTTTTTCCTTTTTCACAAGGATAACAAGCAGTCCTATTTGTAGTTTCCTGATACATTTTATATTTCTAAGTGATAGGGTCAAACTGTATTTCAAGTCTTACTCAAGATCTGGACAAAGTTTCAACTGCTTTCAAAAAGTAGTTTTGGCCTAAACTTACTTCACATTAAGAGTCAGACTGATGATTATTTAACATTAAGTCTCTTGTTTCCTTTTGGATAGACAAGATTTTGTGAGAGCTGCTTTAACACCCAAGCTGGTACCAGTGTGAAAGCCCATTGAGACAAACAGATTTTATAGGAGCAAGCTCTAAGACCGTGTGTCCGGACAAGTTTGTTAGATGGCCAAGAGATGCACATATGTACATACACATGCAGGATGCAGCTAGGTAGTACAGCCACAGCCTAAATCTCAGTCTTACACTCAGAAATAAAAACCAGGTATAAGAGGCAGAACTTGACCAGACGTCTTCTGGCATTCAATTAAGAAAGACCATTGGCAAAGAATGCTTCAGTAAAGGTATGCTTTGAGACTTATTTTTCTCTACTTCAGCTGAAATAGCAATAGAAAATCATTTTTAAAATCACTTCCCTGACTGTTAACTTATACTGTCTCTGTGCCGGGAGCTCCATGTACAAAACTGGTTGACTCCTCAATCATTAAGAAAACATGCAGTACCAGCATTAGCTTGTAACTTAACTTTTCAAATCTTGTCAGAGATTGCATTCAACCTCTCAGCTTCCACTCAACTTTCTTGTCTTGTTTTTAAGTTTGTTTCTTTTCAGTACAACTAAAGGAATTTGCTCTCCCTCCCTCCTCCCCTCCTCAAAACCAGACTTTTGCATCAATCAGTCTCACTGGCACCCTCACCCCTAGACTTCATACATTTCTGTGCTGTGACTGCAGACAAGTTCCTTAAAACAAAACCTTTTTTTTAAAATCTAAATTTAACAGCATCTGAAGGTTAAATACTATGCAAAGCGAGAGAAGAGAAGACAGTGACAGGAGAGCACTCAATCACCGTATAGTTTCTCATCTCACTGAAGGCATGCTTTGAGTGTTTGCCTAGGTGTTGTCTAGCTTACATGATACAGTACAGTGCCCATCAGCACTTCTGTTTGGAAGCTCGCTTCTTAGAAATCTCCAGCAGGCTCATTACTCATAAATCAGAAGGCAGCTTTCAACCAGGCCTGGGAATCTGGAGACTCTGCATGAAGAGGGAGTTCTGTCTGCTCTGTGGGTTTCAGAGCGAACGGGGGGTTGGCTTGGCTGCCTATCCTTGTGCATTCAATCAAGTGAATTGCACAACCATGCTGCCTTGCTCTATTTAATGTAATGTTTCCTGAAATGTCATTCATGAGTAATACAACTTACGGTTGTTGGGAGGGCAAGGAGGTCCACAGTCTAATAATCTAAAACAAGCTATCTAAGGGACGGAGAAGACACGAAAGTGTTCCTTCCATTGGATCAATTTAAAAATGCCTATGTGTTCAAAACTTACTTTTTGTCCCTACGACAACAGATGTGAAGTAACTTCCTGCATCTAGATGGATCCTCACTGATTTTAGAAGTCTGTTCCTTGTAAAATGTCTTCTGGGGGGAGACTGATTTTGCAAATCTTGACCTCAGAATTTGTAGCTAGGTGCTATTTTTTAATAATTTTTAAGTAAGTCTCACCTAAACTGAAACACATCCAAGATAAGAAAACTTGGAGACACAAGTCTCGTCCTCAGAGACTCTGGAGATGCCTCATCCTGTCTTCTTTGACAGGACAGAGATTGAACAAAAGTGATTGCTTGGAGTCCACATTTTGATATGATTTCCAAATCAGGAATTTCTGCAGATGAAGAAGATATCCTTAGTAAATCCCTTCACAGGATCAGGACTTTAGACTCTAAAGTTGTCTTTCCAAATAGAAAGGTCAAGGCAAATGTATATTCGTCCATTTTGGAAATGTATGTGCAGGGACAAAAGATGTGGTCTTGAAGTCAACCAGTATCCAAGGCAATTTTCTGTGTGGCCTCTGTATTTCAGCCATCCAAGAGAGTGTAAAAACCTGCTGAGGCCAATGGGCATTTTCAACTGACATCAGTGCACTTCAGAGCAAGGCATTCACCTAAGGACCCAAAGGTAAGAAGCTTTCTTGTTCTTTTTTCATCTGCTGAGGAATACAGGGTCAATTTTAGTGCTAGTGTAAATAGAGATGTATATAGTTGAGGAGCATCAGTAATTTAAAACATCATATAATTGACTCCCACCTCGGAGGATTATTATTTGAAATGCACTAGTGATGTCTCCAACCGCTCTTACTATGGAAATATTGAATAAGCAAAGAGTAGTAAGTTGGGTAGTAAGTTTTTTCCAGAGGAAAAAAAAAAAAAGCACTATTATTAATTCAAATCCATTAACTGTGTTAAGAAAGGAGAAGGTGATTTATTCCAACTCTTTTCTACTTCAGTGCAAAGCAGCTGGTTTTTAATCATCAAGGATGGTTGTGTCATTGAAATAGAGACTGCTAGCTGGATTACCTTAAAAACTTGCCAATTAATAAACTGAGCTCCATACAGCCAAAAATAATAGCGCTTAAAAGTAGCTTGTCCTATCTCTGTTGAGAACGGACATCTGTCTGCTCTACTAACTATGAAGAACTAGGACCTTGAGGACAAAGAATGTAATATATTGACTGATATCTGTGCATTTTGGAAGGTTCGTTGGCTGTTTTTTATATTCTTCACATCTCAGGTTTCTCCGCCTTTCAGTCTGTACTTCTAGAAGATCCTCACCTAGATTCAGTAAGCTGCATTATTAGAGCCACCTCCAGCTATAGTTACTGTGAGTAGCTGAGGCAAACCCACTTCTACTTAGGAACAGCATAAAATACACTATAGTAAATTAATGGAAATTACTACTCATCAGTCAAAAGGCAAAATAATTGGGTGCCACAATATTTTTTTTTGCCTGTTCATCATCTCCCAGAGATCCAAAGTCCCCTTCTATCAAAGTGTGTATCAACAGCTTATTTCATGTTATCTTTAACACAGAAACTATACAAGAGGTACCTTCCAGCCAGCTCAGTTCTTTCTAATTGCCACCCAGCTGCATAGTTGTTCAGTGGATAGTGTGAGTGTTTGTACTTCTTTCCACCATTTGCTATCACCATAGCATCACCATCATAGCTAACAAAGCCTGTAAGCATGAACAAGACAACCTGCGTATTGTACACATGATCAATAACGCAAAGCAGTATTCTCAGGGGATGACAAAGGTGAAGCTGCTCAACAACTGCACCTCTAGAATAATTTGAAGTCTATGTGGCCAGTACTCTACCATGTTTTGTGGCCACCTATTGTTCTACTAGGAAAGAAGGGGTGTTAGTAGTTATTTTTCTGCAAATTCTGCAGAACTGGGACTACAACTTCCTTCCTATTTCTTTATTTAAAACTAAATGCTTTGTCTCTGACTCAGTTTCTGAGAATTAATAATGATTCTACAGACAAAAGTCAAATGTTATTTTAGTTGACAGTATTTTCTAAAAGTCTAAAAAGAGGTAAATATTTGTTTTGTTCCTTAGGTACCTTCTCTGTGTATCAATCTCTCTCATGTGACTTATTTGCTACTGAAACTTCCTCTGAACCCATACTCGAGGGACAATAAACAGCACTCCCTACAGCAAATTTCATTCATGTGTACAAGAGATGTTCAAACAACGAACCCAAGGTTTTTTGCCTCCGTTATTGCTGCTGAGAGTTCTCAGAGACACCACCTGGATCAAAAAGAGGTCTGCATTGGATTTTTTAATTTTTAATGGCAAAAGGTTAAACAAGTTGGTTAAACAGATGAAGGGAATGATTGCTGTTCAGGTTTGCTGGTTTGTCTGAACAAGAACTGTCTTCAATGTGTTAATGACAACAACGCTAGGGTAAGACAGAGTAAATCTTGCTTAGTCAGCGCCTTCCTGACCAGGATGTGTTTTATAGCAAAACAGAGTATATGTTGCTTGCCTTCAGCTTGCTTTAAAAGCATAGTCCTGGTCAAGTCTAGGCTGGAGATTTCTTGAATCATAGTGTATTGTTTGGAGCTAAGTGATGTTTTGTTTCAATTTCAGCCATTTGATTAATAGAGTGTGTTTATACTCTTTCCCTCTTGTTTGTTGGATGAATATAGACCTGACGAACAATAAGGGAAAAGGGTTTCATCAGGGACTGAGTAATACTATAGAAACCAAAATGTGCATATGAAAGAGAGAGCGTGAGTGGAAGAAAACACTCTCTTCTATTTCCTGTTGAGTTGACGGTGAGGCTGGAGGAGACCCAGTTCCTCCAGGGAGTTCATTTAAACTGTGATACAACAGTTATTCTGAAAAGACCGAGGGACCCTCTGACAGCACTCAGCTGCTTTATTGACTGCTGCTACGAATTTGCCCCTGGTTTGAACGCTCAGGCCAAAGGGCAGCTTGAATGAGGAAGCTGAGTTTTGGGTGATGCTAGAAACTGGGGAAGGATTTGGGGTGAAAGGAGCTGCAGTTGACACAAAGTGTGTCTTCTCCACAAGGAATATGCAGCTTACTTCTGTGATGTTCCGTGATAAAGCTTCAGCATCTGAAAGTATTTTGCAGTATGGACAGAGTGGAACCGAGTCTCTTGGTCTGGGGAGTGGTTTGCAGGTATGTCCTTTATGTTGGACTTTGCATGGATCTTCAGGAGGGGCAGAAATATAGTTTTACCCCTAGCAGGTGCAAGAGGAATATAAAGCCAAAAGGAAGGTTAGCTACGAGTTGTGGGTTATTCTTCCACTGAAAGTGATGAGGGTGATTTTATTGGATCTCCAGCACCATGAGGACTTATGGCTATGTCTTCACTAGTCAGGAAAGTAGGCCCACAGCTGTCATCCTGACCAGGCTTTCAAAATGTCTTTGCTCCTCACACTTGCATCCCATTTCAGCAAAGTGTGGCCTTGCCCACACCACCTCTCATGGGAACAGTCTTGGCCCATGTCCCTGAATGAGGCCGGCATGTTGCCTGCACAACCATTGTGGCCAAAACCACAGAGACTATGCTACCAGCTGAACACTACAGGCAGGAATATGCCAGTGCTGCACTTCTGCCCTGACTCTGTTCAGTGTACTAACATAGATGTAACCTAACAGATGCCAGGATGAACGATACACAACATGCATGAGGAAAGTGGCCCAAAATAAGCAGTTCAGTCTCCTTTCCAAGAGAAGTTCACATGCTTTCTACACACCCTGTGTCCCTTTGTTGACCGGCAAGGTTAGAGATGACTAACACCTTTAGTTCCAAGAAGCTTTATGGCAAGGAGGAAAGCAAGCAGGGGCAATGCAAAAAGCCAAAATTGGGTTCCCACTGAGATGAGACCATGACCTCAGCCTTGTTAGAAGCTAGAGACTCTGCCCAGCAAATACATCTTACACCTGTCCTACCGCTTCAGCTCAAATCCAGGCCTTCAGCCAACAAGTGCATTCATCCCAGGATGAAACTGAGGAGGAACTATGCTTACTTAATCTCAGTTCTTGTGCAAATATGTATTTGTATCTAATGTGCACTTCTACTCAACCTTCAGTTCACAGCAAGGCAACACAAAACTTCTCTGCTGTTGTGCGAGTGGAGACGTCCAAGGTGGTGAGCATCTGAAGGACTGTGAAATGGAAGAGGCTTGAAGTGTTTGTTTCCAGCTACAGGTTTCCCAATGAATTATCAATAAAAAAAAAAAAGCAATACAGCCTTACAGATGGGCAGGATTAAGTTTACCGGCAAGGGACCTGGAAAAGTGTCCCAAAATTGTATTTCTGGCTGAGGACCAATTTCTATTGTGAAATGTTTTTTTTTTTTTTCTGAAGACAGTTCAGAGTGACGAAACCAACAGAGGAAGGACTATATTGTAGCCATTTCTTTCCTTCAGACTTTAGAAGCTTGTGACGCTGCATGAAAAGCAGCAAAAAATCTGAATGTTTCCTGCATTTGGTTTTAGATGGGATTGTACTGGCTATTGCAGATGCTTGTTAAAGTTTCTCATAATGTGAGGTTCACAATGTATTTAAAATTACTATCGAAAATTTCCAGGTGCATAGTGCACCTCTTTTCACAGTATATAAGGGTGTCTTGTTCTCACAGTCGAAGCACTCTAGTCATTTTGCCCATGGTCCTTCTGAGCACTTCTGAGTTAGGTGTGAGATGAGGAAAATCCATACATCTGGGACACTGTCATAAGCAACAGACAATGGCATTTTGGGTGACGTGGATGGGAGAGTGACCCTTTCTGAGTACAGAGTTATGAATGGGTCAGGAGAGAAAATCTTGAAGGCCATGGTGCTGCGGTGTTACATTTCGGGGAGGGGGGTATCGATTTAGGATGTGGGAGAGGACCAAAAGGAGAAGGATAATGGGCAAGTCCAGTACATTACGCAGGATCATGAGACAGAGGAGTTCAGGCTGAGGATAGGACAGACACCCTAGCTGAAGAAAGGTTGTCACATGCCCAAATTCAGTGGTTTTTGAAAGCACCAAAGGAAAGGAAGTTTCTAAGGAAAATACTTGAGTTACAGTAACTGAGAGGGGTTTGCATAAGTCAAAAAAAGTTTGCATAAAGCTGAATTACACTGTTTGTCCTGAGTGAATGCCATCAGTGGGGAGAAAACTGCACTAGTGAGGGCTAGCAGGAATCTAGGAAACAGGTCTGTGTCCCCGAGATGGCACGTGAGGATATCAGAGCAATGGAAAGATTCTTTTTGTTCATCGGGCCAGGCTATTTTCAGGCAGTGAGGTTTGTATACTATACACATCCGTTATCAGTGTGCAAGGCAATACAACTTGTATCGCTAGCCCATTTCTGTTCTTCCAGTGGGATAGACAAAGACCTGAGAAAAGAGGTTTTTACAGGTACAGGTACTTATTAGCGTTTTGACAACCATTTCATAGAGTTGCAGCAACCAGAAGTGTCAGCTGATGAAGTGCTAATGGAAACAAATTTGTATAATTTGAAGTTATTTCTTACCATGTGATCCCAGGGAATTGTAGGGTCTTTTGTGACATCGTTTTTGAAAGAAAGACATAAAATTAATTATCTAGGATAATATTGGGTATCTGCTCAGCAAGGACATACGGGAAACTCAATAAGCTGGGAGTAGGTAACTTAGTCTCCCTGGTCCTACTTTAAGTCCCATAAGTAAAGGAGAGAAACTTGTGTTTAGAACTATTCCTTGATGAGTAGTACAGTGATATTTTTTCATTCGCTCAGGGTGAGTAAAGGGGTTTCAAACTCTTCACTAATTCCTCTCCTGTTCTCCCCATCCTTTCTGTGATGTTTTTATACTCTTTCTGTGATCCCTTACATACAGGCTCATTCAGATCATTACTTCACCATTTTTTCTTTTAATCAGGGAGAGCAGAGGGTGGGATAAAAGGAACCAGAAGCAAGTTGTCCTTCTGAACACAGATTGCAAAACATTAGCCTCCATTTTCACCAAGAGACAAGAGGAAATACCAGGGAAAGGCAGCTAAAGGTCACAGAATGGCACATTTTTTGTGTAGTTCACCAGAAGTATGTGAAAACAGCTGTAGAGAGAATGGCTAAATTATGTTTTAACTTTGGACTGAGCTCAGAATTTTGAACAAAAAAATCTACCTACCCTATTTATAGCTAGTTCTGTCACAATATTATACGCTGTTGCGAATTTATTAGCTGGCAATGTTTTTTTAATAAATCAGTGTGCAAGGCATCCTTGTAATAAAGAAGTTATAATGAGACACAAAACAAGATTTTCCTTTGAGTTCCTTGTCCTTTTGTCCTTGAGACTCTTTATCTCCTGTCCTACTAGGAAATGTCTAAGCTTACATGTCGATATGCTGAGAGAACAAAATGCCAGAGTGCCAATGGAAAGGTTTTTTTCATGTGGACAATGTTAGAGTACTGGTGGCCTCTGCAGAAGATAGGACCATATTTTTTGGCATACAATTATGCAGCCGCCACCAGAGCATGAAACAATATATATATTATGTATGGCAAAGCATCTTTTAGCCAGACACAGACTTAATCACATGAAAATTTAGCTTAGAAGTAGTTCTGTGTTCGTTCACATATCAGTAATATTTAAGAGAAAATAAATTGTTACTAAAAAGCATTTTAATTGTAAAAGCGATGCTTTTAGAATAAAAAGGACTGGCAAAGTTATACACATGCAAATCTGGGTACTCCCCCTTGTGACTATGAATTGCTATTAATATTTAAAGATTTAATAAACAATCATATGCAGAAAGAAATCACCTTGCCCTTCAATGCAAATATTTAAAGAATGTAAGGCCGTGAACAGGCTCATCAGTGAGTTTAACTCTCTTATTCAAACTATTTTGTGAAGTCTTAGAAATTTTATTACAAGAATGTGCTCATAAAAATGCTCATATTTGAATCCAAAGTAAAATTTAATTTCAAATATTTTCACAGCCATGTGTTGCATTTCTTTTCTAATAATACTACTTTCTTTTTTCTCCTTTTCTGAATACTCTGAAAAATGAGTATTAAATTTGTACATGCTGCTGCCGAACAAGGGGCATGGACTGTCAGCTAAAATTCACAGTTCAAAAGCCATGCCTTCTCTTGTGGTTTTTGTGTCCCTTCTACCAATCTAACTTACATAATTAACTGACATTGATTGCGTGTAGAGTTTCACTATCGAATATGGACCGTTCATTGTTTGCAAACTACCTATTAAGCAGGCAGTTTCATGGAAAAGTTCAACAAGTCATTTCAAATGACAAAAATTTCCTAGTAGGGAGATGTCAATATTAACAAATGAGTTTTCTCAAATTATTTCCTCAAATGCATACGGGAGATTTCAGATTATTAAAACTCAGTACTGTGCTTCCCATATCAGATTTCTCTCTGCCTTTTTCTGCTTTGATTATCAAAATGAGAAAGCTCTCAACTGCAAAAGATACAGTGGCTGATGGAGTCCAACAGGACACACTCTTGTCATACAAGATATAAAAGACATCAAGCTTCTCACAGCAGGATCTTGATTTCAGTTCCCAGTCACTTCAGGAAAAAGGATCTGACTCCACTTCATCATAGAAATATCAGTATGTTTATTTTATTTCATTTCTTACAGACTGGCAATTCAACAAAGTTTCATCTGTATATAGAATTGGATCAATTTAACTAGAAATTTATTGCATGCATCAAAGAATGACAAATAACTGTAAAGTCCATTAAATTTCAAAGTAATAATTACATACATAAACACAGACCTCCACCAGCACAGCTCCACTGATGACAATAGTTGCTTCAAATTTTTAGCTGCATGGGATCAGAACCAGACCTGGGCTGGTTTAATTCTACAGAGTGTCATACAGTCCTTAAGTGTGTCACCATGAGCAAGGGACAAGTTAGACAGCTGAGGGGGCCAGATCAGCTCTTTGGGAAGGTGGGGACAACGAACACTTTCAACTACAGTGGTGAAAGGGTTAATGTTCCCATGCCCATATACTACCAACAATTTTATTAACTTGTTTTCATTCCTTTTTTTTTTCATTCCCTTCTAATGCTGTTGTTCATTTTCCAATTCCATTTTTAGTATTTTTAATTCAGTTTTAATATCCTCCACAGGAATTTAAAAACAATCTACTCTTTAAAATTTAATTGTAGCATTTGTTATTCCATCAAAATACATTTTACATTTTCTGATCCATTTTGGTGAAGTAATTGGATAATAAATGAATAATGAGAACAACAAGACCCTTATTAACTTTTTAGTCATTAAACAGACTTAACATTTTAGAAAGAACAATAATTTTTCCAATAACATTCCAGAATAGTGATTATAATTACAATGGACCAAAACAAGTGTATAAAATTATACTGTCTTTCTTGGACAGTAGGATGGAAATTTGTAATTATTTACATTTTCCCCAAGCAGCATAAATGGTCAGCATTTCTTTCCAAGAAGGGATTGTGCCCTCTCCCACTGTAAGGAGCACAATCATCTAAGCATTAATAAGGATGATTGCTCAGGAGCGCTGGCAATCAGTCCCTCTGCGATGAACCTCCTTCTCCTGAGCAAGCGGATGAGGCATCAGTTAGTACTCCGGGTGCCTACTCTGGGTTCAGCCCGGGACACAGCTCATAAATTCTGAATCCCTCATCCATTTTTGTGTCTGCAAGAAGGCCTCACGAAAGCTCAGGAGATGCCACCAGCTCAGCTGTCAGCAGGGCTTCAGCAGCATCCCTGTACCAAGTGCAGAGGGCAGCCTTTCCCCAGTTTCCCAGGTGCCAGCCCAGGGCAAGAGGAAACACTGGAAGTGCTGCAGGGAACCTGCCTCCTCCACCACTCTCCTTCTAACAACGATTCCACACGCAGGTGCTTGGCATGAGTTGGGGTGAGATCTGTGGCATGGCGGGGCTCTTGGTGTCCAGGGGAACCTGGCCAGCTAATACTGCAGGACACTTGTTCTTCTTCCCAAGCATAGATGTTGGCAGAGCGATCTCACACCCTTGTGATCTCCCACACCAATTGATACAGCTTATCATTACAAGTCTGGTCCTGACTGGGGCCAGGAGAGCCACGTCTGGTGCAGAACAGAGCAGCCTTGCCCAGGAGTGGCTGATGCCACTTCGTGTACCCGCAGAACTGTCCACAAGTGGGACCCAGGAATGTACTGCTGCACAATTAAGTCCAGCCCTTAATATCGCCCAAAGTACCACTTTGGCACTTCACCCCACTTTACAACTTATTCAGGCCTGTCAATCCATCATCCTCTTCACCTCATGCTTGCTTTCTCTTTCTGTTCAAAAAATCCAGGTGAAATCTGGATGGCAAGAGACTTGAGCAGTGCTGAGGAGCCCCCGCACCACTTCATAGAATCATAGAATCTCTAAGGTTGGAAAAGACCTCCAAGATCATCAAGTCTAACCATCAACCTAACACCATCATGCCTACTAGACTATGTCCTGAAGTGCCATATCTACACATTCTTCAATCACCTCCAGGGGTGGTGACCACCCCTTCCTTGGGCAGCCTGTTCCAGTGCCTGACCACTCTTTCAGTAAAATAAATAAATTTTTCCTAATATCCAATCTAAACCTCCCCTGCCACAGCCTGAGGCCATTTCCTCTCATCCTATCACAAGTTATTTGGGAGAAGAGACCAACACCCACCTCCCTACAACATCCCTTCAGGTAGCTGTAGAGAGCAATGAGGTCTCCCCTCAGCCTAAATAGCCCCTCAGTCTTCTCCAGACTAAATAACCCCAGTTCCCTCAGCCGCTCCTCATAAGACTTGTTCTCCAGACCCCTCACCAGCTTCGTTGCCCTTCTCTGGACGCACTCGTATCACCCAGTGTACCACTTTGGCACTTCATCCCGCTTTACAGCTTATTCAGGCCTGTCAATCCATCATCCTCATCACCTAATGCTGGCTTTCTCCTTCTGTTCAAAATTTGTAAGGCCTTACAACAAAATGTAAGTGGGTGCTCTTGCAAAGTGTTGACTAAACTTTTCCTGTCACCTAATCAGCTGGAAATCTATCAGTGCAAGATATCTTCTGGCTGAATAAGAGCTGTTTTTCAGCCCCCTCAAGCAGTCCAAGGGGACCGAGCTTCATCCCAGTTCTCATCCCTCACACTGCAAATGCTTTTCAAGGAGCAGGCTTTAAATGTGCGCTAACCCTTAGTCTGGCCAGCAGTGCCTTTGAAGTCACAGAGGACTTCATTTTAAACACATCTCTCCCACAATTCTAAAATAGTCGCTGCAACAACTGACCACAGGGTTTCTGGAGCAGCACGGCTGGTTGTGTCCCAACAACCAGCAACACAAACTTCAGAAAAGTTTTATTTCAATGGCAGAAATAGCACAGGCCTGACTGCACAGAGCAGGACTTGGGTTTTTTAACATCAAGTAAATGCAATTTATCTTTTTTTTTTTTTTAAGGAGCAGTTGCCCACGGGCTTTTCTATTCAAGCTTAGGTGTAGTAGGTCGAAAACCAAGAGACAAAAAAGGACAGGTGACAACAATCTCAGTCCAGGACTATTGTGTTCGGCCCAGCTCTGCTGCCCCAGCCACAACACTTGGAGGAAGTGCCACACAAACAGAGGAAGCAGGATTCGGGCTGAGAAGGATTTAGTAACCGCATTACTACGCTCTCAGCACTGATGCCTGCAAAAGATAAAACCTGGGAAAAGACCTCGGGTTCCTACTCTTTATTGTTGCTGCCTGGGATTTAACTTGTATGTCTGAACTATGTACATATTTCACTAATTTAGGTGGGGCACCATGAACGTATTTATACGGCCCAAGACAGTGACAGGACTGCTGATGTTTACAGTAACAGGTTAGAGAGGCTTTGCCAAAGCATTCTTAGTTTTTAAAATGATCGGTCCGACCCAGTCCCCTTCCCCCTCTCCATTGTTATTTTGTCTGCTGGATTTACGGAAGAAGGAAATGGTAAATTACAAGAAAAAAATAGCATTTATCTTGCCAGGACGTGTTGCTTTGAACTTGGATGATATTAACATATCAATCAGATTCAGTGATATGTTAAACAAGGTTGTCCCTGGTTTATGGTTCACCAAAGCTGGGCATTGAACCATGGCTTTGTCTACATGGTGAGCAGGGAACTTAACTCCAGCAGTCTAAACACATCACATGGACACAAAGCACCAACGCTGCTTTAGTAGCGTGCAGAGCACCTTTTATTTTATCTGAGTTATGTTGACTCAAAATAACATTTACCCCAGTTTACAGTTTAGTTCAGACTCAAAATTTGCCCAGATGAAACTATTTCAATACAGTGACAATGGCTGAATATCCTTGAAGGAGGAAAGCGCAGAACAGGGAATACAACGACAGACTACAAACGCTCTGTTTAAAGTAGTCTTGTAAGAGGAAATATTTTTGGATAACATTTCCAGCTCCCAATCAAAGTTTGGCCAATTAGATGGAAAATTAATTTAGAAAGGAAACATTAATTAGATTTTGATACAGAGGCTAATTCCAAAACTTCATGAGGCTTCAAAGATTTGCCTGCTCCACTCCGTCGTTTCCTGATATGGAATATTCATTATTTCACTATAACTCCTCAGGCCAGGGACAGCTTAATTTAACTACATTGCTTCCTTTGGGGATGACTAGGAACTTGATACTTAAGTGTTAAATGGTCATACTGAACTGCATAGTAATTTGAACTGGACTGAACTGGATTTACCATACAATGAAGCATACCATGCACCAACTTACTGGCTACAAGGAATTAAAAAAAGAAGAGAGCAAGAGTAAATCAAGTAATTCCCGTAGCCTGGGAAGACATCTTACCATTTTCCTTATTGCCTCTTTTAGGAAATAACACAGACACCAAAATGAAGAAATATATACAAATAATATTTAATCTCACTTGTCTCTTCTTTCAAAATGACACTTTTCCTCCCATATGTAAGCCAACAGTGAAAACAGATCTCAGTAAATAAATAATAAAATAACCAAATAAATCCTTTAATAAACAATAGCAATGCCCCAAAAGTAAATTATAACAATGCCCCAAAAGTAAATTAATCCTCAGGCTTTAAACAAATATAGACAATTTAACTGAAAACTGTAAATTTTTTCTCAGGGAATTGTAAGCTGAGAGCTATAGTGAAATCTCAGTGTAATCATAAACATAGTATCTACTACAAAAAACGTTGCAAACACATTATTGTTTGGAAAATGAAATAAGTCCTTGGAAAAGTACTTTTACTTAATATCAGTAAACACAGTGAAACAGTTAATCAGCAGACAGATTTCACAAATACATTTTTAATACTCAGACTGACTATCCACATTTTACACAATTAACTTCTACATTGACGAGGTATTACAAACTAATAGAATGGGAGCTACAGATTATAAAAAAAAAAAAAAAAAAGATGCTGTAGGTTCAAAGCACAGGATCACAGCACAGTAATAATTCTCTGTAAGTGAAGAGAGAGGAAAACCCCAAACTTTCTAATTTAAGAAATCAAGTAGCTACAGAAAACATAGTCCAGTTTCCTGTGGCTTTGTGTCTTGTGGTTGAATCATCCTGTGTCTAGTAAGACACAAGCTCTGATTGAAACTTTTCCTGTGGTTGAGGCATCTATCAGCTCCCTTTCTCTCTCATGTGGATTTTCTGATGTCAAGTAATAACGTTTTGCTTATAACAAAGTCTTTCCCTCAGCAGGAAAATAAATCAAGCCCCTCAACTCTGCTCAGCTACTAATTTTCACTAAACACAGAAGAAATGAATGTCAAGTTTCCTTCATCAAATAGATTGAAATTAGTTAGCAAATTCAAAAGTTATAGAGGACTGAAAGACAGGCACACAGGCAGTGTAATGAGAATATGCATTTCTGTATGAAAGCAGGTTAAAAGTGCAAGTATTTTGGGTGCACATGCTTTTGTCTCAGACAAACTTCTCCCTTTCTAAAGACTAAGTTTTCCTTCCTATACCAATTTGCACATGAGATGTGAATGGACAACGTATGTGCTTTTTTTTTCAGTAAGAAAAACTGCAGTAATAGGGGAGGAAAGAAATCCAGCATGGGCAGGTGGAGAGGAGTAAAATATCTGTGAAACTGCTACTCAATGCAGGTAGTTCTGTTAACGAGGTTAAGCAGATGGTTTTTGTAAGGTATGCTGATGTGCTTTACTGGCAGCAGGAAACTAATACTCTGAGACGAGTAGAGTAGGGGGTTGGTAGTTTATGCATAATATGAAAAGCTTTTGTTTTCCCTATAGAAACACTGAGGCCCATCTCTGAGCCAACCATCACTGTACCAAGTTTCTAGCCTCCTATCCACTGAATATTCTGGGATAACCCACATCAGCAAAAATAAGGGCTGGAATAAATAAATCTGAATTCCACACTCTTCGGGGGCTCCCTCGCGCTTTATGTGAACTCTCTTTCTTTAAGTGTAGAACAAGATTTCTAGGTCAATGCCAAAAAGGAAAAGGAGGACAGATCTGCTTCAGCCTTTCCTTACGTCCTAGTAGACAGTCATCACTTCAGCATTTTTCTCTTGGGGAAAAAAATCTCTCCTTGCTCAGCTTTTGCCTGAAATACATCCACTATCAAGAAGAGCATGCAAAAAGACAAACAGCTATATTTTCTTCTAAAAGTGCTTTAATAAAACATGTCTACAGCAGGGTTAAAGGCTGCATAGCCAAACCTTGACAGCAGCAACTCTGCTATTGCAGGGCAGCAGTGGCACTGCTCCTCCTGCTCTCCTCTCTGCCAGATCACCCGAAGGTGAATATGAATTTACTGTTGACTGTGAACGAGGCCTCAAAGACCTTCCATGACCAGACAAGGCAACATCAGGGTCTTACTTGCCTACTCAAACAATAATTTAGTGTATGCTTTAAAAAATTAAAGTAATCTGATGAATTTAAAGATGCATTTCATCTGGTGAGACAAACTTTTACAATGGGGAAGGATTAGCAAACCTGTAAGAATATTTCTTTGCCACAAGAGTTTCCACAATTAACTGAGTCTAACAGATTTTGGCTATGTTCCCCAGAAAAAGCACTAGAGGTCATGCATGTTACAACTATGGTTTACCTCAGCCAGTAATACCAATTATCCTTCACATCTCTCTTCATTTTTTCTAGGGAGGTCATTTCTTCTTGGACTCTTGGCTCATGGCATCTGGCTGGGAGCTAGGGATATATTTTAAAGTCCTTAAAATGAATCCTTAAGTCAGAATTAGCTTACACAGGGATGCAGAAGTAGCCCAGCAGAAACAAAAAGCTCCAGTCATCAGCTCAACCCCATTGACAAGACTTTTCCATCTAGTTTCTTTGAGAAGAAGGAATCAAATGAGTTAAGGAAAGTCTGCCCTGACAAGTTTGAAACCCAGATTCCCAAAGTCAAGCTGTCTTCTTGAGTATGAGAAGCATCTGGATTTAGGCATGCAAACCCTCTCTCCGAGGAATCTCAGGTGGCACTTGGGTCTCCATTCAGGAACCTCTAAAGAATGTCTGTTATGGCATTTGATCCTTTCTGAGATAACCACATCTTCCGATACTTCCAAAATGGAAGACCAAATGGGATCTTTTAAATATCGCCTGCTTAAGCCTACTTGGCCGCACTGGCCCAGAAGAGTCATGAACAAAAATTAAACCTTTCATATAGTTCCCGTGGAGGTTTTAAAACCAGTTGTTGGAAATGAGCACCTGAAAGGCTCTGCTTTTCATATGCTGTCTGCAAAGAACCAGCAAGTACCAGTCCCAACCTCCATAGGCTTTGACGGTTCTCATCTGACTGGAAGCCCCTACCTCTTTTCCCCTGCTTGATCCACCTGGACTACCCAAGCCATGAGAGGAATCAGTCAGCACAAATTTTGCATGTAATTTACCTGAGATTTTAATTACCAGCCAAATCAAACAGCAGAGGGTTCGGGCAACACACAATCCATTTGGGAATTCACCACCTGCCTGGCTCAAAAAGCATAAGCGAAACCACATTGTTTTATAGGTTTCAAAAACAGAAGGAAGATGAAAAACAGTAAGCATTTGATTGCTTTTGCTTCTAGCATAATAATTTATCTTGTAGCTGGATTTTAACAGAACTATTGTAGCAAACTGCAACCTTTCAGTGGCTCAGACTGTAGCTTTGGGTCCATCTGCGTTTTCCCAGAGATGAGACTGACAGAAACTTGATTTGTTCTGTGAATACAGACCATCCTATACAGTTAAGGACCCTGCGGGAAAAAAAATTATGTAAATGTCATGGGCACAGAAGGAAGAGACAAATTAACGTAACACAGACAACTTATTTCTGATATTTTGTTACTTTGTAGTGCTTGACTTGTGAGATAATTAATGTAGTTTTTACATGCAATTCCATTAAAGACAAAAAAATGAGGGAGGGAGTACTGGAAAACTTCATGAGTAGTCATCAGGTCCCGAAAACTTAGATCCACAGCACAGCCTAATTGTCCTAATCTGCCTAAGCATTTGGTGACACTGTAGAAGACTATTGTCTATGCCCAGCCATGGGAGGGAGATGAGACAGATATTTATTGAGTACATTTCAAAGCTATTTGTTAGACAGCAAATGAAAGATGAAAGTTGGGAAAGCACAGTTCAATCACAGAAGAAAAATGTATTTTCTTTTTGGAAAACTCTGCTGTTCTTGCTCTCCCTGGCTTCTCTCTCCATCCCCACATCTGTTCCCACTTACTTGGTCCCCATTTTCTCACTGGGAAGCATCAGACAATCTTTACTGCAGGCACAAGTATCTGTTCCAAGTGTCTTCGAGGGAATACATTCTTAGTCATGCTTGTACTCTACTGGGTGTCCTTGCCTTACATACAAGTCCAGGTCCACATGTGTCCCAAGCCTCAACTCAGCAAAATACTTACGTGAAGACCTCACTGTATAGAAGTGCTTAATCCTTAAAATCTCTAGCATGCGTTTAATTTTGAGAACTCACTCCACAGAAGCTAGCAGAAGAGCAATGTTCGTCACTGCCTTCTCCTGAACTGATGCCTGAAACCTGCATATGGCACTTACTTCTGAGACTGACAGCAAAAAAAAAAAAAAAAAGCATATTTAATTGTAGAGCAAACAGAACATTTTTTGTTTTAAAATAAAAATAGGTTGGTAAGAAAGACTGTTATTTCCCCATGCTTTTCCAAGGTGAGCTAATCAGGAATTTTCTTCCTCATTTTGTTATATACTCAAAACTCAGAGCAAGACATTCCTTAGGCTGGCTTGTGAGATTTCTGCTGGGTCTCTGTGTCCCTTGACCCAGGGAGAACCAGTGAGCCCCTGGACCACTCATGTTGGACAGAAAAACCTCTTCCTCACTCCTTCACTGACCTTGCCCCTGGGAAGGCTCCTTGCCCTCAGCCTTCTATGTGGCTCAGGTGCCCTTTAGAGCTAAAGCACACCACAACCACTCTGATGGAGGGGAAAAAATGCCCAAAGACACGACAACACCCGTATCTGCCCGTTGCTTGTGGGTAAATGATTGTGATCCATGGGAAGAATAGAGAACTGGCATGGATGGGAGAACAATATCATAAGACCAACAGGCTGCTGCGCAAAATAATGACTTAATAGGCAATGCCTGTAAGCATTTGTTGTATTAATTAATTGCAATTAACCTGTTTCAATTACTAGGAAGATCATCATTCTGTTAGAAATGGCAAGTGTTCAGCGTGCAATGAAGCAGCTAAATGTAGAAAATCATCACTCAGAAAATCATAGCTCAGCAAGAGAAGAACATTGCTATTAGGTCTTCTTTTTTTCAGGAGAAAAGGAGCTGACATAACAGGGCAGGACATTTCCCACTCAGAAAACGTGCATGCTCAGGCAAGCTGGAGGACTGTGTAAAGCAGGCAGCTGTGGAGAGATGAGTAAGTCCCATCCATTCAGAGATAAAACAAATTTTTTTTTTTTTTTTTTGCATAGGATAGTCTAATGTGGAAACTGCCAATCCTTCTCCCCTCACTACTTCTTTGATGTTCATTTGCTTTAAAATTTTTCTACAGTGATGAACAACAGAGATTGCCAGTAAGTATTTGCAAGCTCAGCAGCAAAGCAGAAGGAACTGATGATTTGTTGCTCAAAATGAAAGCTTGAAAATGACTGTCTACAGTCATTCCCTTCTGTTTGCTTCACTGTTACAGGATAAAGGGAAGCAAACAAAGTATGATGGCAATAGCTATAATAACTCATTAATGTCTGCAAAACTTCTGTGGGAGGTTTCTAAGTGTGCAATATATCACTCGAAAGGGATACTGAAGAAGATATAGAATCATAGAATGGTTTGGGTCAGAAGGGACCTTTAAAGGTCATCTAGTCCAATCCCCTGCAAGGAGCAGGGACATCTCCAACCAGATCAGGTTGCTCAGAGCCCCGTCCAACCTGGCCTTGAACTTTTCCAGGGATGGGGCATCCACCACCTCTCTGGCCAACATGTTTCAGTGCTCTACCACCCTCAGTGTAAAAAATATTTTTCCTAATGTCTAGTCTTATTTTCGCACAGCCCACCTCTTTTAACTTATACTTTTTACTTGCAAACGATGATTTTTTGGTAGTAAATTTCAACGCTGCCAAAATTACCATGAGAACAGCCAGAAGCGCACCCAATCCAGCACCCTGCCTGTGAGGGTGAGATGCTCCGGGAGTAGCACAGGAACAGAGTCAGACCATTATGAGACGGTAATATTTCTTCCAGACACATCCCACCATCTCAAACCGTTGCACATGTCGCACATGAGGAGCCCAGGCAGCACAACCGGCTCCTCCAGAGCCCAGCCATGCTGGGGACCCCCTGTGCCCGCCCAGAGCAGGAGGGCGGGTGGCGGCACTAGGTGGCACTGGTGGCCCTGCGGTTGGGGACTTTTGACGGTTCTCTTGTGCTTTAGGCGCCATCTGGTGGGATTAACGAGTTTTTTTTTCCTTAAAAAGTCCTGTTCTGTGACTGTCACTAGGAACCACGCTTTCCACGTCTTTCAGTAAATGTAAATAACTAGATATCAAAATACAAAGCCATTGCGTTTTTCTAAACCGAATAGTATTTCCCCTCCTTTCTCATTGCACTTTTGGAAAGGAAAACTTCTTTCTTTTCTTAAGGCAGAGCACTTACAAATTCTGATTTTTGGCCAAAAGCATTTAATCAGAGACAGTTCGGCTTAGAGAAAGGCATGGATGCGCTGCCAAACGCAATCCTGCTGCTGGATAAAAGAGCGTTTCAGTGTCCTTTCCTCCATAGCTCTTTGGCTTCTTCTTCCTGTTTCCTCCTGAGAACTCAAACAAATAGGGAGGAGAAACCAGGGAGACTGCCACGGGAGGAAAGAGCACAAAGATCAAATGAGCAAAATCACACATCCATACAGACTTCCAATCCCTTTCCCATCCTCTCTCCCCAATAAAAAGAGAAACAACAAAGGACTGGTCCTTTGCAATACTCCCCAACATCAGGAAAGTATCTAATCATCCTTCAACATGCTGCACAATAATGGCAACCACCTAGCAAGGGTTTTCTTCCATGAAATTTAATTGAAAACCCGCTCGTTTCTGAATCCATTCTTAGCTTGTTTGGCTTGAAATGCTTTAGTAACAAATAACCCTTTATTTTATATCCAAAGAATATTCCTCCCAGACAGAAGAGTGCATTATTTATGCCTCTAAAACTCTAGATTCTGCTTTGCCATTTCCTGGACAGCATCCATTGCCAGGTTGAAGGCACTGTGTAACAGGTATACATGAAGCTTTCCAAAAGCAGGCATCTGTTTCACATTTCGAAAGACTTTTACACTACTGTAAAGGCTGGTGGGGGGAGGAAGGGGGCTTAATTTCAGTCTTGCTCATGTGGAAGCTGACAAGGAAAGTTTCCTTTCACTTCTTTAGGTGCATACGGTAGATTTGGTCTTTTGCTTCTACCTTACAAACACATGCTGAAAAAAAAGAAATTGCCAAAGAGGTGTGACACAGAGGAGCAGCTCTGGCCCTGGGAGCCGGTGGGTGACTGGTGCTGGGGACTCCACTGGTCCACCTTGAAATGCAGAAGGGCTAACTTCTTCTTCCTGGGATTACCAACAGCTGCACACCAAAGCCAAAACTCAGACTACCCTTGTGTAACTTGCCAACAATTCCTTTGCACTGTTACCATTCTACGTCCCATTGCCTGGTGCACCAGGACATAGGGTTGGCAGTTCTGCAAACCGCCAGACCAAGTAGGCTAGCCAGGGGAATTCAGAAAGGAGTGCAAAATGGTTGACCTACCTAAAAATGAATCCTCTCGCACACATAATGAAGACAGAATTTGCATTAGAAATCCATACAGCTGTTTGGAAAGGGGAACGTTGCCCTCAGGGACAAATACACTCCCTAACACCCAGCCTTAGCATCTCCCTCATGCCTGGCCAAGATCCTCCCCCTCATGAGGAAGAATCCTCCCCCTCAGGCACCAAAGCAACAGTGGAGCAATCCCGAGGAGGTTGCTTTATTAAATTAAATGTCCTCGTGGGAGGATGCAATTCAAGTTTTTTTTTCTTTTTTTTTTTTCTCTTTTTTTTTTTTTCCAAATGAACCTCTCTTTTCAGAGATTAGAAGGACTGCTGCTTTTGTGTGGCAGAATTCAAGCTGAACTTTGTCTCTTTGTCCTTTTTTTTAAAACATACAGAAAAAGCAACAGATTTTCAAAATCAGGTTGTCTCTTCCTTCAGATCTGATTACTCACTCCAAGTTCACCATTAGGACAGTATAATATGGATCCATGTTTTAAGCAGGACTTCCCAGTGAAAACAATGAGGAGTGTCCTGCCTAAATTAATACCACAATATGTCCCATAGAAAATAAATAAAAGATAAATCAAGCCAAGTCAGTTCCATTTAGGCCAAATGTGGGAGTTTTGCCTTGAAGTAAAAACATAGGAATTTGGTCTTGTTCTGCTATAAAACAAAATAATTTAAGAAATATACCCTAAATAATCAAGACAAGGAAATGTTTTCTAAGTAACTGGTACTGCATCCCTGAAATACAAATGAAGATTCTTTGCAGCTTTAATATCAGCTTTTCTATACAAATACTCAGCAGAAATTCTCAAATGCAATATTCTTCTTTGCTTTTTATAGTCAGCATTTTTTTTGTTATTTTAGTCAGTGTAAGCTTCTTAGCAACACACTCCTTTTGCCTGTACTGTTCTTTGTATGCTGATGATAGGACTACAAATATAAAACATCTTTGTAGAAGCCCCTTGGAAGGTCCATATTTTTGTACGGTAAGTGGATGCTTTACTTGGTGGATCTGCCAATTACTTAAATATTGTTCTGTTTAAGGGCCAGCTACAAATGGTATCATACATTTACGGCCTGAAAAGTTACTGTAAAACAGCAACATGGGGATTAGTGTTATGATCACTCAGTGACTTAGTAACAAATATTCTTGGTTTAAGCTTTCTTTAACAGCTGTTTTTCTAACCTCATGTAGTGCAAATTCCATATAGGAAATAAAGGCCAGCGTATATTTTCCCAGTGTTTTACTGGTGACACCATAGGTAAAAGCAGAAGGTCAGATCATGCTGCCCCTATGTGTCTTCAGTAATGGGACTTTGCACTACAGCCAGCACGGGGATGGACACCATCATGGTTACTTCTAGACTGTATTTCAAGCTTGGGACCCAGCACATGCTTAAGCTCAAATTCATTTAATGTCCAAATAATTTGAATACTAACACCCAAAATGCAGGAGCTTCAAACAAACAGAGATTTGGAGCCACACTATTCCTTAGCCCAGATTCAAGCATGTGCCAACCCATAGGCTACCTTAACTCGTGTCAAGTTATCTGCTATTATCATCATGCAGCAAAATTACAGGGTCAATACACTGCAGGCTAGTCAGCCTTCTAGGAGCCTTCAAAACACTATAGGATAGATAAGTAGGCTACTGAACTGTACTTCAGGGCCAGAACTGCAGAAACACAGATGAGAAAGTACATTTAGTTTCAGGCAGCTTTCTGGCTTGTGCTCCACCAAGTAAGGAAGATGCAGCCTATTTGGCCCAGAATTTCTTGATCCTTCTTGTAGCAAAAGCAATCTCTGCCTCTGTCTCACGTTACACATAGCAAAAATTTACTTCAGTCAGAAATGTTCCTGATTTGTTAAATAAATTCCATTTTTACCCAATGGCTAATTCCACCTCTGCAAGACAGTCTGCACTCCAAGATCACACTTTTTACAAGACAGAAAAGATAGTCAGGATGTCAGAAGAGCTTTCCAGCCTGCTTTTGTTCATTATTTCTTTGCAGCTCTTGAAGATGCTGAGCAAGATGGCAACACTTGTTCTGAGAAACGAGTGTGTCAACAACAGACAGAGTGAACTCATCTTCCTACCAAACAGTACTCACTAGCTGTGTTGTACCATCTTGCAGTCATATTGTTCATACATTTTACTGTTAGAAAGGGTTTGGGTTTGTTTTCGTCTAATTATCTTCAAGGCTTTCTGTATAAAGCAACTTCATAGAGGAACTTCATGATCCACCCAGCTGGGAGAGGTGTACAAGTAAAACTGGCACTGTACTATAGATTAGAAAAATGAAGGGAAAGGCTGGAGTTCAGACTTCATCTACTTGTATTGTGCAGAGCTCTAATTCACGTAGGTAGACCACTGATGTATACTGGGCTTTAAATGACTTGCTAAGAAGAAAACTAATATCATAAAAGTAAACAGAATTATAAAGTCCTTGACTCTCCAGATTTGCTGAGACCCACAACCTCTTTCTCATGCCCTTCTCCAAACACAAAAGGCACCTTAATTTTCTTTGGCATGTAGAAATTCTCATCTATATGAGATTCCAGTGACTTGCCTCACTGGCCTTTTAGGGTGTAATTATCTTTTCTTAAAAGAAGAAAAAGGTCAGATTTGCTAAAGACTTCGCAACTCTACTCATGACTACCAGGCTGTTGCAATGTAATGACTCCAGGAGATAGGTCTACAGTCCTAGTGTTAAGGAATGCAATTTGAGCCTTTGCCGGCACAGGCATGTCACTGATGCTACTAAAACAAAACTTGAGCTAAAATTTGTTTCAAGTCTTTACTTGCTTGCAATGGAAAGTTTGCTGGCAGCTGTTGTCATCATTAGCCTTGTGGCGATGTTTTTTTCTGAAGTGTCTTGTGTCTTATTGAAGCTTAACGCTTGTTAAGTTGGGAGGGGACTTTGGGTGATCTGCCAACAGCAGACAATAAAGTGTTCTTTTCTCCTGTTGTAACAGAGTCGTAAGTTTTGGTTTATGCATAATGGCAGCTACACACAGTAAATTAAAACACACACAAAAAAGAGGAAAGCAGGAGGGCTTTTCTCTAAGTAGTCCATTTAGCCTATTACAAGCTCCCCTAGGGTTTCAAATGCAATTGTAAAAACTCCCTAATTTTTCACCATTAACTATTTTATTTTCCTAGTAGGTTAAGAGTATGCATTTTTATAGCTACATCCCTCTCCAGGGACCCCAGCTTTATAAGGTTTGAGCTGGATTCCTACCACCCTGCTTTGCCATGGCTCCCCAGACCAGCAGGGAAAGCTGTGATCTGGAGAACACCCCATGCTTCCTACCCAGCTCTCTGCAAATGAGCTGAAATTCATCACCTCTTGTACACTGTTCTCTGGTTCTGCCTACTCAGTATGGGATTGCTGGGATGGATGGTGGTCTAGCTACTAAATATGGATCAGATACATCATCTTTATCCTGTAAACTGACAGAGAGCTGTATCTCAAAGCATTCCAGGAAGCCCAGGAAAGAACCACTGAAGCAAACCGTGCAGCCCAAAGCAGGCTCAAGTACATTGGCCCCTTGGAGTGAATGAAGCCTGCAGACGTGGCTTAGGGACTTCTGTCAGGGCCACAGGACCCACTGCAGGACACTCAGTAATTTGTTGTCATAAAACACCAGAACCACTTAAGTCCACCAGCTTTGGTATAGAGGCCCTCCAACGTGTCCTGCAAGCAGATCACGAGGTACCATATCACCCTACAGAGTCATACTGCGGCCTCAGACTGTGAGGTTTAAGTTTAGGTTCATTATAATACGACAGGTCCCGTGAAGGCTAACCCGATCAAGATAATTAAAAAGCAAGCAGGCAACTAGAAGTCCAAGCAAGGAGTAGCATGTTTTGCTCTTTGATTGTGGTTTTCCTTGTTTGCTCAAGTTGCAGGAGCCCTTGAAGTTACATGAAGAAAGTACGGCCAGGGACTGGCATTGTTTTAGCAGCATGAGGAAATTAAACTGTAAAAGAAATCTGTAAGATTTGTGTGATTTAACATGGAGTTCTGCAGGTAGGTTCTGGGATGGAGATGTAGGTTATGTGAGGGATTCAGTTCCTTATAGTGACTCCAGCTCCTCGGGGCCTGCTCCTCCTCCTTGGGCCTGCCCTGTCATCTCTCTCTCTTTTCTCTTCCTCCATGCAACAGCCACAACAACGATGCACTGGTGCCTTACCCTTTTCTGCCTCCCAGAACGGGAACTCCTCAGGCAGCGAGTTGCTGGCAGCCGTGTGCATGCACACAGCCCGGCATCGCAGGGCCGCCAACGCAGCTCGTCACAGCTGTAACAGCAGCAGGAAGGCACGCAGCGCTTCTGTGTCACCGTGCGAGCGATGCACAGCAAGGTTTGCTGCCCCTGCCATGGTGCAGGTCAAAAGACAGCAGGCAATAACTCCTTTCTGCATGCTTAACCGTTTAGAGGAGCTAACTGCCATACATAACTTAAACCTTATGGGTACTTCAGAAAACTGGAATTAATTAACTATCTTGGCACTTGGACTTGATTCTACTGCTAGTATGTATTATAAAGCATCTAAACATCATGGAAGTGTTGTTCTATTTGTCATGCTGTGTAACACACCAGGGTAAGTACTACAGAATAGGAAGCCAACATCTTTCCTGACACACGCTCTGCCTTAAGCAATCATCTCCTCTGGCAGGAATCTGAGGCAAGAGCATTTCTGCTATTAGCTGTCTTCCAGTTACAGGGGGGGCAAGAAGCACGGAAATAAAATTCCACTTATTGTGTATCTGCCTTTCCTAAGTGGCCAGCGCAAGTAATTAGCTCGATTTAACGCTGGAATCTCAGACTCGGCCAGAAGCCAGCTTAGCCTCCCCGAGGTCACTCACCTGGTAGTCTTTTGCCAGGTTCTCTGCACTTGCATTTTTTCCTAGCTTTTGTTCATGATGCCTGTATGTCTTTCGATCTTCCTGTGAGAAAACCAGATAATTTTTTTTAAATTATAATAAGAAGAAAAGAAACAAAAAAAAAGACAATTTAGCATTTGTAAAAACAATCTCATTGGAATTTCTCTGGAAGGCTTGTAGTCTGACCTTGCAAAGGCAAACTCCTCAGGCTACCAAGAGAGTCCTTCCTCCTGTTCTGACCCAAACATTTACATTAAAATGGGCAGTTTTATCTCGTTTTTTCCTCCTAGCAGTAGGATTTTTTGAAAAGTATTTCACACATCAATTTGTACTTAAGTACTGAGATGGCTAGCCTCCTTGATGGAAGTGAAGAGGTCCCAGCTGAGCTGACTGATCCCTCAAAATAAAGGTAAGGTAATGGCTGCTCAAAATTAGGCAACAGACATGTTCTCAGGGCCAAACTTTATAAAATAAAGATCAGCCTAAATGGCTGTCCCAAGAGAGATACTATGCCCTTTTGCTTTTGAACTGTCTCTAAAGCTCAGGTTGCTTTCCTCTGGTGCTAGAGCTCTGTAAGCAGCAGCAGCATATGAATTTCAAACATCAGTCACTGCTGAAAGACAATGAACAAAGGGCCATGCAAAAGGGAGGAAAGAACTCAGAGCCAAACTCTCTCAGGTCACATGCCAGGTGAGAAGACACTAGTTCAGGCTGTTCACTTGTCCAAACGAGGCCCTACTGCCATCTGCCCACATATTTCTATCTTTTCGGTGTTGTTGTCACAGCAAGTCCTTCATTCTTTTGACAAAAAGCCACCTGAACTATTGTATGTGTATTGATTTGGTTGATTTGCTGCCTGTGTAACTCCGAGCATCATTAATCTGATACAGAGAGCACTGCTTGAAAGGCTTTGCCTAAGTACAATATCAAGTGTCACCCCAGGCTTTAGAGTACAAAAAGTACAGATAGCACAAACAAAAGGGCCATATTCACCCTGGTTTAACTCTTCCAACCTTTCTAACAATTGCCATAAGGTGATTATTCTGGAGTTGAATCAGAGGAAAATCTGAACCAGAACAGCAACGGGAAAAAGTTTCTTGGATAAAGATGTTTCCCTGATTTCTTAAGCATGCTGCTTGATTGATAACTGCTGAAAATGCTGATGATTGGAAACACTCATGTTACTGTTTTTCAGATGTTGGAATTGTCTGGTTACTCTGAGGATTGCAGTATGCCTAGCAAAGGTGCAAATCACTTCCCCCACACAAACAAAATTAATTTCTCTTCAGAAGATGAATCTGCATGTTGCCTCTGACCAGTACTGGGGAACTGCTTCATAAGCAGTTGGGTGACAGTATAAATGCCCCTGCAAGTGAGTATATTTAGAGAAAGCAGCAGTAGGCATTTATTTTCACGAGAAGAAAACTTTCAAACTCAAATCCAAATTGCCTGTGTCCTTGTTCAAATTCCTTCCCCCTTCCTGCACCCTGATTCATACTTTAGTTGCTGTGTCAGCTGTCATCCCTGCTGTTCCCATGCCCTCTTTCCTGTTCACATCCTGAATGCCACCGCTGGTGTCAGCTGCTGCCTTCTCCAACCCTGGCTTCAACAACTACTGTACACGGTGCTGCCGTAAGGCTGCAGGTCATCAGCCAAGAGCTTTGGAGTGTGCTCTGTGATCCTCCAAGGGATTTTCTGCGCCATCTATGCTCCCTCTGTTCCTACAACACATACATATGCATGCAGAAGAAGAGGTGGACTATTTTTTTAGGTTAGCTGAAAAAGAGAGGATGCCAAACCTCCAAGCAGCAGTGCAATAGGGCTGCCATAAGCCTGAAGCCAAACAAAACATAGCACCCTGTCCAGCTTTTCTGCCCTTGATCAGTCCTGACATCCCTCACCTCCTGGGATTCAGTCTAACATTTATGTCATGCCTACGGCAGACAGAAACTTCTATAGTTTTACTGAAGCTAAGTATTATTTGAATTCTCAGAAATTCTGCTGTCCCTTAGAAGAAACTCTTCAAGGCAATTCAATGTGGTAACTTTTGTCCCACCAATAAACTTCTTTTTACATTAAAAGAGGTATTTTGATCTGAATGACAGAGGCTGGGCTGGATCCTGACTAGTTTTTAAGCCAACAAGGTGGTGCGGAGCCAGGGCATGCTTGAGCTTTCACTTCTTTCACAGCTCAGGAAAGGGACAAATATGGGCCAAAGTCCAGAAACTTCCAAAAAGGAGACAGAGGGAAACCAAAGTGACTGTTTTCAGTTTTTAAACCAATTCCAGTACCAGTTGAAATCAACTCTATTGTGCCATGAAATTCACTGACACCAGAATGTCTGGTTTTGGCACTATTCCTCTGGCATAGTATTGCATAAAATACAAAAAAAGAAAAAAAATTATTTTCTGAAGAAAATCCACCTGGTATTGCTGGTGACTCCGTGACCCCATAGAGTACTTATGACAAAAAAACCCACCTTCTCTCTGTCACTGAATTATTGTTTCTCTCTGATGTTAAGAAAACAACCTGGACATTAGCCATTGATAAATGGTTTATATTTCCTCAAAGGTAAGTTTCCTGTTTTATGCTGCAATTCAGACAATCGGATTGTCAGTAACGCGTGACAATAGTTTCCTGTAACAAATAGGCCATGTTCCAGTACGCACATTCCACTTGCATTAATCCTTGTACTGCTTTGTGTTTAAAATATAAAAGGCAGACACAATTGGAAAAACAACAAGGATATCATCTGAGCAGTTAGTATATAAGGGTGCAGAATTCTTAGAAACCAGCATTGCTCACAGTGGTCTTGTCCCAGGGCTTCTCAGCATGAAGGGAAGATTGGATCTTGGTGCCCTAAAAAAGAGGATAAAGTAACTCACCTGTGCTGACAAAACTCAAGAGCTGAGGGTTTAACCCCTGCTGCTGCAGTGAAGAAAGTAGAAGTAGTAGATTGCTCCTGCAAGGAGCTATAAACCCCTCCCTCCCCTCTGCTCTCACCCCAAAATAGCCACCATCCATCTATTCCACTGGCCTTTTACTGAGCAGCTAAGTATCCGGCTGCACAAGGGAAGCAGCAATTGTCTTCGTGGACAAGAAGCACTCCTTGTCCCTTCCAGCACAGACATTTAGGCAGCAGGATCCTTGCCAGTTCCGTTTATAAAACAGAGGGACCTATTTCATCCCTTGGTTCTGTGTGCCCCCACAGAAAAAAAACAAAAAAACCCAAAAAATTATTTGAAGAACCATAAAACACAAAACCAAAACAGCAACAAATCAATGAAAAGAGAAAGTGCAACAGGACAAATTCTTCCCTCACCTACACTGAGATCATCCAGTTCAGGCTGGAAAATAATTTTATGCACTTCATTAGTGAAATATTTTGTACCTTAATATAAAACGAGGAAATCTGCTTAAACGGTAGCAGAGCCTAGGTCAATACCTCAGATGTGGTTTAACACTTTATGCTTTTGTTTTGGTGCCTTTTAAAGCATAACTCAAATACGAGTCCCTGATATTTGTTCTTAGAACTAATCATATTCCTGTGTTTGCCTGAATATGAGCCAGGAGTGAACTACAGACATGAGTGTCAGAAAAAAATACATGACTGTAGGCACTTATACACTGTTTGTTCACTATTCCATATGTACTTTAAATTGCCTGGAGTGGAGGAAAGTGTTCTCTCAGGTTTTCATTTAACTCACACATTTTCATTTACTGAATTCAAAAGGCGTTTGTTAGACAGTATTCTTCCCTGTCTTTTAGGTTCCTATTTGCTGACATTTTACAGAGCATACTGTCTGGTCCTGACTGTGTATGAGTCAGCCCAGTTCCAAGAAAGTAGAGGGAGAGCCTGTGTAGTCTGTACAAGCACCAGTTTTAGAGGACATGCTCCAGGTCAGGCTGCTACTATTTCTGCCCACTTTGTGCTAACCATGGAAGAATACAAATTAATCTCACACATGGGATATGAGCAAGTTTCAATAGATTAACTTAAGTCTCAGCTATACAAGGTAACCACTGCCAAGTGGACTAGGGAATAACATCAGAGCTCACTAGACAGTCCCTGTGAAAGTAGGATACACTTACGCTTATCACAAGTGTTACTTCAGAAGGGACTAAGGGAAAGTAGGGAGAGCGCTATAAATTCACGCCTTAGCTTACCTCTCCCTAATCTTCCTATGCTGGACACACTGATGAAAGGCGAGATTTTAAACTCACTGCACTGAGCAAATCCAAAAAAGTTGTCTGACCACTGAAGTTCACATTCAAACTAGACCTCCAGGCTCAGCTGAGCCAAACAGGAATGGAAATGAATATAAGTGGATGCAGATTAATTTGGTCTAGCTTCACTGAATCATTTTAAAAACCCATCTATACTGAAATCCTGTAGCATCTGTTTTCTCAGACAGCATGACTCAGAATCCTGATGAGCTACCAGTTGGATTTTGATCTTGCCTCTGGTAGAGGCTCAGGTAAAGGCGACCTGAGCCATCAGTCCTGACACAACAGCCTTCTGTCAGGAGCTTATGGAAGTACCAGAAAAAATACACTTTCCTTATGGCAAGTTCCCACTTCCCTTGGAATTTTCAGAAGCTCATAAGTGCTTACAGAAACAACAATACTTACATTGTGTCTGTATTGTACTTCTTTGTTTGATCACTAGAGCATTGAAAATACTGTGGTGTTATGCACAGCACAGCAACCACAGTGCAAAAAGAAACTTGATCGGCATCATGTAGCGAAGAATCACTTCAAAGTTTAAATCTTTCCTGTGCAGGTGAAGAGTTTATGTTTTAGCTATACAGCTTTCCTGAGGGAGGAAAATAAATCTAACACAAAAGACATTGTTAAATCACAATTACTTTTTCTGTGTTTGTTTTTTTTTTTAGTTGATCCCATCTTTTCAGTGATCAGCAAGTTGGGAATGCGGAAAATGTATTGTGTTGTTTCAAGAATTAGTCCAGTAATGCACTTGCATTGTAGCTGTAAGTCCATTACACAGTTTCCTCATGAAATTAAGGCCTGAACAACATTCATATTATAATAAATAAAGTTTTAGTTACTGTGTATGTGCTAGTTTCCCAACAGTTTGATCCCTTTCATACACTGAAAAGGTCTAAACGTGTGCCCTGCAGTCATGCTACCACTGATGGCTTTGTCTTAAAACAAAACAAAGGTTTTGTTTAAAAAATAATCCTATAGGCACATCACATTTGCCTGCCCTGCCAAGATCTGCCAGCACTTCAGCTACCCCAATACAAGGTTTGTGGGCTCTGCTATTATATTAATTTAATAATTTTGGTTTTAAAGTTCCTTTTGCTAAAGTATAGATTTTTTTAACCAAATTGTTTGACTGATGCCCTCCACCAAGAATACCTGCAAACACTTTAACTGGCACAATTAGGAGACAATGGCAAACTTGGTGAATCAAGAAAGGGAGTGACAGTCTCTTTGCCATTCGTGAGTCAGGGCTTCAGCCACTTGTCTTGGGGGAGGGTGGGGAGGAGGGTGGTCAGAAGCTCTGCAGAGAGCTGTTCTGGGGGAAGGCACTACCACACTTTCTCCCAGCTGCTCTTCCCCTCCCTCTGCCAGAAGATATCGCCTCCTGAGATTGCCCAGAAGGTAATCTATATTTTAAACAGGATAAAAAAGAAATACTGGATGACGCACAAAAATAAGCCCCTCTGTTCATCCCATTTCAATAATGCTGCCATTCTAGTGTGAACATTTTCCTTTCCTGAGAGAGCTGACAACAGGTTAAGCAATGAAGATACGGCTCCATTGTAGTTACTGAATATAAACAACTGACCATAGATGACCGCAGTTGAAAAAATGAGAGGGAGAGGAGGAGATAAGATGAAACAAGTAGGCCAAATTCATCTCCCTGTTAGTTACATTAATTTTAACAGAAATTAATTTAGATCAGTGTGATTAAGCCAAGACATAAATAACTGCTCAGACACTTAAGTGGGGACAGTGGATACCTGTTAGAGGCCACAAAATTGAATTTATTATAAGAAACAATGACAAGTAAGACCATGAAAAGGCTCTCAAAAGTCAGGGGTCCTTTTCTCTTCATACAAAGAGAAAATAAAAGGGGATATGAGAAAAGAATAAATTTATTTTTAATTATGGATATCCATAAGAAACACAGAACATTGCTAAGGAATCAGATATAAGAGCTATGTAAAAACGGTTTCCTCAGATTTTCTCAACTGTTCTGAGAGTGACTGCTTTTGAAACAACAGCAGTTAACTTCAGATTCAGCACCTCTTCTCACAGTGCCTCTAATTTCAATATGTTGTATGTTGTAGCTTGCAAAGTGGATTTAAGAGCTACCTTGGAGATAGACTGATGAAGCAAGACTGGTCTTATTCTATATATTCTGGATATATATTATCAGCCCTTGACAAATTACTGTCATTAACCTTAGAAGCACTGTCCTTAAGGAAACAAAAGAACTAAATAAGATGAAGTGCATTTCATTAAAAATATTCCTATGATTCCTCTTTTCTGACATGCAACACAATACCTCAACCTATTTCAAGACATCCGACACATAGTGGCACTTGGCAGGCAGGAGGCACGATGGAAAAACCCTACAAATGTAGCTGTGGAGTTTATCTGAGCACAAGACATTGTTAAGCAGTATGCTTTCCTGCTTATTGCAAGGGGATGCTGCTGGACCTCTCCCCCAGAATCAAATCCACCTGAGGTAGATGGTCACTGGATTACAGCCAGGTAGTGATCTGCTGGATGATGTGTTGAACTGATACAAGCATACTTCTGGCTCAAGTCACAGGCTGAAGGTCAAAGCTGGAGGTCTGATGAGTCTGTGTCTTGATTTGCTGCTTTTTACATGCAAGGCCTGGAAGGGATTCTCAGGTTACAGTAAATCATGGTCCTCTATTCTGTGTACTGACTAGCACCACAGGGGAAACGGCTGCTCAGGCTTATCTTTCCCCCTTGCTTCAAAAAAACAAGTAACTCCCTTAACAGCTCAATCCAAAACATGTACTGGAATGGTATTTTTTTCAAAAGATTGTTTGAATATTTTATCATACAAGAAAGGTAGCATAAAAGGATTAAAAATCTGGCTCCAGAAAAGTCATTAACAAAGCTCCTTCTAACTTCAGAATTTTACCTGAAAGGTATTCATTGCAAAAGTCTGCTTTTCTTTTTAAAAGTTGGAACCTACATTTACTGCCACCTGGTATTTCCCCAATACTCTCCTGCTCTTGCTGTTTCTAAGTACAAGACACATGAGAGACCAACAAAGCTTTAGGTATTGGAAGAGAAAATGCTGCAACAAAAAACAGCTGAATGAAACAACACAACATAAGAATGGTTAGGTTTCTCTTGATGTTCTGAATTCTGATGCTGCTTAATAACAAAGTGGCATTTTAAGTTTCTAACAAAATCTATTTTCTCACTAGCATCAGGTTTCAAACCAAAAATATATTTTCTCACTAATACTCAAAGAACTGTAAAGCAACAAATGCATATACTTTTTTTAAAAAAAAAAAATAGATCTAGTGAACAATCTTGGAAAATTTTAGTGAGTCTTTCTTCAGTAACAGCTTGATTTAAACTATTATTACATTTAGCAATATGAAACACAAAGAGAAACTGAACATGCTAAAGAAGATTTCAGCAAGCCTCCGGCAATAGAAAACTGTAGCTCCTTAATAAAACTATCTGGTATTTTTGTAAAACAATAGATAAATGAGTAGTAGATAATTTACTTGGATTTTCCAAGGTTTTTGACAGAGGACGGCAGAAGAGACTGCAAGTACAAGCTAAATCACCGTGAGATGGGAAAGTAGTTCTCATGTTTAAAAAAAACTGAAGATGTAGAAGGCAAAATCGAGAAACAAAATATCTAATTTCAGCATGGGAAAAAGATAACTGTGAGGTCCCTCATATCCCATGCTTCCATGTCTCCACAGAGGAAGCCTGTTGCTTAATACGGTATCATCTGAAAAAGAAGACAAATAACAGATATTTATTATTCAGATGCCCAAACAATTACAGCAATGCCACTTCTGGTTCCTGCTTTGTCTTTATAGGAAATACTTATTTTCTGTAAAATACTTACTTTTCTGCACAAAAAAAAAAAAAAAAAAAAAAAAAAAAAAAAAAAAA
>WHYT01015363.1:201012-275529 GCA_009806455.1 Tetrax tetrax
AAAAAAAAAAAAAAAAAAAAAAAAAAAGGCAAAGTATTCCTAAATGTCTGTAAGAGGACAAGCTGCAATGCTTCATAACAATAATTCAAACTTGGTCAAATACAGACAACAGACAGGAAGAAAATTCAATGACAACAGATGTTGGTCCTTTAGTCTTTAGCATTCTTCTCTGAAATAAGTAATAACCAATCACTCTCCACATAAGGGAGTGCTGGAAAGGACTATTTCTAGGGAGCACGTCATCAAATTAAGCAAAAATGGAAGTTCCAGCCAGTTGTGCAATCTCATTCCAGAGTAATCATTCCAATGTAATGGTCTGAATTGCTTCAGCTACTTTGTATTTCTTTTCTTTCTCTCCTCCTTTCCGAGAGTAGAAGGGAATGTTGGAATTTCCTAGGAATGAATTCTTCTCTTACATTTCCTCACCACAACTCTGTAGCATTACAGCCCATAGTGAGACCTCTCTACACCCAAAAGATCACAAAACTGATTACCCTTCTTGAATTACTGAACTGGAACAACTGTTAAAGAGTGTCTTGAGAATTGTGAAGAAAGAGATAGAATGATAATAGACCAAGAAGAACAATATTTCAAGGCTTCTTCCTCTCAGAGAAAAATAGCCAAGCTTTTATATCAGGCTTACTCCTGTAGTGAGAATAGTGATGGCTTTCTTGTAAAAATCTTGCCAGCGCCCAGCCCTGCTGTCTTTGCTGAGGTAAAGGAGAAATTATCAGCAGTAGCAAATTAGTTGCAACAAATTCTAAACCTTGACTTGCTCAGAAAAGCATAAAAAATGCTTTAGGTTGCATCCTTTGGCTCACTTGGAGGCACTTTTCTCTAGCCAGCCTCCAGGTCAGAAATTAACTGCTGGTACCTCCCTTCCCTATTCAAGGTAGGACTTGGCCTATTTTTCAATATGTCCTTTATGAACCAACAGTCTCCCTGTCCTTACACTGCTACACAACCAGTTAAGAGAGAGATATTACCTAACTCTGATAGGGGGGTGGGGGCATGTGTGTTATCTGAATTTGTTTGTGAAATTTCTGAGTAGCTTTTGATAGCTACAGGGAGGTACGTTGTAAACTCTCTGTAATGAATACTTGTAGACATGAATGTTTGTGCATACCTTCACTATACGAACAAGTTGAAGCCTGCACCATTTAGATTGTCTTACTTTTCAGAATTGCACCTCTCTGAGCCTCTTCTCCTGGAGAAGATTTTATGTGATCATTGTATAAATCGGAGGAGTTCACAGATAAGCGTTATGTGACTTCTTGACTGAAGCTCAAGATGACAAACAACTTGTAATTCATTTTCAATTGGAAAAGCATTTAATAATAGGTCTGATTTGAAAGAGCATTCATCTGTAAGATCCCTTTATTGCAAATTATATTTGAAATAAGAGAGGTTTCAGTACTTCAGATAATTCTATCACCTTCTTTAGGAGGAAAAGCAATCTCTCCCACAGAGAACTCCGAGCAAGTCTGATACTACAATATTTATCTCTGTTACATACGTATTTTTAGAACCGTCATGAGTTACAAGGCTGAGAACAACAGTCCAGTGATGTTTATTCAAGAACATAATGATACATAAAATGACTTTTTTGTCCTATACCTTCACATTTTTACTTATGAAAAATTTAATTCCTGTACCTCGTGGTAGTGAATATAAAAGCCTAATTTAAGGTCTCGACCCTGCCAGCAACCCTATAGGAGAAGCCCCTACTGATGAGAAGCCTCTACTGAATATATAAGGTGTGCACACAGTGGTTTTGGTTTGGGGGAGCAAGAGGCTGGAAGGGAGAAAAGGTGTTCAAATGCTTCTTTAAGCTACAAAGTCAAAAGAAGAGATAGTAAAGATCTGCTTTATACCTATACTCTTCAGACTCCAGCAAACAGTTAAAAGGCAAGCCCAATGTCTTTTAAAGGCCCACCATCAGATTCATATAATCATATAATTTATTCTACCTATTTAAAAATGGTCAAAATGTTCTTTACTTAGCCCTGTTGTTGCTGTGATGAGCTCAGGATGCAGGACATAAAATTTCAAACAGTATCTTCTATGAGACCAGCTGACACGGCTGGAAGGAGTAGACCATCCTTGAAGCACACCAGCTCTTCTTTCATCTATTATGCAGGCAGAACCTTTTCCACACTGTATAGGCTAACAACTATTTTGGGTTGTGATTTACTTGTGTTAATCAGTTACGCAGTTTATCCAATGATGTCACACTCATAAAAATAAATTATAGGCAGTGTTTCCAGACACAGCACATTCACATTGGACAGAGATTTACAGTTCAGGCACTGAACTTCAATTTTATATGGCACCAAGACTGTCGCATATCCAGGACCCAATGTCTTTATCACATTTGGCACTGATGCTCAATTATTCAGGATAGCCTACTGAATCACCAAAACCACTTCCTGCAGCAGACCTTTTGTAAATCTCTTATCCAACTACTGACCAAGCCCAGCCTTGCTTAAGTGTATGAAATCATAGCCTAAGGTGGTGTGACTGCAAGCACAAACAGAGTACATCTGTCATTTCAGCTCAGTTAGTAATCCAGTTGTCTTCTTCAGAATCAAGCCTTTCTTTCAAGGCTGTCATAAGACATAGTCTTAGAAGAAGGGTTACTTTCCTATAGTAAAATAACCTGAGTAGATTATATTCAAATATAAGCTTTTTTTTTTTTTTTTACATATTCTGGTCAATGATGACAAAACTGCCCACACTGGACAACGCTGGTTGAATTTAATGGTAACTTCCTGTTCTGACCACTATTTGTCTAGTTACTATTAATAAAATGAGTAAGTAAGAAAAGAAAATCTAAAAAAAGGATAAATGATACCACTGTTGGATCATTTTATGAAAAAACAAATTTCTACAGTTACTCAGAGCCTTTGACAACATTCAATAGAGCCAATTTTTTTCAAGCCTGAGTGTTTAAATTTAGGTGCCTAAATAAAAAATAAAGGAACCTGCCTAAGCATAGATTTAGCAGATTGATTGTATGTACCCATGATCACATTTCCAGAAGTCTTAAACTTCTACAACTCCCACTGATTTTAGTCAACATCTCCCACAATCACAGCAGAAGATCTGAAAATTATGGTCTATATTTGTATTTGAAAAAAAAAAAAAAAGTAATAAGCTTACACACATGCAGGCTTCTGTTGGGGCATATCCTGAGCTCTGCCTACAGCTTGAATAACTATGCTATATGCAGGACTGATGTGCAAGTATTCTTGCCCCCCAGCCACGAACATGAAGCAACGCAGCTGCTGCTGCAGCCCATGTGCTATTGTAACAGAGCAGCTGCTGTATCCTTCAGAGAAGGGTGTTGCCTCACAAGTAGTTCCTCATGATTATGGAAGCATGTCCCATACACTCCATGTTCTCTGACCTGTTTCACCTTGAAATATCCTGTGCAGTAATTCAGGGGGAGCATGCACTGACCTAGGGCTCCACCAAAGTCATGAGGTGGATATTCCATGTGCAAGCTCCTGGCATTCTGTGTCCCACATGTTACAAAGCTATGCTGAATCCTATACAGTAGATAAACACTTAGAGCAGGACTGGAAATAATTCTGAATTAGAGCATAATTTGTTTTTTTTTTTAGCTGGTCACACTAAAGATTTGGTGTTATTTGATTATAAGTCTGCACGGTTAGTGTTATTTAAAAAAAAAAAAAAGTATTTTCTTTCCTGTTTCTCTTTGTACTTAGGCTGGGCAAGACCTCTAGCCCAGTGCATCTGCATATAAAATGAAAGAAAATTTCTAACAATAAGATCTTGCTACACTTAACAAGGATGTATCACTCCCCCACCCCTCAGTAAATTATTTTGCTGCAGGCTACATCCTTCTCTCTGAGTAGTATGTTGGGAGTTGACAGAGGCGTGAATAATTCACCGCGTAGGAAGCCTCCCTGAGCTGAGCTGAGCTGGAGCATGTTGGGCCGGCCTTTGATGCAGACTGGTTGGGCCGGTTCCTGGGCGCCCCGGGAACCGGTCTGACGGGCCTGTTATGCCAACAAATTCTGGTATGATTCCATGCTCTCCAGAATGCAGAAACCTGCCCAGCCAGTTAAATGAAAGGCATATTAGGTTATCCATTGCACATTGTATATATCTTAGGTGCAGCAGATCTCCTCTCGGCATTCTCTAGTGTGGTCCACAGTGGCTTCCTCATCCTACTTACACTTGAGGTTTATAGCTGGAGGGGAAGTCAATAGTAAATATTTATCACCCCGATCAAGAACAGAGCTTTTCACAATTCAAACAGAAGGGTGAGTTTTGAAAGTCTTTCTTTAAATTTAATTTAAGATTAATTTAACCTTAAGCAAAAATTTCTCTTATGCTTGAAGTGGTGTAATGGCTATCTCCTTAATGTGTCTGAGTACTGCCAGTCTCTGTGGCACTTGTTGACAGCATTTTTGTGAGTACAGCTTTTTGACCCTTCTGTGTGCAGCTCAACACCATCTGCTCCATCTGCAATTTACTGGAAATACAGTTCAATGAACTAAGCATGGGAGTGAGAGACAGAAGCTCCACTGCCAATGACTTACTATTTTGAGCAGGTCACTTAAGTATTGCCTGTTGGTCTTCTCTCTTATGTAGTGTTTTCATAATCCCTGTCTCATAACAGCACTGTCGTGACAAGGCATAGTGCCATTACAGTAAGATGTGTGGTTACTAACTCTTGCCAGACTAACTTTTTTAATTGTTCAATTTTATGGAGTTAATTAAACCTAGATTTACATATTAATTGGCTTCACGGTAAGACAGGAAACATACTTGTCATTTTTACTGCTTTCTTTCTATATACTTATTAGAAATTTACCTGTTTAGAATGAGTAACGGTGGTGGCAATGGTAACAAAAAGTAGTCCTAACCATAAAGAACAGGCAGACTTGAAAGTTGTACCTGTATCGGCAGCTGAATCCATTCACAGGTTCTGTGTCAAATGAGAAAAATTAAACAGTGTGAAAACAAAAGCTGTGGAATCTGGTAACTGATTAACTACTGGAGCACTGAAATACTTGCTGAGCTGAATAGAAAGGAATGAAGACAGGTTTTGTCATGCCTGTTTAGGACAAAATAACTCTTTAACTTAAGTAAATGTGAATCTTCTCGCCATCTGTGTAACTACATTTTTGAAAATCCTCACATAGCTACTTCCATCTCCCTGGAAATCTTAATTTTGTCTATCTTTAAGTGAAACAATTACTGTTCTCTTTCATGATGTAAAAAAAAATAAATCAGACTTTCCAGTGGGCATAGACCACTAGATTAAAAAAACCCAAAACGATATGGGATTATGTAAACCTTTATGGTCTTCACACAACAGGAAGCTTCAATTATGGAGGTGTTTACTGCCAGCTGTTTCCAGGTTGATGCAAAAATGAGCATTATTATTCTTTTGTAGAGTGACAATAAAAAGGCCTCCTGAGCAGCTTAAAAACTCAATGTAGAGCAGATTGAAATTACCTTCATAGTAGCAGCACTGTATCTGTGAGTAAAAATTTTTCTTCAAAGTGTAGGAAAATTGAAAAGAACATAGGGAAAGTTTTGCACTCTCACAGAAGCTAATAATATTCATCAGGAAAAAAAAATATTTTTATCATCTCTTGATTTTGCTATCAAATACAGGAGGAAAACTTGCTAAGGAATAAACTATTTTCAAAATAAAAAATTATAGCTGATTGAACTGTATGGTTTGCACAGAGACTCTCTGTAGAGCCTACAAAATGCTACAAGAGAGCTTTGATTTCTCAAGCTACAGGATTTTAACACAGTACATTTTTAAAATTCAAACTAAATAAATCAGTTTTTCAAAACACTGCTTGCCATCCCCTCTCTCTCTCTAGTTGATGTGTTCTGTTTTATTTGGGTTTTCCTCAGGTACTTTATTTCAGGGGGCAGGAAGGGCAGGGGACATTGTTTGGGGAACTTTTTTTCTCAAAGGGTAAGTAAAATATTATTTCCCATACGTTGTTTCTCTTTTGCTTGTTTTCCTGTATCAAATTCTTGTCATTCACTACAGTAAAAGGTAGGTGGCATGATTTTTTTTACACAGACCTGTAGGCTTCTACTTCAGCCTTCCAAGCCTGAAACAGCCTTCCAAGGCTGAGATAAATATGCATAAGTACTGAGACTACTCATGTCAGCCTGAGAAACATCAGCAGGAGCAAAACATGTCCGCACGCAGCTAACACAAACAGGTGCTGCTGCCTAGTCTCAGGACCAGGAACACTGCACTGGGGCCCTGCAACAGCATCCCTCAGGTTGCCTTTTTTTTTTCTCTTCCCCCTCTCTAAAAGACCTGAGGGTTTCAGTTGAATAAATTCTGGCTGTTTCTGACTACAGACAAGGAGCAGAGAGAAGAGGGTTTCTTAAAGAGAACAATGTTACTGGCATCAGGGAATTTGATCTTGGCTAGGTTTCAAAAGTGGCTACGTAAGCTGCTTCAGAATCAAATTCAGCTACTGGGGGTGATGGAGTGGCTCCTCCCTGTTTTTCTAGAGAAAGCAACTACCTGTGCCAGACAGCAGTGGTGTGCTCTGTGCGCCCTCCCAGCTGTAAGAAATCATTCCATTCAGAGCACTGCCAGTTCCTACACTCCCAGTTCAAATCCCATTTAGGTAGCGGCTGAACTGAGCCACATGCTCTTATTCGCTGCGTCTGAAGTTGGGCTTTTTGATGTCCTTATTGGCAACTGCAACATAAAGTTCATTAAATGAGCATGACTAGAGAGTTAAGCAATGTATTTATCCCTCAATGAAGCTTACAAGAGGTTGTGAGCACACTGGCCATGTATGTATATGTGCAATCTATTAAATCTCATGCAAATAAATAAGGACTTCACTAATATATATATATGTATATACAGGAAAAGAGTGATATATTTACTGTTGTGTTTAAAGCAATCAATTTAAATTGAAGTTGCCCAGTGTAATTCAAAGCTGGTTTTAACCTTTACATCTAAATTTAAGGTAATAAAAGTAAAAATGTAAGCTTTCTGCTGATCTCTTTTAACCTTATTCTGTATACATATGCATTCAGAATCTTCTGCCACCTGAATAGTTAGAAACACTGATGCAGCCTCTGTACTACCCCCCCCAAAAAGGGGGGGTGGGGTGTGGAATTAAAGCTTTTTTTTTGTTTGTTTTATCTGTGCTGTGATACTGCAGTACTCTTACAACAGAAATTCAGTCATTAGATTTACTGGTAAACAGTACAGCCATCAAGAATGAAGACACTACCACCAAAGCGCAATTGAAAATCAACAGCTTCACATACTATAAGTAAGATTAAACATTTCAGACCAGCCAGGTTTAAAATGGGCTAGGATTAAATTAGATTCCCTTTTTGCAGAGTCACTCATGGATAAGTATTCTGTCACCTAGTTTAATGTGCCATATTAAGGGTTATTTTGAAATCTGGATGTGAGCCATGACACCATAGAAAGTCTCGTATCTGTTCAAGCGCTACAATGGTGAAGCATTTTTCCCACAGTTTTATTGTCTAGGTGTGTGTGTTTACTCTTATGATGAATGAGATGCAGTTCCAGTTAGACTAGTCAGCTTAAGACATCCACTATATGTGAATGTGGAATATCAGACTCTTCAGTAGTTTTCTAGTACATTTAATGAGCCAGGGATCTGTTCAGTAATTGGTGGCCAAGTACGTGATTATGGAATACGTAAACCAAATAAACTTGGAAGGGAGGTAAAGGTAAAGTTCAACTGCTGTTATCACTTACTGTTGAGTAGATAACACTGGAGAAGTCAATGGATTTATATTGCTGTAAAGTTCAACATGAGAGAATATGAGAATAAACTGCTCACACAGTTTAATGGGAAATAAAATGGATGACACAATTATTTTCCAGAGTGATTCCTATAAATAGAAACAAAGGTCCAGTTTATGATAAAATACCTGAACAACTGGCAAGAACACTCTTTTATTGCTACTTAATAGATCTGTGTATATATTTAAGACATGGTTCTCTTAGCTCTGAGGAAATGACAACTTTCCTACATTACAAACTTCTAGGTTATACAAGTTTCAAAAGTAGAATAAAAAGCTGCCAACAAGCACTATTTAAGAAGACTGGAGTGTCTATCACAACCTATTATGGATCAGTGGGAGAGGGTCCAGAGGAGGGCCACAAAGATGATAAGAGGGCTGGAGCACCTCTCCTATGAGGACAGGCTGAGAGAGTTGGGGCTGTTCAGCCTGGAGAAGAGGAGGCTCCAGGGAGACCTGATAGCGGCCTTCCAGTACCTCAAGGGGGCCTACAGGAGAGACAGGGAGAGGCTGTTCAGTAGGGCCTGTTGTGATAGGACTAGGGGTAATGGTGTCAAAATAGAGGGAGATAGATTTAGATTAGATATTAGGAAGAAATTTTTTACACTGAGGGTTGTAGAACACTGGCACAGGTTGCTCAGAGAGGTGGTGGATGCCCCATCCCTGGAAACGTTCAACACCAGGTTTGATGGGGCTCTGAGCAACCTGATGTCCCTGCTCCTTGCAGGGGGGTTGGACTAGATGACCTTTGAAGGTCCCTTCCAACCCTAACCATTCTATGATTCTATGATTATGACCATTTCTTCTGTTAAGATGTAGCTAATTTTAGCTCTACCATATGTGTACTGATATGATAAGGGATCAAGCTTACAATGCAAGTAATCTGCTGCTGAGCTACTGAAGTCTGGATTTCTTTTATTTTAGTCGAAAAATAAGTGGTGAAACAATGGTGAGGAAAGAGTAGAAAAGGTAATGACAAGATTTTCCAAAATACTGCAAAATTCAAGGTACATATTTCATGGGAAACTAAGAGTATTTTCAACAAAGTTGAACACCAGATTTAAAGTCTGCTTAATCACTGATTGTCTTGGACTTCTGTCTGGCAGTATTTCAAAATACTCCAGAAATGTTGAAATAGTATTTCAGATGCAGTTTTATTTACGCTGTAGCTCCATATTTATGATACTTTCTGGAGATATGAGTGATCTGAGTTAAGTAACAAGAGTAAGATGGAACACCTACTAACAGATATTAAATACCTGACCACCTAACTTTTTTCATACAGCTCTTCGTAATATAGAAAGTATGTGTTTGCAGCATTGGCCCTTGCAAACTGATCAGCATTGTCCCCTCTAATCATGCCACTGTGCAAGGGTTCCTATGCAGACCAAAATGGCCCAGAGGAATCATGTGAAGGCAGAATAGCAATAGTGAAAAGCTGTGGTTTGTTTCTATTTCATTACTAAGGACAACTACAAACTAAAAAAAATCAAGGGGTTTATCTCATCGTAGACAGGAGGGTTGGTTCCAATGAATGAAAGAATATTGATCTGCAATTTGGGGAAAAAAAATACATTGGTAGAAATCTCAAGAGTGACACAAAAGCGCCATACTAATTATATGAGCCTCCCAGTTTTCATGCTCACATAAAACATTAAAACATGCTGTAGGCTGTTCTGTCATATCCTAAAATGACAAACCCATGATGTTAGGATCAAGAAGTGGAGGAGGGAAGCACTGCAAATACATCTTCTGTGCATGAACCCCAGCAGATTACAAATCCTGCAGAAAAGGCAGAGTTGGCAGCACAGCCCCAATACTAGCAAGGCCACTTCTGCCACACAAGTATCAAGGTTCCTCTTTACAACTAAACCAGCGAGAATCTATTTCAGGTAGACTCCTCTTGTATGGGCAGCACTTGCTTTAACACAGGTTCTTTCACCCCATCTGTTTTTTCCGAAGTGTTTTGTGCCTGCTCCTATGCTTAACCATGGCACCGGCCCAATCCTTGGCTCTTCTCAGGCCACTCTCTGGGGAAATCCCAGACCCCTGGCCAGACTCGGGCTGGAACAACGGCTGTCGGACCCCACGGCTATCGGCAATGGCGGCACCCGCTGCAGCCCCGCGCCGGGCCGCTAACGGCCGCCGCCCACCCGAGGGGCAGCATCCTCGGGGCGGCCGCCGCTGGCCGCCGCGCTCTCGCGAGAGCAGCGCGGAAGCCTCGCGAGAGAAGCGGCCGGCCACCGCCTCCCTCCGCAGCCGAGGCGCGCGCGGCTCCGGCTTTCCGTTTTTTCCCGCCGTTTGCGCGCGGAGCCGCCGGGAGCCAACCAGGTAACGGCGCGCGCTCGCCTCACCGCCGCCGCCTGGTAACGCGAAACGGGGCCGCCTCCCGGCCCCGAGTCCCGTTGGGTTCCCGCCGGGCACTGTTGCAAACGCTGGCCCATCCTTCCGCCAAGAGGCCCCGGGGGAGGAGGGGAACGGGTCGGGTTTTGTTTTTTTTTTTTTCCCCCGTTCTCCCCGTTTCGGAGGCTCCGGCCGGCCTCGCTTGCCGCTGGGGAGAAGGGGGGTGCGGGACATGCCCGACCCCTCCTTTGGCGTCCGGATTCCTGGGCGGGACGCGAGCCCGGCGGGAAGCTGGGGCAGCTGAGGCGCGGGTGCGCGCCGCCGCAAGGCGAGCTCTCCGGCGCTGGTCATGGCAGGATCTCTCAGAGCACCCCGGCACGTCTTACGAGTGAGTTTTCCAAAGGGAAAAGCGGGGCGGGGCGGAGGAGAATCACCGCTGGGAGGTACAGGAGAGTTGAGTTTGTAGGAGCGGCTGGTGGTCAGGCTTTTTGGTGGGGGTCAGGGGGGTTCGGGAAGCTTTGTGTTCGCCAGAATCACAGAGGCAACGTCTTCCTGTCAGCGAAGTATAAATACAGATAAGCAGCTTTGGTGCTTTATCGGTGTACCGATAAAGTGCTGATGAAGGTGTGTGTAGGAAGGCAATCGTTTATGAAGCTGTGCAAAGTCCTAACCGTGCCAAAGGGAGTTGGTGGTTGGAAGAAGAGGGAAATAGAAATGTTTAGGTGGTTCTGTGAAAGGGTTAGTCGGGAGGATAGGAGCAAAGTTCCGTCTGAGAGAGCAGCCCTGCTCTCTGCCTGTATACAGCAGCAGGACCCTTGGGAGAGGGGCTGGCATTGTGCTTTCCTCCCTCCTCGGGCAGCTTCAACTTCTCTCCCTGCCTGCAAGTGTCTGTACATCCAACTCAGGTGCTTTTTTTCCTGTGGGCTGGAAAGTCATTTCTTAGGACTAGAGAGTGAGCTTAAGAAGTTGACATCACTGAACACCTTTTACACCTGTGCAACTGCCCAGACCTGTCAAAGATGCTACTTGAACACTTGTTGGGGGCCCTCTAGCTGAAGACAGATTGAAGACCTTTAGAAAGCAATGTATCATTTTGCCATCTTGAAGCAGGTGAAGCTTGAGAAAGCTTGTTCTTTTTTGCCCTGTTTGTATTCGATTGATGTGCTAGTCATTTGCAGAAACTCTGAGCAAGTTTAGTGCGTTTTTTTCATAGTCATCTTTGGTGAAAAAATCCCAAAAGAACTAAACCAAATTCAGTAGGGACAGCCTTTAACTAATTCTAGAGGCAGATGTCCTTTTCTTGAGAGCTGTTCATCTGACATACTCAAATCTAAAGCAGTGAGTGAGAGCAAGTTTGTTGATTTCACTGCCCTAGCGCATCACAGAGAAGATGATTTCTGAGATATCTGTGCCTGAAGGTAGAAAAATAAGAGTTTAAAAGACATTCCTAATGTCACTAGGCAATCGTTTCACAAAGAAGCATTGTAAGATGGCTTAATGTGACCGCACACAAAGTGGAGCGTTTCAGCTGCAAAGATGCAAGCAGATTACCGTTCAACGTCCCCTGAAGAACTGTAGGCATTGCTAATTTGAAAAGGTAATTTTATTTTCTATTAAGGACTTCTCTTAATATAAGAACATTAGCTAACTTGAAACCAGGTACTGAAATGAACACTGAATTTTCTATAGACAGAGTATGTTAAAGCAAATGTGGAGCTACCTAATGGTTACTGAGGGTTCTGTCAGCTCTATTAGTGTAGTGTTTAAGTATCCTTATACTATAGAAAACATACAGTTCAAGTGTTCCTGTGTTGTCAATAATAATGCTTTGTTCCATTTATTCAATTATTTTTATTCCATTTTAAAGACAGCCAGAACTGAAAGAAAAGTGACTTGCTTAAGAATGCACAGAAATACAAGAAAGGAAACTGAAAGCAAGGCCTTCAAGCCCTACACTAGGTTACTGACCACTGGATTAAACATTTTATCATGGTGAATCTAGGCGACCAGCTCAACCAGTAGCTGCTTTCAGATATTCGAAGTTGCTTGAAGGCTCTCAAGATAGGAAATGCAGCTTCTTGACTGATTGTAGACCTTGTGTTGTCTGAAGTACAACTGTAACTTGTGCCTCAAAAATTTGAGAGCCAATTTCTCCTTTTATTTGTCTATGTAGACATTGTGGCTGCTACTTTAGAAACAGTGCAAAACAGAGGTTTTTTTCTTATTGTCATTTGTATCAGAGAGTAATAGAGATGGCTATATCCACCTGGTAATGACACGGTCCCTGCTCCAAAGTGTTTGTTTAAAATTGACCGCATAAAAATGGGGAAAACTTAGAATGTCCAGTTTCACACACAGGGAACTGATGACATGACTATTTCAATATTGGATACCCAGGGCCAATAGAGTTGAATCTTACTTTGGCTCAGACCCAGATCTGCGTACCATCTTCCCCTGTAATTTACACAAGGGCATTATCTGTGCTAAGAAACCCTTCAAAACAGAGAAGAATTATGAGTAAAATTATTCTGAATTGCGTAGGCAGTCTGGCTTTTAAGACAGGGCTGCCTGACTTTGCTAGTTCTCCTTAAATAGTATTTTTTTTATTTTTTTTGAGATTTATAAATTTTGCAATTACTCTTCTATTTCCTTTTCATCAAAGAGTGGGAATATTTTCAAGGTAGAATCACAAAGTCTTCAAGGGGATGTGAGCTTTTCATTGCAGAGGGATGTTACTTGAATCCATGTTTATGTAAAGAATGCATGTACACAAATATATCTGATAAAACTTGACAAATGCTTTTGCTCACAGCAAGATTTGGAAGCTTGTGTTACTTTTGGAAAAGAGGAATTCTGTTTAACCATACCTTTATGTAGGAAAAAGAATAAAGACTCCTAAGCATCTTAATCTAATTTTAAGTTGATAGCTGTTTAAGGAGGGAAAAAATTCTGTCAGTTTATAATTACTTGTAGCAAAATACTTAGTGTCTTCCACACTGTCAGTGTATAAGTACTGCCTATCTTTGTCGAGCTGTAAGCTTTGTATTTCATCCATGGCTGCAAGTTATACTCTGATAAATGCAAACCTAAGTGGTGTCAATCTGTCATTACAGGCATACACCTGTCTTCAGAAACAGCTTCATAACTATGTAATTTAAAACTTTAAAGTGTGAGAGTGAGCCAGTTCTGCATATAAGTCAAAGAAGCTGGGAGCGGAAAAAAGCAAGATGAATGCATCTGGAGGAAGCTGTGGGAGCCCTAGTTCTGCAGAACCTACTGGAGATTTCTTCAAGGAATTGTGGTCTAAACTGAAAGAATGTCATGATAAGGAAGTACAAGGTAAATTGTTAATCTTTGAGTTCAGAGAAGGCTGTCTCTTATCACAGGAAAGCTTTGAACCAGAGTGCCACTCCATCTGCATGGAACTAAATAGTTTTTAATGTCTTATGTTGTGCAGAAGTTAAACTGGATGGTTACAAATGATCCTTACAGATTGATCACCTAAATCTCAGGTATAGATGATTTGCTAGGTCAGTGAAGAAAAAGTAGCACAATGTTACATGGGATCTGTGTTTGCTTAGGAAATATTTAAACGTTACTTTACCTTTAACAGATTATGATTCAAAGTTTCCAAATCAAGCTATTCAGTGGAATTTTTTTCTTTTTTTTTTTTTCCCCTCTTTTTTTTTTTTTTTTTTCTTTTGCCTTTGGGCTCGGTCACTTCGGACAGGGGAAATAAACAATGCAAGCCATTTTAATCTAAATTGTGCAAAATACCTCTGCAGATTAATATTACTGAAGTTAAAAGTATTTCTTAAGGTCTTAGTGTTCTAAATTTTCTCAACAAAATTTATAAGAGAGTTGCTTATTCTTTGTTGTATTTTGCGATCTGTGGTATCAATTTTACTGTAGATTGATTGTTAGTGTCTATTCTTCAGTAGTGCAGGAAATTAATAACACTCAAACATTAATTTTTGTACCATATATTTATATTCTTATTCTAATATTGTTTCACAAGTAGTATTTGTAAAATGTATTGCTAAAAATACTTCATAAGAAGTTAAGATTTTGTTCTGCTAATCATAAGTCACAGGATCCATTTTTTTGAATGGAATTAGAACAGTATTTGAGTGAATCTTACAAGAAGCATATCCTTATGCATGAAAGAGCATTTATATTAGGCTGGAATAAAAGCAGATGAGTTTTTATGAATTAAGAGCTTTAGTCATGCAAGCGGATCTTTGTAGTCAGACCATTCCAGTGGCCTTGGTCGTTTCCCCCAACTACTCAAAATGATTCCAAGATTGTCCATTTAGGTCCAATTATATCATCACTTCTTAATTTACAAACTGTGGGGGACTGTTTTATAACATATAGATGTTTCATACCTCTTACTGAAAGTCTTGACCCTTTGAGTCAGTAATTTAAAAAAACAAACAAACAAAAGAACTTCTATCAGTTTTGCAACTGAAAGATGTACCAGATAGTAGCATTTTGTTACATTTTAAAAGTATATGTAACCATATGAAATATAATTTCATGTTATGTGTCAAAAACTAAAAATAAAAGTCTTATTTAATTTTTATGAACTTTTTTTTTTTTTTTTTTAAATACTTAATGGTTCTTTTCAGAGTGGGTGTGATGTCAACTGCAGATAAATGCAGAAGTACTGACAGAATGGGATCTGGCAATTTGTGGCATGTCTGAACAACAAAAACTGAATAAACAAAAAGCTCTAATGTAGAGGGTAATGTTAAGTGACCCCTTCTCTAGTTTCTTGGGATGTGCAGCACGTGATTTTAAAGTTTTGGTTTTCTTTATACAAGTGAAGATACTCTTTAGAATGCATGCTGGGTGGGGCCAGATAATTTTGCCACTAGGCAGTCTTTTTCATGCCTAGCCCTTTGTTAGTATGTCCCGTACCGTGTTAGGTAAAATTAGGTCTTCCATGATAACATCAAAGACATGCCTGAAGGATAGTTAATTTTTTCAAAAGGTGGGGATCCTCCTATAGAAAATGGTAATGGAAGATATTTTAGAAACATCAAACACAGGCTTGCCTGGACTTTGCTTGTTTCTGAAGTCTATAAATAAGAATTAAATTTGACTCATGAGTTTCCAATCTAAATGTCAGCAAAAAATTATTTTAAAGATGGTGGAAGGTGGTATAAGGGAAAGTTAATAGTTGGAGAAAAAGATTTTGCCTGTATAATGCACAATGTATCGAACACTGTAACTTATTATTTATTACAAATCCATGAAAAGTAGGATTTATGAGACATGAGCTTGAAATGGCCAAGCGTGTTATACAAGTTATAGTATTTGTATGTCTGTAGAATATAGGCTAGAGAGTACTTCAAACTCAGTTTGAAGTTGATTTTATTGATTTTTTTTTTTTTTTAATATATATATTACTATATTGTAAAGGGTATATATTTTTTTTACTGTGTTAGCTATGTAAATCCAGCTTCTTATTCATTTAAATTGATCACTTGCAAAAAATTCCAAATTTTGGCCCTCTTCAGACAAAATAGCTATCATTTTCTCTCACATTAATTATGTGACAATGGATAGGACTTCTACAACCCAGTTACCAAAGATTTTGGGCTTGAGCAATGTCAGCTGACTTTTCATGGAATTCAGAAGTTCTCAGCAGTTCAGAATAATGGTAATTAAAACTGCATTTACTTTTATTTCCTACCTGTAGAATGTGTGGGATACTTGCACAGTGCTCTCAAATTAGAAAGGAATTTAGTCATGCTGTTTATGAAGAGGCTAATTTCTGCAGGTGTTAATACTTGCATCTAGCTCAAAATAATTACATGGATACTTGCTTCACGTGTGTCTTATCAACGTGGTTCCTAAGGATGAGTTCAAGTCTAAAGGTCTATACTAAAAAGAAACATATTTCGGTATAGGAATGTGAGGAGAGTTTTTGGTACAAGAAATAGCCTAATTCTCTTCAGCTGTTCCTCACCTCTGAAAAGCAGAAGGTATCAATGAGGGGAAAAAACAGTAGTCGGATGCAGAAAAAATTATGAGGAAAGCGTTCTCATTGATAGATTGCTATAGGAAAGGAAATGGCTGGAAGCTCCTCAGAAGTAAATAATTGTAGAAAACAGGGCTGGAAGGGATCTTAGGAGGTCATCTACTCCATCTGTATACCCTTAAGGTAGGATTATGTCTGTGTCGTTCCTGACAGAAGCTTGTCCAACCTGTTCTGAGAAAACTTCGGTGATAAAGATGCTAGAGTCTTCCTAGGCACTGTCAATTTTAAGAAAGCGGATTTAATGCATTTGAAAATTAGTAAGAACAGAAATTGTCATAGCCATTAATTGGAATATTACAGGTACGTAGTCTAATCAAGTTGCAAATTTCATAAAATAGTGTTTTATGGTTAATTAATCTGCATAATGATAGTTTAAATGAAGTCTCCATCACTTTAATGGAGACAGTGTGTCATTTACTAAAGCACTTAGGAGCTTTAGGTAGTGTAGACTTAGATAGTCTGCAGCTTGTCTATTTCGTAAAAATATTGTGTGAAAGATAAAATCAAATTGGGAGCGCACATAGTGTAGTTTCAGTAAGTTTATATGGTCACTAGAGTATTAAATAAGGAAATCTTAAAAAGCCAAGCTGTCTTAATGAGTATGCATAAAACCTCACAATGCTCTGGAAAAGCAAAAAGAAGAGATTACACCCATGTAGTAACTCAATGCTCTTGGCTAAATGTAACAATCTAGTTTACTGCCTTCTCATTGCAGTAATTTGAATTAAGAAAAAAATGTGACCTTTAAGTAACTAGTTTGGTTCCTCCTGAATTCAGGTGAGAGTGGAGATAGTGTTACCTGTAGCACAGTACTCTGCCTTTTGAGCACTGCCTCTTCAGTTTGTGGCTCAGGTTGCCAATGTTACAATCCTAAATACTTGCTGAACAGACTACCTGTTCATACAGGAGATACATTGTTGTGCAGCTTCATTCCTTCCGATGGGCGTGGAGCAGCATTAAAGCACGCTTTATAGGGGTTCTAATTGCAGATGCCTAATTGACTTGATGAATGGCAACTACTTGAAAAAATAAACCCTCTTTTTATGCTGATCTGCATGATGGAACATAACATCTCACAGGTGTTGAAGACTTGGAGAGAAAAGAAATCTTGCTATATTTCCTCAGAACTTTTAAAAAGTAGTCTCTGTGCATTTTTACCTCGTTATCTCACTGGCATCTCACAGCAGTCTGGGGCGAGGGTTCACTGAGGCTCTGGTTGGCCTGGCTGTTACATCGTAAGTGGCCTGAAGAATGAACCTTCTCAAGCAAGTAGTTTTCCCTTTTGACTGTTCTCAGTTGAGTGTGGTAGGGGAGAGAAAAAAAAAGGCCTTAACCTACATTTTCTATAGGAGGATGTAGTATTGAGTATGTGTTTTAGTTTAAATTCAAAATTGTCAGAAGTTTTCTTAAGAGTGTTCTGGTCTCCTAAGTTTATCATATTATCCTAAATGACTAATGCTTTTGCAGGAAATCTCATGAGACACCTCATACTCAGACTGAAGTTGCTCACAGCTTTTCATAGTTTGAAGAAAATAAGCCATTAGGAAAAAACCGTTACGTTGCTTTCTGATGTCTTATGAAAATTTCTATTGGATTTGTATTTAAGAAAATATTATACCATTAGGGTCTGATTATTTCTGACCATCTTTTTAGAATAGGAATGGCCTATTGTGTGTGGGTAGCATCACATAAACTTCTACAGCACTGCATTGCGCTTGTTAAGCTGTGCTGTACTTTAAGAACCTTTATCTTCTTGCTCCTGTCTGTGCACATACACACACCCCCGAAACCGTGCAAGCAGGTTGGCTGGACTGCTGTCCAGCCCCTGGGCTGTAAACTGGCTGCTCCTGCTGAGAGCATCAGTTGTATTTGCAATCCTTTTTGTTTCTGCACGGAACATATGTTTAAGAGTGTGGGGGCTTAGTGGGAAAAGGGCCACAGATGAAATATCATTCCTTGGTCCACCTTAAGAGATTCCAAGGAAGCTTTGGCTGCGAGGGTCTGGTAGCATACATCCAGTAGAGTATGTTGTCCTTTTTTGCTTTAAAGCTTTGAATCATCTATTTTTAATGTTTCCTTTATGCGTATACATTGTAATACATTTTTTCAGTTCAGTGGTTGGATGCTAGGTTTCATGTGTAGTATTATGCATTTATGTGTACACAGAACATATTTTATGCTACTTATATAGGCATAGTCAATGAAAGCGTATTGACAGTTCTTGGTATTCATGTGTGGTGTTTTTTACAAAGGTGGCTTTATACCTGTTTAAGTGTGAATCTGCCTGTTTGTTTAAGAAGTCCCTGTTTCCTAGGAATCATAATAGCAGTATTTCTTCCCAAGATTCTGTAGAACATACTCAAGAAATCTAGAATTAATCATTTTTTTTTCTCAAAATTAGTGACATTTTTTTCTCTTTTGCAGATGTCATTGGCAAAAGGAGAGTTAGTTTATTGTTTCACAAATTTTCTTGAATGAGAATTCTATAACATGTATTTTCTTCTTTGCACTTTTCAGGCTTACAGCTGAAAATATCTAAGTTGAAAAAGGAAAGATGCTTGTAAGTACTCATCTTGATGATATAATTTATGAAAGGAGAGTCTGAGTATTGTTAATGCACCATAATTCTTGCAAGATCAATTGAAGTTTCATGGATTCTTCCTTCAGACATGTACAAAACTGCTCGCTTTACTAATTCAGCTGAAGTAATCTGAATATATACATAACTCTTTATAGGGTGTGTAACCTGAACACTAAGTTTGCCTTCCTTGAACAAATGCCTGTTAAGATTTTCTTATCTATAGTATTTCTATGATGCCTATGAAGATGTTGACATTTCTAATACAAAAGATACTTAGGGAGGCATTTTTAAAATTGAAGTCAAATCTGTAAAAGGGAAGTGAGTGACAAGACAAGAAGACAACATTTTTAGATGTTGGGGTTTTTTTTTTTGGTTTTTTTTTTTTTTTTTTGCAACGTTTGCCATTAGTATCAGCAGTTGTCACTTAACTCAGCCGTAAGTCATTCAGTAAAGATTCTAATAATAAGCTTGCTAATTTCCGCTCAATTTTTGTATTTTAAAACATATGTAACTTCTTTTGCAGTCAATTATTTGCTGCTAATTTGAAGTTCTGTTTATTAGAAGCAATTTGGGGGAAAAAAAATCTGAATTACAAGATTTACATGTACAGTAGAATCACAATATGTATTTACAGCATTAAATCAGCTTTTATTTTCCTTCTCCTGCTGCTGACTAAAGACATATTTAATTAAATGATAAGAGATATGATCTGTATTACGAGTTGCACTTTATAAAGTGCTCTGTCGAAGGAATACTTGATCTTTTTCCACTTTGGAAAACAATATAATTATATTGGATATGTTAAAGAAATTAAACTCTTCTTAAAATTAGCAAAAATACTCCATATTTGCATTCCCAATGTTGCTATCTGAAGCCAAAGATTTACAATCTTGGTTTTAAAGTGTAGCCATGGTGATCTCAAGCATAGTTCGTGCTTTTTCAGAATTAACATGCCTATCAACATCTAGACAGTTTTCTTCCTTATTAATTCCTATTAGGTTTCTTAGATGTCCCATTTTTAGTTACCTTTTTCAAATTATTAAAGTAGGAAATAACCCTCCCCTGGTCTAGAAAAATCAGGTAATCATGTGGGTTTATTTGTACAATAGTAATTCAAGCAACTCTCCAGCATTTTTGACAGCTGCTGTCTAAACTCCTCAATGTGCTTATATATCTGGCTGAGAGGGAAACAAAGATGTTCTTCCCATAGGAGTAAATTCTGTCTAGTAGAAGTCATCTTTAGTTTTCCTGTAACATTAATATGTAAATGCATCTTAAAATTATACTGGCTTTTCTAGTATAATTTGATTGTACTACAGTACATACTTGACTTGCTGTCTATTTTTACTATAACTGTTGTTCTGTAATTATAACTGTATCTCACTTCCCAGAAAATTGTTCTTGTTTCTTTTCACTAGGTGTTTGGAAGAAATTGCCTTCAGTTGTGTAATAACTGTGTTGCTCCCTAGATATCTTTTTGGTTTTTTTTATCCTTTGTAGTGCTTAAACCTCCTCTGAGCATGTGTTTTGCTTATTTCAGTTAAATATCGCCCATCCTGCTGGCGTTTGGTAATCGCCAGTATTCGACAGTATCGACATCGACAGTAACACTTTGAGCCTGTGCAGGGTTGTGTTTTCTCATATTTCAGCTGCATTCATACAGATCTCATCTGTGAAGGCTATAGATAATTGCCTATGGTTTTAACTTTTCTCTGCACGGTGTCGCTCCGATGCTTGCTGAGCAGGTGCAATTCACCAAACGTACAGCAGTTTACAATCCCAAGAGTACCTCTGCGGCTAACTCCCTGTTCCCCCACATATACACCTGCTCCTCAGGCTTCTTGTTCAGTCTCCAACACTAGTAGAATACAGTGTATACTATTTGCAACTGCTGTTTAATTGTGCATAAGAGCTCATGAATAATTTCTAAAAAAGGCAATAGAGTCCAGTTGCTTATTTGGTCTGTTGCTGAATTTTTAGTCAATTGGAAATATGAATTCATATGAACTTTATCAAGGTTTTGAGTTTGGAGCGTATCATGGAATGTTGTCAGATCTTTCATCAAATTATGAACAGCATATGTGTTGTCTACATTTTAAAGATACGGTTTCTGAACATTAAGATTGATATTGCGGTATCACAAGGAATATATTTACGTTAGATGAAATTATGTTAGGTTATTTAATGACTTTCTAGCAAAGCAAATATTTGGTGCTATATTTTGTACTTAAAGGCTACACTTACTTTCCTGGAAAAAAATCAAATTGACATCTAATTATTTCTTATGTATAATTAATAAATGAAGTAGTTATTTAATTTTTAATCTGAAAGGATGAAACTCTCTCTTGCTGTTGTTAACTTATCCTAGTACGTCATGAGTTGCTTCCACGTTCTGAAAATCTTAAATTGATCAGTTAATTTTGTAGGTGATAAATATTATCAGTGCTGTGACTGATGAACACATACAAAATTATTTAGTTATTGTTTGTTGGAATCTTTCTATAATTACCACATTGTAGATACAATACTCTTACATAGGAGGTATTGTTCTCCTTGGTGCATCTGACTACCTGAGGTTTTGTATTTCAGACTTGGCAATCAGCTGACAATGAGTGCCTTATTTTGTACCCCACTTCAGCATTGAAGCTAATAACTTGTAAATGCTAGGTCAGAGACTGTTTGTTACGCGGCGTGCCTTCATAGTAAAAAATGTCTGTCATGTTTATCAGGTGCACTGGAATTTGGCAGGGCAGGGGGAAGAAACCTAGTTCCTTCTGTCATTTTACTGTCTTAACGTGACATTTTACAGGCTTTAGGTGGAAGCCATGGAGTATTAGTGTATGTTGTTGTTTTTTTCGATTTGTTGTTTTTTTGGTTTTTTTTGTTTTTTGGTTTTTTTAAGTAACTTAATGCCATAGAATGACTTAAAGGTAGGTTGAGGAAAGACTTTAAAATTTTGTATTTTAGGCCTTCTGTAAGTTGCATAGACTGAAAAAAAAAATTAAATGCCATAAACATGAGAAAAATACAGACTACTTTTGTCAGACTTCAAATTTTGCCATGGCCTGGCTGTACTTGGTTAATGAACTAAGGTAACAGAACTTTAATACTTTGTACTCCTCAAGGGAAAGTACAGGTTTTAAATGGTCTCTCTCAACATATAACTGTTTTACATGTTGTATTTGTAGCTGAAAAGAACAATATTGGTCTGTATGGTAGTACAGAAAAATAAAATGTCTGATGTTAAATTTCAGAATTAATAAAATATGTCTGTGATTGTACACTGTGGAAGCTTCCAGCCATCCCATTCATTTTGAACCATGATTGTTAATTTTTTGTATTACTCTAATACCAGCTATATGAAAATGTGTTTGACTAATGTATCTTAAAGGGTTAGTGCCAATTTAAAAGTTTATCTGTATAGAAGAATTGTATCAACAAGTTAGTAAATACATTTCATTTCCTGGTATATGTGTGTGTGCTTGGCAGCTTTTTGTGAGCTAATTTCATGGCTTCCTTAAATAATCCATCTCAGGCATGCTGAAAACAAACACCCAGTTCATGGAATACACAAGGGATTCCATGGTAAAAAGAGCTGGGAATGAATTCTCAGTAGTCATTGTGATGTTACGTAGATTCAGCTGCTTAGCTTTTACTGAAAGTTAATTGCCTTGTAGACATAAAATTGTGTGCTTGTTCCTCATACATTGTTTGCATCATGAGGAGGTGTTATGATCTAATAATAAAAAAGAGGAGCTTTGCCTTAGCTCTTGTGAAGGAAATGTTGTTACATAGACCTGGCTTTTAGAGAAGGTATTTTCCCCAAGATCTTCTGTTTCTGAGGTTGGGGAAAACAGTTCTCTTCTTGTGTTCATATTATGGGAATCCATGTTCTATAGACACTGAGAATTGTTTCCTGAGGAACTAAGCTTCTAATGGATCTAAAGACTTCTCAGAGCTTTATAAACCTAAAGTGGTTTTGCCACACTGCAAGAAGTGCCCACTGCTAAGACAAGATCAAAATTACCTGATTGTGAAAGCCTCCAATTAGCTTCCCAAGAGCTCAGCAGCACAGTAAAATAAGTGCTTGAACTTGCTTTCCCTGAACTTGCTACTTGAGTACTATTAGCTTTTGTGCCTTGACTGTCTCAACTCTAATTTTAGTCCTCAGCAAAAATCAGATTTATCAACAGAAGCTCAAGGCTAATATGAATTAGAAACTAGCTGCTCCTTTCCAAACTCAGACATTTCTAAATTACCATTCATCAGAAACACATCATTTATCTTCAACTCGATATTTGTGCTGATGATAATCACATTTCCCAAAAATACGAAAGACACATGCCAGAGAGAATTCTCTATTGAAAAACCAATCACTATAATTTAAGCTAGAACTAATTTTTTTTTTTTTTCTATTTGATTTTAGGGATGCAGAGAGGCTTGAAGAGTTTTATACCAAGAACCAACAGCTCAGAGAACAGCAAAAAGCGCTTCATGATACTATCAAGGTTTTAGAAGACAGGTGAAATAGTGTCTTTCACATTTCATTGCATGAATGAATGTGTCAAGTAAGATGGAGTGATCATAACAAGTCCTTTTCTGATGGCGGATAAGCTTTGAACAGCTGATCTAAACCATTAGAGACAGTGGAGGCAATACCTCATGTGGCCTTTCGCATACCGTTCTGACTATTGGATTTCACATTTCCTTGGTATTTGTTACAGAGCAAACTTGCTATTTGTCCTTTTTATTTGGTTACTTTGCTTAATGACAGTGATATATCCTGAGATGAGCTGTAATTATATTTACTGAAATGATTTGCATATTTGTATTTGCTTGAATGAACTTTACTTGTAATGAATGGTAACTTATATCTGACAGTGTTCTTCGTAAGACAACTTGTAAAGGCTTTCAGTGGCAAGGTGTAGCATGCTGCACTTCTTTTGATAAGCTAATGCATGTTGCTTTAGAAGTATCCAGCACCTACAGTCATTTATGCAAACGTTGGTACATGTAGTATTAGAACGTTCAGAAATCTCAAAGTATTGCTATGTCAACATACAAAACCACAGTACTTAGTGGTGGTGTTCTGCATAGTTGTCAGAAATTTTCTGGTTTTCATTGTTCAAAAGGCCAGTTAAGTGTGGATATCTGCTTCATGTATGGCAATATCTTGTTAACAGAGGGACTTTTTTCTATTAATTTTGTTGTAGGTTACGAGCGGGATTATGTGATCGCTGTGCTGTAACTGAAGAACATATGAGAAAGAAGCAGCAAGAGTTTGAAAATATCCGGCAGCAGAATCTCAAACTTATCACTGAGCTTAGTGAGTTTCATCCACGAGTCGGAAGACAAAACATACTGTTTTGTAAACTAGTTCTTCATGAACTCCTGTAACTTGATATAATTTATATATGGTGTGTTTAGTAAGCTCAAGAAGTTCAGTCAGGGGATACTTAACTCCACAGTCTGAAAATATGTCACGTACCAATTACTAGTCATTTGACCCACCTTCTTAGACTGAAGTGCTGATACCGAAAGTGAACTGACATGGAAAATTTCACAGTGCAAAGTAGCTACTTAGATAAAAAAGTAGCAGAGGCTGCTTCTGTTTATTCCTGCAGCTAAGACATAGGATGTCTGATTGCCAGCTTTCCTAAGAAAACTCTGACTTCAAATGTAACTGGTAATCACAAAGTAGCAAGTTTAAACAGAAGTTCCCTGGCTCCAGCTTGTGTCCTGTAGAGTTGGTCTTGGAGTTTAACTGCAGTAAACCCGTAGCCTTCACGTAGCCCTCTGAAGCCACGATAGAATTGCTTTACACCAGACAGGTTATAGCCAGTTCAATTTGAAGTCAGGAAGTAGGATGTATGGAACAGGAAAAAATAAACTGTTTGTTCTAGGTGATGTGCAGGCAGGTCGCAAAAATCTCTTCATAAAGAGAATTTGGAAAGATTGGTTATATAAAATGCTAAATAATACAGGACAGGATTTTTAAATGTTAATGGTATATTTACCATTTAATTAATTATTTTGTCTTGCTTAATTGTCTTGCTTGATCAAGAGCAAGAAGACATTCAGTGAGATTTAAAATACGGGAAATGCCAGACACAAAAAGTAGCTTTTCAGGGCTTAATTAAGTTATAGAAATATTAAATTCTGTATTACTATAAAATACATCAAGTTTTTAAGGACTTTTAATATTGGATATTTATATTAAAAATATTCTGAATCCTTGAGTTTAATGATTAATAACAAACTGGGTAAACCGTTAAATAAAACTCTGAGCCTTAAAAATCGAGGTGAAACCTATTAGGTACAAATCTTGAAGACTATCTGACAGAACAGTAGTCTTCTGTGGGTTTGAGTTGAGATCTATGTGACAACTTATGTTTTTCCTGCAACCAGCAAAAAAGTCAGTCAGGAATAATGCAGAGCTAAAATACACAACAAAAATACGAGAACAAGAAAATAAAAATAAAGCGAACAGAAGAGTTGGGAGCTATCACTACATTGGTTTGAGACAGCATGGGAAAAAGGCTGAAGGTGATGCAATAAGCTTGTGTCAGTTACACGCAAGATGAATTGGAAATTAAGAAAAGTAAAATTAAAAATTCCTGGCTAGTCTCTCTTAAATTCCAAAATATTTAACCGATTTTTAAGAAATTAAGGTTTTTTCCATTCTCTCCAGTTGACTGGTCACTTTGGTAACTAAAACCAAATTCTAATTATTTTATACTTTGTAGGCTGTCTTCATCCTAAGGAAGCAATTTTGTCCATGGAGCTGAGTGAGCAACTCCTTTGTCTTTACAATACAGTCTCACTTGTATGTACGTGGACAAAAGTAATTAATGATTGTGTAGAACTAACATTATGATCCAGTAACTGTGACACCTTTGCCTTTCCTACACATCATTTTACAACCTTTTTAATGGTTAGCTTCCCAGTTAATTTTGGTAAGTCATAGAGAGGGCGTATGGTATTATGTTTTAGAATTAGTTCTGTTTCCTTAAAGGACCTCACAAAATGAGATATGCTATGATGCTAACATGTATGCATTGATTTTTTTATTTTTGTTTTTCCCTGTAAATTGCAGTGAATGAAAAAAACAACTTACAGGATGAAAATAAAAAGATAAGCGAACAGTTCCAGAAATTACAGAAGGAGTTGGAGTAAGTTTTTAGGTTTTTTAGATATTCCCCCTTCCCACCCATTCCTCAGTAGTAATGTCTGGGACTATAAATACCAGCTTTTAAGTCTTTAAAACTTGAGTTTCCTCTTTTTTAATAGATTGTGAAAAATTGTCTACTGCCACTATAATAATATTAAACTGGCATCTTTGTATTGTGCAGATTTTTGCTTTCTTTTAACTGCGTGCATCTTTCTTTTTTAAAACTGAAAGAGAGAGATAACTTTGTTATATAAATTCTGTTTGACATCATGGCTGCTCATATCTTATTCTTTCTTTTCTCTGTTGACTCTTTACCAACTCTTTCCTCCTATGTTAAGACTTTAGAAAAGCAGTCAGAAAGTCCTAGGATCTTGCAATACATTTTAAAAATAAAGTTATGATAATTTTACAATTTTAAAAAGAAAAAAAACATGGTAAATTTCAAAAGAAAACCATAAAAACAATGAGCTACAAATTGACTGTCGAATTGTAATCTGATATGACAGCAAGAATTGCCATATAATGTTGTGGTTAATAAGCAAATACAGTGCACTGTACAAGGCAGAGGTAGTATTCTTTTCTTGTCTGAAAGAACAAGGTGGTCTGACATAATCTGAAGCTTACCTCAGTTTTGTCTCTCTGTGGAGAAGTTGCATACGAGCATGGGGGCAATGGGACAGGATGTGTAGACCTAATACATAAGACTTTTTCTCCATGTAATTTTTTTCTTATCTTTGTCAGGAAGTAACTTTGGTTGAGGAGTAAAACAACTTGGAGTTCAAGTCAACATGACTGTGGTCCTATTCTTTTCTATTTCTTGGTTTGTCTCCTATTGTTTGCACCTTAATCATCCTTTCCTTTTCTGTATGCATTTAATCTTCCTGAAGTAACATATTTCTTGAACCTAGGAGTACTCCTTTTTAATACTAACAAGTTTCTGTATGTTTCCCAATTTATAATTGCTTCTTAATAATGGTTCTGTGCAGCTTGACAGCAGTTGGAGGTGACATTAAAAAAATTGACACTAGGCAGATCCATACAAATTTATTAGTTTGATCCTCATTCTTGCAGTTTAGCTTCCAGTAAAAATCTCCAGCCACTGCAGGAAACTTGAGAATGACCAATGTAACACTAAGTTATTTGCTCTACATGTTAGGTGGTCATTTAAATGAGTGGAGACTTGAGTGGATAAGCAGTAATTAACATGGATGGTCCTGCTGTTTGTAATGTAGCCACTGCATTTGGTTGTTTGGGTTGATTATAGTCGTGTTGCTTTATTTACAGTGAACAGCTTAGATCAATATAGCGTCATTGCATAGGTGCAAGGTAACAGATTGTTTCTGGTGTGTGACGTGAAATTAGATTTTTGCAATCTTCTGTGTTTTGTTACCAAGGTTTAATATTTTACGGAAAAATCTAAGAATCCTCTATAAATGCGATATCAATGACATTTTAGAATTGTGTTATCTGATCCTTTATCAGATTAGGATTTCATAATCCATGGATGGAAACAGCAAGGAAATTTCTGCGAAAACCTTTTCTGGGGTCTCAGATAAACATTTCCATGATTCAGAAATTATTTATTTGGTATTTATGATATATAGTATGTATGGCAGCTTCTTAATTTAATTTTTTTTTTTTTTTTTTTTTTTTTTTTTTTTTTTTGTGGTGTTATCTAGGAACTACCTTTTGGTTTGCATGGAACTAAGGCACAGAAAAATATTTTTATGGTAGTCTAATTTGTCATAGAAGGACACATGTGCCAGTAAATTTAGAGAGAACTCTAACAGCTAGCTTAAATTTGCAAAGTAATATATTGTTTTGCTGTTTTGGTTTGTTTCTTAAGATATTGTTAGTAGATTATACAGTCTTCCAGTTATGGTGCTTTCTTTGTAAATGTGCTAGAAAAGAGGAATTACAAAATCAGACAGTAGGATTCATCAAGTCCTCAGGACATCAGCACATAAATATTTGTCACTAAGTGTTCAAAGTTAATCATGGTAAAAAGCCTAACTGCAAAAATACTTTTTCTCTCAAGCCATACAGCTTTCTACAGTTTTCCATTGACTTATTTCATATAAGATCTTGTGGTTCATTTAAATGCAAGCAGAAATATATCCATATTTCCTTTTCTTCTCTTAGATCAAACCCTTACATCCTTCTCTTTATAGTTAGGAAATGATCTTTTGGCCCATGTTTTCTCTTGAGAGTCATAAGGAAAAGTGCTACCGCAGAAAGATGACAAAGCCGGCCAAGTTGATTTCCTTGTGTTTTTCTTTTACTGCCTCTTGCGTTTCTCACTACCACCACCATACGACTGGGAGAAATGCCCTTACTAAGTACTCAACACACTGTATTTAAGTTAAAAGAACTGAAATTAATGCTCTTTTGTTATTTTCTTGGTATGTCTAGATAGAGTTTTTGGAGAGAGAAGACATGGTTATTTGTTATGCTAGTTTTTATATACTGACTCTGCAACATGCTGTTAGAGCTGACATTGTGAGGGAAAATAAACTTCATAACTCATGTTGTGTTTAACATTACTTGTTTTACATGGTTTACTCCTCTCTGAAGACCTTTGTGAGGTTAATAAGACATAACAGCCAGTGCTCTGGAGAGGGATTGCTTTGAATATGGTGCTATTCATTACTATTTAAAGTTGTCTAAAAGCTTTTGTTTCGTATTTAAGACAATATTCTTGGGGTATGCAGAGACTTCCATATAGGGAGAAAGACACTAATCCATGCATTTCAACATTCTTTCATTCAAGTAGCGCATTCTTCAGTGGACAAGCTGGAAACTACAGTCCCTAGTTTCTTCCAGGGAAAAAGTCTTCCATAGTGCAGTAGTTAAATGTTGACTACGAATGTGGAGAGCTAGGATTGTATGCTGTTCTTAGGCTTGATGGAGCAATGGTGAATTTGTTCTTCTAAAAAACAGGTTCTAGTATTTCTTTTTTACACTGTGATGTTGTTGAGATGGCTGTATTTTCTAAATTGTTGCTTTCTTGAACCATATTGTCCTGTTTGCTGAAATTAAAGCTCTTCATCTTGCTGACTTGGAGTTTTATTTGACTATCTAATTTGGTTTCCAGGGAGCGAAAGCAACAAGCAGTGGAATTAGAAGAAGGAGTCATTCCAGATTCTCCAGTTCCGACTTCTTCATTTTCCATGGTTAATCGTATGAGAAGAAAAAAAGAGAATAGGCATATCCGATACACAGAACATACGCACCCAGATTTGGAACTTGCAGAAAGCAGTAGTGGTAAGAGTATTGTTTTGGGTTGTTTTTTTTAAATTAGTTTTAAGACATATTTTTAAGAGCTAAAGAAAAAGATGCTGTATAAATTTGATTGCAAAGGGTGAAAACAAAAAAAAAATAAATAATTTAAGTCTTGTGGTTTTTTTTGCTTGGCTTTTTTCCATTTATGATATAATACATGAGTCAGGGCAAAAACGTCTTTAGCAGTAATTGTTGCATGAGCGATATACTCAAAGCTTATCTCGACCTCCTACTTTTCGTCATCCACATACACATCCAAATACAACAGTTTTCCAGCTCCTATCTCTTCTGTAACTACAAACTAAAAAAAAATCTCTTAGACTTGTGCGTACGGCTATCTCACCACCTAGTGGAGAGTGAAATAAATGTTTTGCCACATTCAGCAGTCACTCTGTAGTTAAAGTAATATTACTGAAGCCAATAGATATCTAATTCTAGCAGCTACATGATCTTTCTTTTTCAAGTACTGATACGTTGTTTGCATTTGTTTTGTGTCTAAGTCCAGAAGGATTGTGCACGCTTAATTCCCAAACTTTGTTCTGTGATGTTGTAGCAATAGCTCTAATGTATTTTAACTATAAGAAATATTTTTGTGAAGTAAGGGACTTTGTGCTTATATTTTAATGATACACAGGAAGTATATGCTAAACAATCCAAGTGCTCTCAATGTGTTAATTTATCTTGTGGAACTTAAAAAGGGTATTTTAAATAATATATTAATACATCTAAATATTACTTTTGACTAAAAGCCTCTTTCCGAGAATAAAAATAGCACAACTGTGCAGTGAAGAGGTTGGGTTGGTTATTCACAACCTATGTTTTGCATATGTAACTTCAGTGCTGTGAATCGTTTCTCCTTTCTAAACATACCTACTGCTCTCCATTTTCTGAATGAAAAATTGAGCTACTAAATTAAACCAAAGTTAAATATGCAAGAAAAGGTGTAAATACCTATCACAGTTAATGGCTATTAGAAACTTTTGGTGTCCAGACAGAAAGGACTGCATGACCCAAAACTGGTCATTATTAAAATCTCGGGTTTTTCACCTTTTCATTACCATAGCTGATTCAGAGAATTACTCCCTTGGATGATTTACTCTTTAATAGTTTTATTCCATATTAACAGGTCAAATACAGTTTGAATGTGTACTTTTTTTGTGGTTAGTATAGGAAGTGATGTAATTATGTGTCAGTATTGCTTTATGGCTGACTGGGTAGACTGATATTTCTGAGAGAAAGAATTAATATGAAGTGTTTGTGACTAATTTATCATAGTGATACCTCAGAATAAAAATAATCAGATGTTCTTAGGTTACAGGATCTACTGACATATCAAAATTCCCATTCAGGTGCTTTTAAGATCAGAGTCATTGTATCTACACAAAATTATCACAAGATACCTAATTTCACGGTGTGAAAATGTTTCTACATCTTCTCCTAGAATTTGGAAAAATTCCGCTGTATTCCACACAAGTGAACAGTCACCATGGAGAAGAGATATTAGTGGCAGACACCTGTGATCCACAACTGTCCCCTGTGCCAAGTAAGTGTGTTAATAGATTTAGTTCTAATTCCATTCAAAATAAGGCAAAAATACTGTAAAACTGAGAGTTTGTCAACAACTGAGTGTTCATTTCTTTAAACACAGGAGGCAGAAAAAGGATATTGTGTTTCATCACAGAATTGCTACTGAAATGGCTATCTTGTAATGCCTGTCTGTATGCCACTAGATACATGATCTAGTGGCAGAGCATCAGGGCTTAGAGTCAAGAAATAAAAAGAAGCTTAGTGCAGCTCTTACTGCAGATATCTTATATTTTAGATTACTTAGCCAGTTGTCTTACATCTGGCTGAGTGCACACTCGTGTCTGATGTGGAGATGTAGCAAATAGCATAACAATATGGCTCTGTTAATTATTCCCTTTTTTTTCAATTATGAATTGGTACAAGTCTTTAAGGCTGAAGTCCTTCTCCATAAACAATTATTTGTCAAGAACTTTGTGTGTCCCTGATTTTTTTTTTTTCTGTGAAGTATTTTTCTATAAATGGCTGCAAGAATCAGCATTTTGGAATTATTCATGCAGGTCAGGGTTGTGGTGATTGTAGTTTTTGTACTTTCCCATCGTATTACCTTGCCCCAGCTTAATAAACTGAGTGATATTAAACCCCTAAAAGAGGGGAAACTCATCTATTTGTTTTCCTAATAAAAACACAGGAAGAATAATTACAAGGGTCGCCTAGGAAATATGCAACACAAGCATTTTACTATAAATATATGTTATCACTGTTCTACATGCATTTCTGAAACTATTCGTGCCCTTGACTGGGAGTTTGAAAAGCAACTTTTGCATGTCTTTGTATTTTAATTTTGGGGAGCTGTATTCAAATTTGAAACGTATTTCTCTGTGATGATACAGCAGTTTGCTCTCATCAGAAGTTTTTTTTTTTTGCCCCTCTTTTCCACTTACCACTTCCAGGTACAGTTTTTATCTGACACAGATCAAACTGTTTCCATAATTACCAATTTTAATTTGTGATCTTTTTAGTTCTGTGTTTGTAGCATCTGTGTAACTGAAGTAAGATATTACGATGTATATATAATTTATGGTGAGCTTTTTCCTACTCACAAAGATAAACCAAGGATGGGAGGCTATCCTGTTCCAAAGCCATCTTTTAACTTGGCTGCAGTCGTGGCAGAAACAATTGGACTGTCTGTTCAAGAGGAATCTGTAAGTAGAATTCCCAGATTTCTTGCGTCATTAGCTTTTTGTGCCAGTTGTTTTCAAAACCAGTATTTTTGTCTTTTGCATTAAAATTCTGTGAAAGTACTCAGGGTTCCAATAAGCTCACTTTGATTTGCTTTTGCTTCCTCATTACGGAATTGCTCTAGCAAGAAGAGATACAACTGTGCTGACCTGTCTGGGGGTTGGGGAGGAGGGTAGCCTGTATACAACTTTCCAGTTTGACTACAACAGTGGACTAAATCCTTGGGTGTGCCAAACTCCCTTTGTGCAGTAATCAAGTCTAGGACACTAAAAAAGATTATTTGGTGATGAGACTGTTTTGTGACTCAGGTGAGACTATTTGATGTTTTTGCTTGGTAACCAGTGAAAATGATAGCATGCAGACTGTTTTTGTGTGTGTGTGTGCATTTGAATGTTGGAATTTTAAAATTTCTGTAAGATTTCTTTAAAGTTGTTGGTCAAAATTTCATCTCTTGTAACTTTTAGTGTTTTTTAGAGTTTGAATGGTTAAATTAGAGTGGGTCTTCAGAGTATTTATGTACAAACCTAGCATATTTCTAATTTTTAATTCTAATAGCTTCTTGTACTTCCTGTCTTTGTTTTCCTTCACCACTTTCAAGGAGCCCCAGAGTGTACTGAGTCCTCCCCGCACGAATACTGTTATGAGCCAGGCCCCAGAGAGCATGCAGTCTGAAGATCCAAGGAAACATCCAGCTTCTGAATCAAGAAATGATGACAATAATTTAGGGTGTGTTTCCACTTGGTTATAATAATATTGTTTTAAACAGGCTTATATGAAGTTCTCATTTAAGTAGAATTTAAAACCTTACAGCAGTTTGCTTTAAAAGTACAGAAATGGAAATAAATATTTTCATATTATATGGGCTTCTTTCAAGTAAATAACATTAGAAGCAAAGGAACTGATAGAATGCAAAACTGTGGACTTTTACTTCATTCTCAAATTTCTGATTTGGACTTTCTATGTACACAGTCCCTCTCTCACTGACTTCTTGTTATTGCAAGGTACCTTCTGAGGCCCTTAAACCTGGGGGTAGGGAGTCTGGAGCTGGGGTAGGAAAACGATCATAAAGCTTTTCTGCTGGCTAGATGGCATACCAGTTGACTGTTGCCCTTCCCACTCTCCTCAGGGTGTTGTGGTCTAAATTGAATTTTTTAACTCCTATTTATCATCTTAAATGTATGTTTTATTGATGACAAGTAAAAAACGGAGTACCTGAAAGAAGCTTGCACATTTATCCTTCATTTGCAGAAGCTTTGAGAATCTGTTATTGCAGTTACAAGATCCCAGGTCGACTGCTATCACAACCATTCTCACTTTCTTGCGTTTCACTGCTTTGAAATGTAGGGAGTCCTTTGGTAGAAGAGATTCCTAGGCAGGCTTAATTCTGTCCTTGGTTCTCAGTTGAATGTGGAACAGAATTTCACACCATACTAAAATGAAGGACAAATCTGTGTTTTGTTTGCCTTTTGGAGCTCTAAGTGAAACAGTACTTGCCCCTAGACCACAAAATTCCCTTTTCTTTTTCCTTCTGTTTTCAGTTAACACTAGTAGCTGTGGCGTCTTTAAAGTAGATCACTGACAGGAAACTTGTGATTTTTCTGTATCCCGTTCTCTCCTCCCAGCCCCCTGTGCACTGCAGAAAAATGTTTCATCTCTCATTGTATTCAGTCTTTCAGATCCATCTCAGAACACTCCACCACATGTTGACTGGGATTGCCAGGTTGCCTCTCCTGTTTTTGGAGCTTCTAGCAATATCAAGAACAACTCAAGTACAAGTCATGCCTCTTGTATTTTAGATTCAGGATTGAAGCCTAATCTCAAAACCAACCTCTTCAACAATCCTTCCAGTTCCAGATCTCATAAAAGTAGATCAAAATCTGAAGATGTTGCTTTTGTTGCACCACTGAATCTTGGAACTGAAATCAACTCAGCTATTAGCCAGGCCTCTATCAATAGACAAATGGTTGTGAAAAAGAATACTAATGAGGCTGTAACCTGTGCTGGAAATGCTTGTGCAACTAAAAATGAGGTGATCAAGAATGATTTCCTTCTCCTACACCAAAGGCAGCTAGAAAGCAGGTGTGCTAAGAGAAAGAAAGCTGAAGATGAGCATGTAATTAGCTGTGAAAAAACATCCTTCAACAAAGAGAACTCCATGCCCTTTCGATCAGATGTTCAGCTTATTAATGGGGAACATACGGTTGATAAGCCCTTGGATCTGTCTGATCGCTTTTCTGGAGTTCGTTGTCAGGAGAAAAAACAAGGGAGTGAGGAGACCTGTAAAAATAGACTAAAACAGGTGACTCTGCATGACATTTTTTCACAGCTAGGGAAGCCCATTCCTGAAGGTTCATCATCTATTCAAAATGCCAACAATGAGAGCCGTTTGTTTAGCAGAGATTTACAAGAGGAATCCTATGTACAAGAGGCAATGCTGGGAAAAACATTCCCAGATAAGAAAAAACAGATTGAAACGAAAGAAGAATTTCCTCCCTTCAAAATTGCACCGCTGTCAAATTCTGCAGAGACAGAGCAACTTTTTGATGATGTGAAGGTACACTTTTCTGACTTTTATTCTTCTCCTTTGAAATAGTATATTTAAGTTTTGGGAAATAGTAAAATTGCAATATGTTGTTAGGTTGCCAGTGGCCATGTACCTAATAGAAAGAAAACAAGGACAGGACATGAAGAGTCTGAACCAGCATCTGTACTTCAACCAAACCCCTGTAGACTATCAAAAAATAAAGCACTGCAAAATGAGCAAGGTAACTTGAGGAAAATGTTCTTTTTATTGCCCCCTTACTGCCCCCTCACCCCCCAGCCTGTGCTATGGCTGAATAGAATTTTTCATATGTTATTTTTTTCACACTTCAATCACTTTCTCTGTTTTGCTTTTAACTCAGTCTCGTTCTGTTCCAGACTTCTCAAGACTACCCCCCACATTTTCAATCTGTATCTTCCTGGCCTTCTTTTACCATTATATAATGAATATATGATTAGCATCCAGCTGTAAACTCAACAAGCTATGAGTCTTGTTCTTTCTCACTTATTAGCATTGTTGTTTACTGAAGCATGTGAATAACAGATACTGAAGTAAAATCTCAGGAACTTTGAGTTTATCTATTATCATAATGCTTGAAAGCATTTGATAGTGTAAGAATATGCCGTTTTGTTAATATTTTTCATTATTCCTGATGATCTGTTAAAGAAATTTGTACCTTTAATGATAACGGATGTATGCTGCCAAGTACTCTTCTTAGAAGTTGTATCTTCTTTCCTATTAAGTGGTCTCAGTCTGAAAACATTTTTCGAACTGAGACTGTAGAATCACTGCTTTTGTACTCCTTAGCTGAGCTGTTACACCGCATGCTTTGTTTAGAAATGTTGACATAGTGAATTTAAAAACAATCTGTCAGCAATTAATGTGGCCATGTGGCTTGGAACCTAAACCTCTACTTCACAGATAAATCAAGAGCCATCTCTGAAGCAATGATGAAAGACTTTTGTATTCTCTTGTATTCTAAAACCTGACCTTTGTATTCTTATTTATCTAATCTCTTCTATCCAGTATTACTACTACTTGATGTACACAGTACAGAGATTGTGCCTGCAAGAGTATTTTATGTATTACATCTCATACAAACACAAACGAGTGGTGTGCTCCCTGAATATGACAAAAATATCTATTTCTAACTTTTCAGACAAAATATGATTTACACCAAATGAGCATGTTTGTTATTTGAGAAAAATCAATCCCTAAACCCAAAGATTAATTAATAAAAGAAAAGCTGACTTATAATTTAGACACTATAGTATGCTGTTGGCAGAATTGGATTCTTATTATTTGCCTTTTTTCTCGTATTCTCTGCATCCAGACCTGAAAGATAAAGCTTCTTTAGAAAACAATCAGTGGAGCGTAGACCCAGGAGCTGACCTTTCACAGTACAAAATGGATATTACTGTGATTGATACAGAGGTAAACTTGTGTAACGAGTCTGCATGCTCTATGATATTGAAAAAAGCCCACAAAAGTAGTATCATGAACTTTATTCTGGGCAGACCAAACCCACTTTTTAACAAAAATCTAGATTCAGCTCATTTGATATTTGTTTGCACTCCTGAAATGTTTGTTTATGCATAGTACATTAGTTATCCTAAAGCATTTCCACTTTCTAGTTCTATTTGATAAGCTTAGCCAGGTGGCTACTCAGTATGAAACTGCTATGTTTGGTGGTGGTTTGGGGTTTCTTTTAAGACAAAATAAAAGTTCTAAACCTCATAATTTTTTCTATTAAAATATTCACAGTGGTATCTCTTTATGTTAAGTAATAGGAAGTGTGCAGAAAATGACTATTGTGTTTCTATGAGTTGGGTACGGATTGGTTATTAGGATCTCTGAGAATTTTCTTGAAGTCTATTTGTTTTGTCTCACTTAAAGGCTGTCTTAAAATGTATTTATTTGACCAGTTTTTTTTTAAAGCATTTCTTGCCCCGATGAAGTAATGCAATACACCAGATAAATGCTTCACATTTGAATTTCAAAACATGTTATTTGCTTACCTAGATTTTATGTCTTTAACATGCAGACATGACTGCAGAAAAAACACAACAGAAAGTGTCCAAGAAGATGCCGGTAACTGTTGTGAAAGCATTTCAGATATACAGTGACACTGACTACACCAGTTGCTTCTGAGTGCAATTGTCATGTTTGCTTTTTTATTTAGGGTGGTTCTCAGTCAAGAGTCAGAGGAGAAGTTGTTGATATGGATTATACATATGTTAGTGAAAGTGTGCTATTAAAAATGAAAAATCAAGACCAAAGCAGTCCAAGTAAGATTTTGTGTTTTGGTTTTGTTGTTTTTTGGGTTTTTTGTTTTTTTTTTCCCTTTGGTTTGCTTTTTGGAGGAGGAGGAGGAGGAAAGAGCAAAGGGCACCTTTTTCCCCTTTATGAATAGATAGTAGAAAATGGTTTGCAGTAAAACAGCACTGATGTATTTTTGTAGGTTACAAAGATAAGTCGGTTTCCTAGTAAAATCAGCAGTTGTTGTTGAGCATTTTTTAACTTAGATTAAGAAAATGACAGGATTTGTGCTGAGACAGAGCCAGTATCTATGCTTTTACAGTGCTTAAAGAGTTAAATACTTAACCATATAATAGTTCTGATCTCACCTGCAACGATCACTCTTACAACAAACAGCTTTCAAAGTTTGATATGTAATCGTATCAGACTTTCTATGGGAAGACTAATTTCATTTTTAATGGCATATAAATAGAACTTGTATACTTAAAATAAATCCAAATATGTTTATATTGCATTTAATGTATGGTATGTGGTGAATCAGTGACTTTTAACAGTGTGTTTTGGTTTTTTTTAAGCTGTTGCAACTTGATCACATTTCTGTAGTTTATCTTCTACCCACAGAAAGTATTTCCTTCTGCTTGGATAACTCTGTAATTACAAAACTAAAAATTTCATGTATCCAGTATTAAGGTTAAAAGTATATCAAAGTGATTTAGTAATTAATCACATTTTAGAAATTGAATCAAAGTATCTTTATGAAAAAAATAGATGAGCATTGTCCACACTTAAAGATTAACAGAGAAGTTGTAGAAAGAATAAATGTATCGCTAGTATTGAGTTAAGCAGTACTGGAACAGGAAGTAAATATTAGTTTTTTGATACACATTACATCAAAATACACTTTCTTGACTTCAGCTGTTGAGAGACTGATTTGGATGTTCATTGTGCTGTTTATAACAGGAGGAGAAAAAATAATGAACGATACCTTAACAGAAATGTTTGATCGGACAACCCATGAAGAATACGAATCCTGCCTACCAGAAGATAGTCTTTCTGCATGTGATGAAAAAGAAACTCTTCATGACGAAGAGCAGGACAAGGGAATAACAGCAGCAAGCAAGAAACTAAAGAGTGGGATATAATTTATTTGTTCTTTATTAGCCTGATTAAACTACAACAGTTTATTTGAAATCAGGCTCTGTTCTCTACGAACTAACATGCCAAATAAACCATGAGTTCACTTTTCATAAATTAATAGGAAAATTTATTCATTGTAAGGACACAACATAAACCAATATGAAAATTATTTTGGTAGTTTATTTATATAGCCACCACAGAAATATGGGCTGTGTAATGTAAGTTCACATAGGAGCTGCACAGCAGAGTGACTCTTACAGAAAATACCAGGTTCTGACTACAGGCTACTTGCTTCCTTTCTTCTTAGGTTCTGTCGAAGGTTTTGCAGTATTTTGTATTTTAAGCAACCTTTCCTTTGCTATTCTGCTTATCTTTTTTTACTTGTTTCACTGCTGTTTTCCTTCTACTCCAGTAATTCTTTTTAATCACTGGTTCAATCAATTCTGTATTATTTTTAGGATCTGTTTGAATCTGTTGTCTCAGACTGGATGTACACGGCATTTTTTTTATTTCATAATAGCTGGCTAATAATTATACAGATGTTTCTGCAGACAGTCTGTTAACCTTATATGACACGTAATTTTTTTGGTTTGCATGTATTATTACAGAACATGAGGATAAACAAGATAAAGCCAAGCAGAAAGCTTTTGTGGAGCCATATTTCAAAAGTGATGAAAGGTAATTTAGTTTGTTCAGTATAGGCTTTTTAAGACTTTCTGTATCCTCCCAATAGGGAACTTGTTCTTCCATAAAATAAATGTGTTTGTGCATAACGTACTAGCTGCTGAAGATGCACAGGTAAAAGACCTACTGAATTAGATAAAAGCCTTAGATAAAAGCTGGGGTAAGGGAGGAAAAATACATATACATTGAGATGCCTGTCTGTCACATTTACTGAAGAGAATGGATTACCTCTTCTTTTTTATTTTTATTGAATGCAGTATTTTGTAATGCATGTTGCATGAGTTTATGAGCAAAGAGCATATGGTTGCTTGTACAAATAAAAACCTTTGCTTCTCTGGCATTTCTGCCCCTTCCTCTAGGCAATAAATAAGTGACGTTTAATAACTGTACCTCTTAGTGCTTCCTCTATTGCTGTTCTATATAATCATCATTGGTAATCTGAATCTTCATTTCATAATGATACCAAGCCTTCAGGTAAATAGTTTACTTTTTACCTCAGCATATGTTTTCTTTGTAGAGGAAAACTTGTTTAGTGTTTTGTGAGCAGATAAGTTGAAAGGAATCTGTTCTGTTCCTGAACCCCAACATATGTTCCTCTTGTAGAAATTGGTGCAAGCACATGTTTAGGACAAAATAAATATTCAACAGAAGACCTATACTAGAGTAATTTTCATCTAGTAACTACTTTCATATTATAAAAAGCCATAATAATGAGATGCACAACTCTGTGTAAAAGATTGTATTACATTTTTAAAATCCTGGAACTGTTTTAGTTATAAAAAGAGTCCTATTCATCTATGAAATGCAGTATGATTGGGTTTTGCAGGCATTTTCTGATATTTGTTCTTTTCGTGAGACTCTCTTTTGTTGTATTCTAAAACTTGGAAATTTACAGACATGTACAAGAAATAAACATACTATTGCGTGAAAAATTCTTGTTTTTCAGAAAGAATACTGTGTTAGATTTTCCTCATATTGAGGTAATTCGAAAAAAAGAAGAAAGAAGAAAATTGCCTGGCCATACTTGTAAGGAATGTGAAATAGTAAGTAGTGCTCTAAAATTTGGTCTGTCTTCCATTCTCATAGCTCTGCTAGTATCCAAGTGCTAAAGTGCTGTTAAAATTATGAATCTGGTTGCATCATCATCAGTACCTACAGTAGGAAAGAAGCAAGTGTTTACCAAATCTGTTTAACTAAGTTTTGGGTTGGTTGGTTTGTTTTTAACTGTAGTAACTGCATATAACTTAGAAAGTCTTAATTTTTTTTTTTTTTTTTTAGCTGTATGATAGGAACTTCTGACATCATAGTTCAGTAAGATTTTTGTTGGTAAAAAAGTACATTAGCTATTCAAAGAATGATTATAATTTTCTAAACTTCAGCTCAAAAGCTCTACTGAAATTTGCAGGTACTGGAATAAGTAAGTTCTATGTCCTGTTGTACTACGTATAGATACTGAGGTTAGTTTTTTTTCTGGTTTTCTGGGGTGTCTGTGTTTTCAGATAATTGCACCAGCATAGGTGCCAATGTGCAAATGCATACAAAAACATTTATATTAGGTTAAAAATATGAATTTTTAGGTTTCGTGTTCCATGTTTTTTTCCTCCTTTTCAAGTTACTAAACTGCTTTCAGATAGTTGGTATAGAGATAAAATATTGAAGTAATTACATGTATAATAAGGACATATTTAATTTGGTCATTTATAGACTTTCAGGCTGGAGTTAATTAGGCAAGGATCTAATACCTTATGAGTTCCCAGAAGTGTGGATTAATGACTGAATAATGATGGGATCTCTGGAATCTTTTCACCTAATTTCCACACCTATAGTTTTCATAGATTTTCCTGCTAGTCACTGTATAGTCAAGTCACGTTTACTTAGCTGAAAAAATGTATTAGAGTATACTTCTAACAAAAACACATTCCTGAAAAATAGCTTTGGTAAAACTCATTAAATACAAATAATTAACTTTTACAGTCAACTATAAATACCATTTTCAAAAATGTGTTTGATTTAAAGAGTTTGAGAGAAAACAAGGTGTTGGAAGAAAAACAAAACAAAACCAAAAAACTCAAACCTTCTGTCTATCTCTTGGCCCGAGAGCCAGGTGTTAAGTGTTCTAATTTCCTGTCTCTGTAATCTCCTCTCAGCAAATCCAGTTCTTGTTACTTCCTGGCAAGTTAGAGTGGTAACTGTATTACAGCTCCAATTTTACAATATTAGGTTTCTATGTTAAACTTCAGAAAAGTCTCAGGTTGGTGTTGGTTTTGGTTTTGTTTTTTTTTTTCTCTTTTTAAGTCTACGCCATTCAAGATGAATGTCTTGGAATGTGTGGAATGCTTGGCTGTGTCGTTGCACCATAATAAAACTGGCTTTCAATGAATTGGTGATGGAAGAAGGGGAGTATTAGACAAAGCATAAATTATGCTTTAAAGAAATCTTGGCTTATTAGTCATAAGGGTTTGAAAAGTCTCCAAAGTCGAAGGAAATATTTAGGGAGTGGGTAGAAGTCAGTAAATTGTTTCTGGCCATATCCTGCAAGCAGTATGAGTGGGGAGAGTTATTTGTCATTCCGAGAAGAGGTGAGAGGTTTAACTTCTGCACATGCCATAGCAGACTGATATCAAAGTCCTTTATCAGTCCTTATCTTAAAACTTTGTGGAAGCATCTTATTCACTTTGCAGTGTAGAACATTTGATAAGAGGTCTTGTTTTGGTTTGTTACGACTTTGCAATGTGATCAGAGAAAGATTGTATGCAAGAGTTACTGGTAGCTTGTGAAAGTAACGTTTGTTATTGTGGTTATTAAGTCTAGCTACACTTTAGGTAAGTAGGAGAATCAGTCAGATGCTTTTATATACACTTAGGTTACAGAAATTACTCTGTAAGTAACAGCTAAACTAATGAGAGGAACGCTTTAAGGGTTTGTTCTCTTTTTGAGACTGCAAACTGTAGAGTTCTGTAAATGATTGTTTTACAGTGAAGATGCTGCAGGATGAGATTTTGCAGATCTTTTCACACATCAAAAAGCCTAGCTCAAATGTTTTCTGTGGGTTGAAAATGCTCTGGATAGTGAGAGCAATCTAGAAAACAGCTGAGAGTTCTTTTTGCTGTGTAGCAGATGTATATGTAACCTTTTCATTCTTTGTTAAACCTAATAGATATCCAAATCAGCCAAAATAAAAAGTTATTTTTTAATTTCTTTTGACTACATACTTAGCTTGATTATTGATCAGTTTTTTTATTTTCTGTTCCTACAAAATTGTGCTGTATTTTTTTATTTGATCCATAAATATTCCTCACCAATCATAGACGTTTTAATTTAAAAAAAAAAAAAAAACAACCTAGCTCTTTGTTTACTCCTAATTTGAGGGTTAAAGTAGGAAGCATTAAGTTTGCTTTTAATACTGTAAATTTAGACACCGGAAATAATTCTGCAGCATGGATTTTTTTAGTGTGGCTGAAACTTAGTTTATTAGAAAATTCCCATGTATTTCCACACCTGTGCTACTTAGCTTTGTAAAATCAGTTAGTAAAACCATTGACCTAAGTAACTGTACACATGCCTAAACCTTTTACCTATGGTATGCTAAAAGATATAAAGCTAACAAATTTGCCACCATAAGGTTATACTTAATCTGTAAATACAGTAAGCTTTTAGGATAATGGCCAGGTGTTTGTCATTTGGATAATAAATCTCTACTCTTGGCTATCTATACCATTATTTTTAGATAACTGTGTTAATAAACAGCGATTTACAATGTAATTCTGTAAAGCAGTTGCTCTATATGTCTTAATTTGTTAACTTGGATTTTTTTTCCGAACATTCAGTATTACGCAGACATTCCAGAAGAAGAGAGAGAAAAGAAACTAGCTTCCTGTTCAAGACACAGATTTCGCTACATTCCTCCAAATACTCCTGAAAATTTCTGGGAGGTTGGATTTCCTTCCACCCAAACTTGTGTGGAAAGAGGTTTGTGCAAAAAGGGCTTACAAAGCACTTTTTAGAGCTGTGGGGTTTTTGTTGTTGTTGTTGTTTTTGTTTTTGTTTTTTCCTGAAATGGTTCCCTGACATTATCTCTAATTCCTAAAGCAGTCTTTCTCACCCAGTCTTGTTGAGGTCTGTTTTCTTATCAGCAGACATTATTTTGAATAAATAGTCTTTTTTTAGTAGCTCCTGCACTACTAAGAAGAAGGGAATACAAAGAAACTTTCTTAGGTCCTAGATAGAGAAGGCAGAAATAATTGGGATTTTCATAGAACAATTAAGACTCTACCTATTATTGAACAAAAGCAATAATTGGGTCAACGTTTTCAGAGGCAAAGGCTGAGAGATTGTACTTACTGAGAAGAGAAGGGCAGTGCTGTTGTGTCTTTAGAGCTCCATAATACCACATGATAATGGAAATGTTGAAGGCATGGTGTGATTAAATAGTTTTTAATACATATACCCTGCTTGTTAGTGACAGTAAAGCTGGGTTGTTTTTTTTCTTTTGACTCCTCTTCACACAGAAGATTGTTCTTTGCTAAATAATTCTTCTAAATCCTAGAGCTTGGTAGAAAAATTAGTTTTTACTAATGATGTTAAACCGTGGCAAGTTTGTACTGTACTTCTTCAGAAGTGGTGAAACTGAGGTAAAGAGCTCTATGTGAACTCTCTTTGAGTTACTTCTATCTTTATTTGTGCATGTGTTATTAGCTGTGAAGTATTAATCTTCACTTATTTAGATTCTATTCTCATAATAGTTTCAGGTCAGGCACAGGAAAATGTAGCCAGAGGTGTCCATGTGTTCTGATAGTGTTGCAGTATCATCCTTAATCTTTCAGAACAGAGAGCCTTGACTTTTAGGGACTTAGTTAACTTCCATAGTGCAAATCATCCTGCTTAATCAGGATACAGTGAGTTGAGTTCATTTAAATTTGAAGCTGTATTTCCAAGAAATGTGTGTATTTCAAACACAGTGTTCAGAACTTTAAGCCTCCACCCCATTGTAGGGAACAAATGTCAAATTTGCTCTTCAAGCCCTAGTCAAGTTCTCCCTTCTTAAATATCCACTGCAAAGGGTTAAGCTAGTCACAGAATTTGCAGACCGTTAAGCTTCCCTGGGCTTGGTTAGGCTTCAGAGAAATGGTTCTTTCCCCCTCCCCCACCATAAATTTCTCTCTGGTATCATATAAGGAAAAGCTAATCCCTCAGTCCAGATAGCCAGCACCTCAGGAACGCTGCTGAATCACCACTTCCTTTGTGAGTAGTCTCTTTCCTCTCTTGTGTATCCAGTTAGACAGGGCTTGGCTGAGGCTAATCCATTCCTCCTTTACCTTCAGTAATGAGAGAGCATTCTTAGCCCTCTAGAAGCACCTATGGCTCTTGATCATTATCTTTTGAGATGAACAAATCATAGTCCTCCTTCTTCCAACTTGGTTGCCTTTTACTCGTTCCAGCCAAGGAGGAAGCTAGTCTAAACTAGGCCTGTCCATTTATAACTTCAGGTGACGGAGATATCCTGTTAGGGAGGTTGTCTGTTACTACCCATTTGGAATCTGCTTGCAACCTCATTAAAATTAGCTTCTTAGCTATCTCCTTCTTCTGCTAGAGTAAGAGCTGTTCAGTTGTTCATGGTCCTCAACAGTGTATCAGAGGCAGACTTTAGATCAGCCCTTTCTTGGTAAAAAGCCATATTATACAAGAGTGCAGCAAGAACACCAAAACACCAGAGAGTTCCCATGATGAGTAATTGCAGCTGTCACTCCGAAGTAGTAGGGTACAAAGGATGTATTTTCTCCTGCTTATTGGTATCTTGGACCAACTGTGGCTTGTGTTGTTGGTTTCTTTTAATAACTGAGTTGCACAGGCAACATTTTCCAACTATGAAGGAGGAATCTCCTACTCTCTTCAGCAGATGTTAGTGCTGATAAACAGTAAGGGTTTGACAAAAGCCAGGTGCTGTAACTGATTTGCATCAAATGTCTGCTTACCATTAGTGTTAGCTAAGTTGAGCATGTTATTGAAATTTTCTTTACACTTTCCTTACCAGAGAGGTTTCAAGGTGTGTTTGATCCATAGGTTCATGTGTGGCTTTTTCCAAATGAAGAGGTTTTTAATAAATAGGAATGCCCTCAAAACAGAGGAATGTACCATTTAGACCCACAAAGTACACGTGCCTGAAGTTTCCTCTGTACGACTAGGATTTTTTTTTTTAAGTTATTTTTATTAGTCAGCTGAACTTGCAGTACTTGCTTTGTTACCCTTATGTAAAATCTTCTGTAGAAAAGACAATGAAAAAAGCAATTTTATTTTTAATAGATGAACAATTCATAGTTTCCATTCTCCTCTTCAGTATTATCTGTCTGTATTGCATTACTATGCGGTCATCCACTAGAAAACTGCTGAGTGTTTACATTAATCACATAGCACGCTGGGATCTCTAACTTTTTGTCAGGTGAGAAACAGTTGTCACAAAAGGAAAAAACAGTTCACAAGTTATTTTTTGAGGGTAAACAAAAAATGAAACTAAAGTTACGCATGTTTTTATATTGTATTTCTTACCTCATATTTGTTCTTATTCTTTTAAGGATATATTAAAGAGGATCTTGCTCCCTGTCAGCGTCCAAAACGACGGCAGCCTTATGCTGTGATGTTTTCTCCAAAAGGCAAAGAGCAGAAGACATAAAGAATGGGGAAGTAAGGCATGCCAACTTGAAGAGGATCTTTTCTGTCCTTAGATATTTATAGTTAATATAAACTTGAAATAAAGAACTGTGTTTTCCACAATGATAGAGAAATAATTTCCTTAAATATGTAAATTTTATAAAATTCATTTGAAAAATCTGATGTACCAGGAACTAAAACTATTTAATGTACGTTTGTTTCATACTGTGTTAATACATTTTTGCATTAATTTTTGCACCTGTCAGACAATGAGTCTCCCATTTTTTTCTTTGAAGCCAACAGCTAAAATTCCAGCAAATCCTGTATAAACTTCGTGTCAGTGAGTAACTGCTCTGAAGTCACTGAAATCAGTTGTTCTTCCAAGGTCTAAATGTCTGTCAATGGGAACAGAAGTGCAGATTTTGTAGGGTGCTTTTATTTTGCACTGGGTTTTTTTTTTTATATAGCCTTTCTCTTCTGGCAATAATGGTTATATCTACTTGTAATAAAGGTGTGTTAAATATTATGAAAGGTATCTGCTGTTAATAGTTTGGGGGTATAAAACTCATGTAGTCTAAGTGTCTTTCTTAAATTTTTGTTAATGTATAGCACCATGATTTCCTCAGCATTTAAATTAAAGTATCCAGATTTTTTTTCTTAATTTGGATCTGTTTGTATAACTATATCTCATTTATTGATAAGGAGATAAGCATTGTTATTTCTAAATTTGGATGACAGCTATGCACAGAATTATACTCAGTGATAACCATTGATGTCCTCTAGGTTATAAAGTATTCTCCAGAGGTATTTTAATTTTTTTTTATAGCGAGGGATATAGTTTCATACTTGTGTTTGGAGAGTAAGAGCATACAGTATCACAGAGGCAGGGTAATGCTTTTATACAGGTAAGCAGGCCAGAGATCACTGTAAGATACTTAAGAATAAAATAGCATTCTGGAATAAAATGAAATGTTCGAGCAGCGTACAATCGGAGTTAGGTTCAGCCACTGAGAATTCTCTTTAAAAAGAAGTAATAAAGCAAGCAGCTATTTAAATGCCTTAAACCAAAATAAAAGAATATAAAGTACAGATGCTTTTGTTTTTATATATGGATAATGTAAAAAAAAAAAAAAATTATAAGTACTTTCTATTCTTCTATTTTATACGTAGCAACCTGAGCAACCTGATCTAGTTGAAGATGTCCCTGCTCCTTGCAGGGAGGTTGAACTAAGTAACCTTTGAAAGGTCCCTTCCAACCCAGATTATTCTATGATCTTATATATGCATGTGTGTGCACGTACGTGTGCATGTGTATGAAAAGGTATGTATTTAAAAACTTGGTGGATAGAACCATTTAATTCCAGATGCAGTTATATAGGAGTAGTGGTAGGTTCTGCTGGTAGAGAGGTTATGGCATTTTCCCTAAAAACAATTATTAATTTAACTGTAATGCTAAGTAACACAAAATCCTCTTAGGTTGAATTCACAGGCCTTGCAGAAAAATAGAAGAAGGTGGATCGCTAGGCACTGTCCCCATCCTGCCTGAGCTGATTGATTTGCTTTAGCAGTTCGCAGGCCTTAAGGAATAGCAAAGGCATAAAGCCAAGTAACAATGAAAATCTTTAGTCATTCCCATATATTCTAACAATAAATGTTGACACACTGTAAAAGTTCATTTCTTGGAGCAGACAGTCAAAGAATCCATGCCAAGGTAAGTCCAGTTTCTGAAAACTAGAAAACTTTCAATAAAATTAACAGGTGCTGCCAAAAAGGTGGAATCATTGCAGGTATCTTGAAATTTGCTATAAGACTACCATTGCATGCTCTGAATAAATACTTATCCATAAAAAAAAAAAGTTTCTGATAAAGAAAGTAAGATAGGAGGCTGCTTTTAACTAGGGTGAACCTTTACAAAGTAGAAGTTATGTCCACAAAAAGAAAAACAGAGGCACATTGTAACTCATCAAATGTAAAATCTGCTATGAAATAACCTATAGGAAAATATTTCTTAAGGAATTCATTATAAATCCTATTTTTAAGGATCAGAAAGACCAAACTTCACAGTATGTTGGTAGAGTGATCAAACAATAATGAGAACAATTAAAGGTAAGGTGACAAGAAAAGTTGGTATTTTTGCAGTGATGTTCATTATGGAAGTGTCTAAGAACCTTTCTTTGCAGGGAGGGTGGGTGGAGCTGTCGTAAACTGTAGTGGCAGGAAAGGGCAATGAAGCGAGTGTCAGCGAGCTGCCAGGTCTGGAGGCTACTCCCCGGGATTCAAAAGTGAAAGAAGAAACTGCTGACCTCCTCAGTGTAGCATGGAACTTGTCACTTACAGCAGCTGTGATGTTCAAGGAGTACAAAGTGACAATTCTTCCATCAGACTTTAAAAAAGACTCCAAGAACATCAATGGAGCTGCAGCCTGATGAGTTTTATGGAGTATTGGCAACAGTGGGCTAATTGATAAGAGTCTAATGAACAAGATTTTCAGACCTATGGATAAATGTGAGGTGGAAAGTCAACACTTTTTAAAGGCAAGTCATTGTGATGGTCTTTTAGACCCCTTCAAGATGTCAAAGCATGATTCACCTGACAGCTTGTGGTAGAACCAACTTGTTATGGTATTAAAGGAAAAGTTCTCTGCTAGATGGTGCCTGTTTAAAGGTACATAAGTCAGCACAGCGGGAGGAAATTACAGTGAAGTTCTGCTAGGACCCATTTAATCAGCCCATTTGTAAGTGTTTTGACAAAGAATGGCAGGCAAAGTAGAAAGCTGGTTAATTATTTACTGTGCAAGTAGAACTGGAACATAGAAAAGAAGGGCAGAGTTTGCAAAGCAGAATAAGGTAAGGTTCGGTCTGAAAAGGAGACGCAAAAGAAGGGGTGTGATAAATGCCAATAAAGTCATGAAGTGTGGAAGCAGTAAACAGCAAGGCTTGCTCACTAAGGGGCAGCAGGTTTACTTACAAGCAGGAGCGGCTCGTGTCCGTGAGGATATTACTGCTCCACTAGAGGACAGTACGGAACTGCTTTTACACTTAAAACAATATAAGAATTACCATTTCCTCTTTAGTTAGCAGATTTTTAAAGACTTCAGTTGCTTGTAAAATTTTAGGTCTCTTGCCTATCTCTTCTAATGCCAGAAAAAAATGTTTCACTATTAAGAACTAGACCTCATCTTAACAAGTAAGAGATCAATTTAAAAAAATGTAAAAATAGACTGATTTCCCTTCCAAAAAGTAAGAGAAATTCCTACAGAAATACCAGAAGTCTCAGCAACTTTTATATACAAGAAACCAACCCTAAAAAAAAAAATTAGAAATTCAGTTAAAGATTTCTATTTGCAGTAATTTCTAATAGCAATTTCTAATTACAATTTACCTATATTTTTAGCAAACTCTTGCAATAAGGTATATTTTTATTTTTTTTTTGCCCAGAGGATATGGAAGGAAAAAGGGAGCCAGTCAAACCCAGCAAGGAAAGTCTGCTAAAAAAAATGAACTTTAAAGATTGCTACATTCATAATTAGCATTGGTCATCTTTGTCCTCGTCACGGCATGGCAGCGTGTTGCAATTGGTCAGCTGTGCTGTCAGAGGAGTGGAGTGGGTTCTTTGATGAGCTGGTTTTTCCACATCTGGAAGGAGTGAAGAAGAAAGGGAATTTTGGATAAAAACCATAAGCTGAAGTAGATTTGTGTCTTTGGAGGAGACAGGGATTAACCAAAACCAATGTTTATGAGCCAAGTATTTGTATACTTTCTTATGCATAAGTTGAGATACGGGGGGAAACTTCTTCAAGTATGAGCATCCAAAGGGGAAGCTGTGACTAGCAGTGCCTGTTGGGTCATAGCTCCACCATCTGGCACTCCTGCCAGGACAGCCTGAGCTGTTTCCTAGTTCTCTCTCTCTGTCTGTGACTCAGCTGTGTCCACACGCTGCCTCTTCTCATTTTACAAAAGAAGGGCAAACTTAGTGTAATTGAGACCAGGATTTGTTAATCTTTAACAGACACGTAGATATATAACAATACCACAGTAGCCATGACTGGGAGAACTTGAAGACTTGATGTTCGCATAGTAACAGCCCCAAAGAGACAGTAATATCTAAAAACTCCTTCATTTGACACCGTCAAAAACTACTCCTATTGGAATGGGCTGAAGTGGTTTCTGAAAGTCAGCTTTTCGTCACTCAGATCCAAGGTAACTCCCAAGGGTTCCAGCAGAGCTTCTTCTGGAGTACAGAGCATCATTCCTGTATTCTGAGTCATAGAATCATAGAATGGTTTGGGTTGGAAGGGACCTTCAAAGGTCATCTAGTCCAACCCCCCTGCAAGGAGCAGGGACATTCCCAACCAGGTTAAGTTGCTCAGAGCCTCATCCAGCCTGGCCTTGAACATTTCCAGGGATGGGGCATCCACCACCTCTCTGGGCAACCTATTCCAGTGCTCTACAACTCGCATTGTGAAATTTTTTTTCCTAATATCTAATCTAAATCTACCTCCCTCTATTTTAAAACTGTTACCCCTCATCCTGTCACAGCAGGCCCTACTGAACAGCCTCTCCCCATCTTTCCTGTAGGCCCCCTTGAGGTACTGGAAAGCTGCTATAAGGTCTCCCCAGAGCCTCCTCTTCTCCAGGCTGAACAGCCCCAACTCTCTCAGTCTGTCCTCATAGGAGAGGTGCTCCAGCCCTCTGATCATCTTCGTAGCCCTCCTCTCCAACTGGTTGGAGGCTCCAGAACTGGACACAGTACTGCAGGTGGGGTCTCACCAGGGCAGAGTAGAGGGGCAGAATCACCTCCCTCGACCTGCTGGCCACGCTCCTCTTGATGCAGCCCAGGACGCGGTTGGCCTTCTGGGTCACAAGGGTGCATTGCTGGCTCACGTTGAGCCTCTCGTCCACCTGCACTCCTAAGTCCTTCTCCTCAGGGCTGCTCTCCATCCATTCTCCGCCCAGCCTGTATTTGTGCCTGGGATTGCCATGACCCAGGTGCAGGACCTCGCGCTTGGCCCGGCTGAACTTCATGAGGTTGGCATGGGCCCACCTCTCCAGCCTGTCCAGGTCCCTCTGGATGGCATCCCTCCCTTCCAGCATGTCGACGGTACCACACAGCTTGGTGTCATCGGCAGACTTGCTGAGGGTGCACTCTATCCCACTGTCCATGTCACTGACAAAGATGTTGAACAGGGCCGGGCCCAACACGGACCCCTGAAGGATGCCACTGGTGACCGGTCTCCACTTGGACATCGAGCCGTTGACCACCACTCTCTGAGTGCGGCCATCCAGCCAGCTCCTTATCCACCAAGTGGTCTGTCCATCAAACCCATGTCTCTCTAGTTTAGAGAGAAGGATGTCATGCGGGACAGTGTCAAAAGCTTTGCACAAGTCCAGGTAGATGATACCCTTGACCACAGATGATGTCACCCCGTCATAGAAGGCCACCAAATTGGTCAGGCATGATCTGCCCTTGGTGAAGCCATGTTGGCTGTCACCAACCACCTCCTTGCTCTCCGTGTGGCTTAGCATGGTTTCCAGGAGAATCTGCTCCATGACCTTGCCAGGCACAGAGGTGAGGCTGATTGGCCTGTAGTTGCCCGGGTCTTCCTTGTTCCCCTTTTTAAAAATAGGGGTTATGTTCCCTCTCTTCCAGTCATTGGGGACCTCACCAGACCATCACGACTTCTCAAATTTGATGACCAGTGGCTTGGCAACTTCATCCACAAGTTCCCTCAGGACTCATGGATGGATCTCATCAGGTCCCATGGACTTGTGCACCTTAAAGTTCCTCAGATGCTCCCGAACCTGCTCTTCGAGTACACTGGGTAGTTCTTCATCCTCGCAGTCCCTGCTTGTGCCTTCCACAGCTTGGGTGGTGAGACAAGAGCCTTTATCACTGAAGACTGAGGCAAAAAAGTCATTGAGTACCTCAGCCTTCTCCATGTCCCGGATAACCAGGACACCAGTTTCCTTCTGGAGGGGGCCTACATTCTCCTTGGACTTTCTTTTGTCCCCTACATACCTATAGAAGCCCTTCTTGTTGCTTTTTATATCCCCTGCCAGATTCAATTCCGTCAGGGCTTTGGCCTTCCTCATACCATATATCCAAGTTTGTGATGTTCAGACAGTGGCATGGGCCCAACGATTGTACAGCCTTTAAGTTGGTTGTCTAGTGTCCTTCCCAAAAACATAATGATAGCAAGTTGATGGCTTTAGCGCATCCAAAGCGCTTTCTGTCCAGTCTGCAAACAAATCTCAGCCTGAGAAGCAAACCTTTGATCATAAAACATTTCTTGGGCTGCTTGGAGCACAAACATCAGACAAATTGTTGTTGAAATGTCCACACGGAAACTGCATTTCCTGCACTGCCTGCGAGGCCAACTTGGTCATTAGTTGCTTCTAATTAGTTGTGCTTTTGAACTTTGCCTTTCTCAAAAAGGATGAATGGCTTGTCCCTAATGAAGCAGGAGGAAAACAATGTCTGTCTGTTGATTTAGTGGAAACTCCTGTCAGAAAAAAAAAAAACCAAAAACAAGAGAACAAAATTATGGGCAGGGGAAGAGCAGAAAAAGAGGAGGAAGGAGTGGAAGAGAGAGATGAGGTGCTAGTTGTTGATACATCACGGGGTATCAGTGGACTCTTCTTTTTAGAAACAATCAACATTAAAATAAACTTGGCCTTGTCAGTCCTGATCCTCAAAGAAAGGGCTTTGCTGTATTCAGATAAATCGGTCATGGAAAATTTGGAAGAACAAACTGATGATACCTTTCTGTCTTGGTCTGTCTTGGTGCAGAAAGACTGCTTTGTCTGAACAGATTCAGTCTTTGCTTTGTTCCCACACAGAGTAAGCGTGCAATTTCCAGGAGCATTCTCTGTGTACAAGTATGAGCAACTAATTGCCAAGGGAGGGAGCGAGACAGTGCCCAAAGTTTGACTCAATGGAAGACGGACCAAGCTTGCTTCATGCCCATGTAGAACAGTTTCATGTAGAAACTGCTTTACGTCATGAGATGTAAAGCTTTCTCCTCAGAATTCTTGCTTCTTTAGTCTGTGCTTTGTGTGCAGTCTTGGAAGACAATTTGTGTTCCTGTATGTCAGCACATGGAAAAGTTATGTTATAGATTATATAAACAGTGTTGTCTTATGTGAATTATTTTACAGGCTACAAAGTGGCCAGCATGGGTTGGGTTGTTGTGTCTTAGAACAAGGATGTGCTGTAAAAATACAGAATGCATTTTGACCATCTAGTTTGAAATTATGAGTGCTGTAAATATAGATAAACCTCATCTCCCCTTTATGATCATATTAATATGAGATTTTTCCTGGGTTACAATTGTGTCTTCTGTCTCCCACTCTTTTTAATCTGCTTCTTCTCTTTAGAGTCCTTTTAGGATACACACATGGCTAGACATTTGACATCCTGGGCACAGTGCTTGAGGTGCAAGCATCATCACAGCAGAGCCACATGGACTCCCAGGTGGCTGGGAGGAGATACTGCATCATGTTCATTGTGAAGAGAGGCACTGAGAGTCTCCAGCCAAGGACAGCGATGTCTGTCTCCCACACTTGGCAACAATGGGAGATAACCCTGCCCAGCAGGAACTTTGAGAAGGACATTTGAAGACCACTTGCCCTTGGGTGTTTTTTGTCTGCATTCCAGCTGCAGCCATGAACAAGGCTAATCAGAGTCTCATTTATAGTCAAGGCTCCTTTTTAGCATCTTTTTAGGAAAATCAGTTAGAGCTTAAGGTCAATACTGGAGAAAAGTTTTTCATTACAGACAAGGAAGCTGATCTAAGCTAAACACAGGCATTTATTGGGAAGGCATCCTCAAACTAGAATATGTTACCAGATCAGAACACTAACATTTGGTACATGCTTTCTACACCAGTAAGTGGCTACGCTTGGAACTAGTCAATGCACAAGCAAAGTGTTAAATACAACCTGGTGACACAGATGAGATAGAAAAGAAAAGAAAAGTAAGGAAAATATCCCCAGAAATAATGGCAGGAAGAGCCCCATGTCTACTGCTGTTCCATCCATTTCTCCTCCAAAGATACCACTTCCATGTGGTGATGACACATATTTCAACCACTGTAACAGAATAAATTTAATTTTAACCACAATTGGGAAATACAGAAGATCTCTTTTTTTTTTTCTTCCTTCTTATTTCTGTGTAGTTTATGTTGAAAATCCTTGATGTTCTTGCCTAGGACTTTAAACTTCAGAGTAGAGATAAGTTAGATCTTTGATTTTTTTTTTTTAAGTTTGATATTCACCGACTTTTAATAACTATTTTGAATTAATTAGTTTTCACTCAGTTAATACCTTACCTGACGTTGTTTATACTTGGCCCACAGTTTCATGTGGAGAAGGATTTAAAAAAAAACCCATAGTGAAAGAAAAGACAAGACCTTTATACGTCTGTACTCCAAAGACAGTAGAAACAGACAGGAGACTATCCTGTGGATCAGACACATGAAACAAAAACAGAGGAGGCAAAACTTAGATCCAGTCATCAGTACAAATCCATGTCATGATAAAAGCAACTCAATTCCCTCACAGTCAAGATTACCAACTCACTGAGTCTTTTTAGAACAGTTTTAAATAAAGTGAGAATAAAGTAAGACTAGATAAGAAAGAACGATTTGGGGGCCTTTGGGAATCTGCTACATGTGCCCTTCAGCCCTTGGGTAAATCAGTTGTGGGAAAAGATAAAGAGATTAAATACAGTCTTTGAAATGACATTCCTAATGACTCACCATTTCAGAGAGCTTGGGAATTTAAGCTGCAATGCAAAAGAAGCATAAAATGAAAAAAAAAATGCTAACATTATCTTGGATAATGTGTATCAGATAATGAGTTTATATTCTTTTAATGTTGAACAGATGTCCTCGAAGAGGAAATTATTTTAATTCAAATTTTCTTTTACTTAAGCTAGTTTGCAAAAATACAGGTACTCTTATCACGTAAGTGTAAGGATTAATATAATTAGAACCAAGACACTGATCCCTGCAAACCAGAAAAGCTGATTTCCTATTTCTGTTCCATCCAGTATCTCAAACTGTAGTGGAGTTCCACTTTGTAACAAAAAGCCAAGAATTTTCACAAAAATACATCTAAAAGAATTGGTTTTGAAATGTTAAACTTCTTGAAGTATTTCAATCTGTCCTAGTGCAATTCAATTTATCTCATTACTGTCAAATTAATAGAAGCAGGCAAAAAACCTCAAACTTAACGTGACAACCTCTCTGAAATCACTATGCTCATATGCATTTCTAAAGTGTTTTGCTTGCTGGGCATCAATTGACTACTTCTCAGTTTGCTAGTCTGCCAAATACACTCTATTAATTGCTTATAAATTGTTACATGCTTGGCAAATCATTCAGACAAACCAATGGGACTTTTGAAGTTCAGTCCTAATAATTTGACACTTAAGCAAGGAAAAAAGGAAATCTAAAAAGTCATAAAGAATATGTTTTTAGCCATACTTCCCTCTACTTCTCTCTTGGTCTATAACAGATAAGCACATGAAACCATCAGAAATATGACTCTCTTCTTCTAAAGTCTGTGTTGAAAGAGTTAACTCTTTAAGGTGGGAGGGTGTCAAAAAGCGCTTTTTATTCCTCAACCTCTGAGTATTCCTCAACACAGAGCATTTTCTTAGTGACTCTCAAAAGGTACTATGCATTCCAGAGAAAGGAATTGCCTAAATGTCTCATCTGTTCCATCTTCTGCCTTAGCTAAGGCAGAGCATCGAGCCGGGGGAGTCTTGGGTTAGTGGTGCTTACTGCTAAGCCACTCCACAAGTGCACTCATCAAGACTTCGTTAAGGCTTTTCTGAAAATTTTGTCAAGATATTAGATGACCAAACAGTTCTAACACAGCATTATGGAAACTAAGATTTCATAAGTCATTAAATGTGATCAATACTTTTTTTAAAAGACAGATATGTGCTGTGGAGACTGGTAGTCTCCAGGCTGTGCCAGCTGTTCAAAGTTACCACATAGATGATCTCCTCACTAAAAGGGGTTAATTTATAAAAGCATTTATGTCCCTTAAAATGTGAACTAGCATTGAAATAATTTTTTTTTTAATGTATTTCCCTTTGCGAAGAAAACTATTTCCAATTCAGTATTTATAAAAATGCATTTCCTGGGCTTTCTCAGAAGAAAACTTCTGCAGAATCTCTTTATCCTAGGACTGAACTGGGAAGGACATGAGAATACGAACACTAAGACTTAAGGCATTTGTTACCAAGAGACTACAAATGATTATTCCAAACGAGTATGTAAACTTGACATGACCTACTCTAGGGGCTCTCATCCATGTCCACATAACCCGTGGTAGCTCTTTTTACACCAAGCAAAGACACCCACGAGCTGTTGTAAGCACTGAGTCATTTTCCTAGAGGGAACTGCCTTCAATGTACAGTTACGAGACTCACAGGAGTCTCCCAAAAACAAACACTTCTTCTTTCTGCCACTTGGATTTGCTACCTAGAGGTAGCACCTTACTTTAATCTGCTCAACCCTTCCAAGTCCTAGATGTACGTATCTTTTAGGAACAAAACTGATGCTTGCCTGCCACGGGGCATCATCGATGTTCCTCGTGGTAAAATATTTTCCTCAGTAATTTCCCATCTCTGGATTCAGGCTTTTTGCAGCTAACTTGAAATGCTTTCAAAACAGGATCTTATGTCAAAAGGCAAGAGACTCAAGATGCTCTGAAATATGAAAAAGTTCAGCATTTAGAAAGCAAGGTGTTCTAATTCACATCCCATTGCAAAAAGCTTGGCTATAGGTTGGGGCACTGGCAGAGGACAACTCATGTGGAGGGAGTTTTGTGTGAAAATATTCTCTGTTTCCCCAGACTTTGAGAATCATGTTAACATAAGGATGGCCAAGACATAATGTGATTATGTATGTGGCTGCTGTTCCCACAGACCTCCTGGAGAATATCTGCTGCTCTGCACATCTCTCATTCTTTTGAAAGGTAAAAAAAGCTACAACATCAAAGACTTGACGTTCCTTGGCCATGGCTGATGCCGAAGGGGAGAATTTTCTAGGGAGGATTTCTGAACTGCCCACTTACTAGCCTGCTAATTTTTTTTAATGCTTTGGGATAATAGACACTGCATGTAACTTCATATCAAGGAGGTTTGATGAATTTTCAGTTTTCAACACGTGAAATTCCAGGATTTTCCTGGCCTACTGACAGTCCTTCTGAGCTCTTTCTCTTTTGCTATTTACTAACGTGCATTTAAGTATTTTGGTTGTGTTTTCCATCCCACATTCCCATTTTCACCCCTGCAATGCTTTCAAGGGTTGTGATCTCACCACCAAGCCCACAGCTGCTGCATTGCTAAAGCTCCAGCCCCTACAATCAAATGATTGTACAAATTTCTGCTTTTATTTAAGCAAAGCTTTCAAAATAACCTGGGAAGGAAGAAGTTTTCCGTAGGTCAGACCTAGTGTTTTTAAATTTTGTGACAAAAGGCTCACCCTCCACACAGAGGAGAGTGGAGTCACGACAGCAGGTGGGGAGACCCTGATAACCTCACTGGGGACATTAGTCCCTCCCTGGCCCCTTGCAGGGCTATTCCAGGGGAGCCTCAGCCCCGTGGGCCAGAGGTGAGACAATTCATCAGGGTGAGACAATGGGAGAGGCTCTCCTGAGCACCTCACAGACTGAGGCGAGGTGTGGGACACAATAAGGGATGCAGGGGAAAGCGTTTTGGGATTTCACAAACTCATAGGATGTTATGGGGAGGAACCATAAGCACCAAAAGGGAGGGATCATGGTGCTTTGAGGAACAACAAGTGTGGGAAAATTAAAGGATGAAAGAGGCAAATGCATGTCAACAGCAGCTGGTCAATACGCTTGTCTGGCCGCACCCTGTGTCTCGGCACTGCCTGCTCCTTAAACTGTGTTTAACTACTTCCCTGGGTCCCTACTCTTGCTGACAGGCAAGTGGGATAGGTGGCTTGGGAGCCAGGTATCAAAGCGGAGATAAGCCCGGGCCAGATGCTGGAGGAGGCAACTACTGGCAGGGCCAGGGGATCCAGATCAACCATGGTGGGGGGGACTGTGGGGTCTGGGGACCTTCGTCCCCATCAGACAGGGATGTCCCCCATCAGAGGGGGACAGGACCGAAGCTGTTTGTGCTGCTTGTGTGAGTGCTGCGTTTTCTGGGTTGTGCTGTGTGGCCAGGCGTACACAGGGTTTGTATGTGTGCCTACTGGGAACTCATGCTCAGCTTGGCTACAGGCTCTCCTCACCTGTTGGGATGTTGGATCCAGCAACCCCCAAGAAATAAAGCTTCATGAACATCAAAACAGAGTCCCCATGTCTGGGGCTCTGCTCTGCTGAAAGCAGTGGGGATGAATGAGTGACATAAAGTCTGATATTAAATGAGTTTTAGACTATTCTGGTTTCTAAATTAAGGATTTTCCTTAAACAGGGAAGGCTTACAGACACACAGGGTCTCTTCCCATTGGATTTCACTAGTGCAGAGCCATACCTCCAGGATGGCTGTGCCTGTGGGTTTTATTCTCTCACGCTGCGAGGGATTACACAGCTTCGAGCGCAAGATCCTCAGCTACATGAGCCGGGGCTGCAGGTCTCTCCCATTATCCAGTTACGAGGAATTTTCCAGTAAGCGAGACCCCATAAGGAGGTGTCAGTGACAAAAGCCAACCTGAGAAGAACCCTCTCAGCATCAGCACTGAGCATACTAACAAATCATTTAGCCCAGCACCTTGAAAATAACAGCAATATTTACAGAAGTTTCTCCAGCTCGTGCACAGATGGTCTCCCAGCACTTACGCTGCAAGAGAGCTCTCGGAGTGCACAAGAAGTGCCCTGAATGGGAGAACGGCTCAGGTTATTCACAGGGACAGCTTCGTGCTTAGCTTTGGGTACTAGACACTGCAAAATAAAGCAGAGAGTATTTCGTAAAAGTCTGGGAGTTCTGACCTGTTTCTAAACAAGCCTCTGTTTGCTCTGAGCACCAAAACCATAAACAAGCACAGGAAAAACCTTCCTGCGAAAGCAGAGCGGTGGAAAGCTTTCAAACCCTTCAAAATTCCTGAGATCCTTTAAAAGTCCCTTTAAAATTCCTGAGACATGGTATCAAGCGGAAACGCTGCCTCAGCACACGCCAGGATGACCGGCTGGGTTGGCTGCGACACTGCTGGGAACAACTGATCCACTCACTGCCCAACTGAGCGGAGACGGCAAACTGCACAGGTGATGCCTCGCGTCCTCCCTCCAGGAAAACAAAAGCCACGCTGGCAGCAGGTCAGCCTTACGCACCTGCCTGCCCAAGTGAGCTGGTTTCACTTTGCAAGCATTTGCAAGTGTGAATAGCTGGTCCACGCTCTCCCTTTCCCCTGCAAAGTAGCATTTTTAAATAACCTTTTATAAGCCATCTGTTGAGATGAGGGAGGCCTGTCACACAGGATGCATGCGCACCCAGGGCTCTGAGACAGTCCGGTGCTGAAGCCTTCAGTTGCAGCCCTAGGTTGAAAAAAGGGCAAGAAAAAGAAAAATTCCTTCCTGTTTTCTAATACTTTCCATGAAACAGACGATGTCAAAAAAAAAAAAAAAGAAAAAAGAAAAAAGAAAAAAAAGAAAAAAAAAAAAGAAGCAATGAGCATGTCATTTCCAGAGGGCTGCTTTGGAGGTGTCCTTGGGGAAAAGTCTGGGTTCACCTGGCGATGTTTGCAAGCTGAGCAGCCAACACCATTGGGCCTCCAGTTTATATTGTCATCTCCCACTTGCTTCTGTCCAAGCTGTGCTCCTGTGGGTGCTTAGACAGGCAGAAAGCTCACTTGGGGTCCTGCCTGAGTGACGGGGACAGGCATCTGTCCCCACCTTCATCACACGGTACTGACATCCACCACCCGCATGCAGGTTTGACCATTGCTATTGCAAAGCAGGAACATCCTCTGCCTCAGAGAGCTGTACCAGCCGAGTGCGGAGCACATCTCGACGTGACAGTCCCTCAGCAGAGAACGCTTGTCAGAAACCCCTTTTCAGCCCCCACCGACTTTTTCAGCTCCCAGATGGATGTGAGTTAGGATTTCATTCCACCCACAGCCTCATGACACTGATACCACTATGTGACTTCCTTGCAAGTCTTGTATCCCATTCTGCAGTATATTGCGCAGCTTGGCCTGGTTCCCCTTTTTCCAAGATGCCCATCTCCCTGTTTTGTGCCTGCATCCCCAAACTCCTCTCTAAAGCCAGAGCACTTCTACCTTGCATGAACTCTCTTCTCTGGGACTGAGGGAACGGAAAAGTCTCATGGTCTCTCATTTCTCTCCTCGCTAAGATTTGCAGAAGGGTAGACCCTCAGTCTAAAGGAGGCTGAGCTGAGACTTCAAATTCAACTCTCTAGGAGAAGGAAGACTGATCCCACATCTCAATAGTTACACACCATGAAAGAAAGAAAGAAAGAAACTCTTGAAGTATCTGAAACAGCTAGGTGAAGGCATATGTGCACAGTATAGTCTATGTTGGAGCTGCAAAACCCTCTGACCGTGCATGTCTTAAGGAAAGGAGCAGGACTCTCTCTCTAACAGCCATCTAATATTCAGCCTGCTCACTCAGCAGGTAGACATTTCTAGAGCAGGGATTTCCAAAGTATCAGGGAAATGAACAGTGAAACATGCCCGTCCAAGTGGGCGGTCAGTACAGTGACCCAAATGCAAAATGGTCTGGCATGACCTGTTCCATATCAGCGCACTGGGCATTCGTGCGTGCTGCATGGATAGTCTTCCTCACCAAAGGCCAGATCCTGATGAAGGTCCCCTTTTGACCGTACTGGAATTTTAAAGTTGAAAGGCAGCTTCAAGGCTTGGTCCACATGTCTAAAAGATAGCCATGGGAAGAGCAGCACATCTACGTGCAGCAGAGGTCCACTAAACCCCAGCTGTGACTTAAAGAAAAGTATAGAAAAAGATACTGGTATAGCACACCATTCTTCCCAGGGCACAGCATTCCAGCTTCCAGAAGTTTGGAGATTTCCTGCACCAGAGGTTATGTCTGGACATAGAGCTTACCCACACCCTCCATGGAGGAGGGAGGCCTGTTCCCATGTGAAATTAGGCAGATATCCCAGTGGAAGCAAAAAGTCTCCATGGGACCCGCAGTACCACATGCCCGGACACCAAGGGTCGGGAGCATCCTGTCACCCTGCCAAAGGGTCCCAGCTCGGAACCGGCTAAAGCTCTGTGTCAGTAACAGTACCCCTGTGCTGGGCATTAAAGGAAATATTTCCATTTGAATTTTCCTTTGAGACTGTGTTGAGATTGCCTCTGTGCCGTGGGGCTGCCTTAGCAATGCTTGCTCACGGCAGGCAAAATCCAAATCTCAGGGTGATGCTAGGTCCCTCCTGGGTCTTGCTTTAGGTCCCATCTCCCTTAAATACCAACCAAAACCAAAAGCTGCTATAAGAAACCACTGTGTAACAGAGATTTCAGTTCATCATCACAGTACTTTTTAAAGTAGGAGTTATATGCACATAAATAATAACAGTATTTTTTGAAAAGGTAATAATCCTAGAACAACTTGATTTGCTCTAGTAACACATTCTGGAAGTCATCTTTTTATTTATTTATAGACAACCAAAATGAAAATATTATGTCTATTTTCATGTGACAGGCTTCCAAAACAAAAAACAGTCATAGGAAAAGCATTTGTCATGGAAAGTTACTGTCCCCTCAGTGGGATTGCTCAGGCTGTGAGAAGAGAAGGAAAGGGGAGGGCAGGGATATATATACACGTGTGTATATATATATGACTTTATTGAGATATATATATAGTGTGTGTGTGTTTATTTAAAAATATATATATTTATAGAGAGAAGTAAGAATCATAATCTCCGGAGAAATAAGAATATTTTATATAAATAAAATATGAATGTTTTAGTTAACATGAGAAGAAATACTACTGTTTCTTAGGCCAGAAAAGAGCAATGTGTGCTCCACACATTCACATAGAGAATCATAGAATCATAGAATGGTTAGGGTTGCAAGGGACCTTAAAAGGCCTGGACATCAGCAGTTTTGGTGAGGGCACGAATGACAAAAAATTAAATCCAGGCCCCAAGTCCCACCACCATAGCCCAGGACGTAGAAGGTGGCTGGGTAGGGAGAAGAGTGTGGGGGGATCCAGGACCTCCCCCAGCTCTCCTGTGTGAAGCCTCCAGGGAGGCTGTGGGAGCCTTGTACGCTGCACTCTGCATTTGTGAGAAGCAATTATAAGGTCAATTATAATATTTGTCTTCTTTCACTGTAACAAAGAGCATCCCTAAGAGACGGTGTGTTATCCAAACCCCTTCGCTCCGCTGCATCCTCCATTTCCCCAGCTTTGCAAACAGCAGGCCCAACTCCCTTCCCTCTTCACCTGCCCCAAGGGCTCAGCGCCTCCATGAGAAAAGCTGCCAATGTCTTGCATCCCAAAAAATCGGCATCTAAAAATATCAGCTGGCGCTTTGATAAATAAAAAGACATGCCCATCGGATAAAACCCATGGGAGACCCATCAGATGCTCGGTGCCCGCATGTTTTCGTGCGCACTGTGCCACCCATCGGGCAGACGAGCAGCAAGGAAAACCTCAAAACCTCATATGCAGCAATGCCAGCCGACTTATGGAGAACAAATCCCTCCAACAACTCTTCCAGAAAAAAAAAAAAAAAAAAAAAAAAAAAAAGCCTTGAACAAACCAGCCCCAGCCCCAGGGGCCATTTCAGCCAGCGACAAAGCTAACAAGCAAATCAAACAGAGAAATATCCCAGCAGACCTCAACTGGCTGAACAAACAAACGGAGAAACTCCGGTTCCAAAGAGCAGGGGAACGGGGTTATGAAACAAGATTTCTGGTACAAAAGGAAGCTTACAGCTATCTCTGGTGATTAGACACGGAAGAGAAAGGTCGCTCTGGGTGTCGGGCCACACTTCACACACACGGAGGTTATTCAATCAATATTTGTCCTGGAATCACATGCGGTGGAAAAATTTGCAAGTGAATGGTCAGCAGAATTTAATGCTCATATTCATTCATGTTGTGCTCTTGGATGGACATGTGTTTTTAAACCTAGCACAACCTAAGCTTCAGAATCCAGCAGGTTTTCAACCAAAATACTGGAAAATCTTGGAATTAAACACTTTATTTGTATATGCCTTTCAATTACATCTTCAGCCAGATGGGGACCCCTTACCTATGGTTTTAGAAAGGGATCCATGGTAGGAGGGAGATCATTTGAATCTCTAAGTTCTAGAGCTAGCAGGAAAAAATAAATTAGTTAAGGCTCCTGAAAGACAACCCTGTCCACAGAAACCTCCCCAAAGCAGAAAGGAGGGATTTATTCCTGCCATCGCAGCGTTCCCTGGTCACCCTGTTGAGCTGGCAATAGAGGTTTTATTTAGAGTAACAGCAGTAAGAGAGAGAAGAAAATATCTTCTGATCAACAGACAGCTGTGACCCCCCGCCTTCATCAAACTGATGATCTCAGGTTGAGGATATTGTTACTTTGAATCATCATATTTTTTTTTATCCCCCAATGAGTTTGCCACAACAGAGGGTTTGCTTATGCTCATATCACAAGGTTGTGACGCAATTTTTGTCTCCCCCCTCCCAGCAAGAGTTAAAAGGGCATATAATTGTAGGGGCCCTAGCCGTGGACTTTAGAATTTGGGTGCAAATAATGATGATTAAAACACAAACAAAACAAAATAAAAACAGACATAACCCAACCTTCGTGCCTAGTGACTTAATGATAAAATATGCACAAGGCACAGCACAACATCCAGTTCACTACAGGTTGTGGTACAGCTGAGGGGTGGCCTCCAGATAACTATCAAAGGGGCAGGACCCCTCTAAGTCCTTAAACCTGTGGTTTTGTGTGACTGAAGTATGAGTGCTCTCGAGGATTGCGCAGGGGGTGATTTCAGCTGCACATGGGAAACCCTGGCAGAGAAGAGACTCATTCAGCTGCACAGAGATTTACAGAAAGAAGGCAAATAGAAAGGCAGGGTGGCTGCTTCAAGGCAGAAGCTTTCAGGGAGAAGTTTATTTTAATAGCTTAGCTGGAAATTCACTGGAAAAACAGCTCCATCAGCCCTGGTTAGGAAGAGTGAGGGCAGAGATTACGTTCCTCTGGCAGTCTGTCCCGCTGAAGCACCTGTGCTCGGGGTACAGACAAAGCATGGCCATGTCCCGCATCCGTTCCGCTTTATTCCTTCTGCAGCTAATGCAAAAGAAAAAAAGCCTCTAAGTCGGTCACACTGTGCGAAAGATCCCTTTGACGGACTTCAAACAGCCTGCTGAAGTCCTCTGCTGCACACGCAAGGCCAGGCTGCTTCCAGAGGAGACGTTGCAGGAGGGCAGAGGGATGAGCAGGGTACACTGCCCAGGTCAGGGACCACATCCACAGTCAGGGGAAAGGCTCCTTGTCTGCACAGCCGGCAGAAAACCAGCAAACCCCATGCCCAGGGAACTTGGCATAGCACCATCCTGGTGCATTCACAGGACAAAGCAGTCCTGCTTCTCTTGCAAACCACTTCTCTTCCACCTGCACACCTCTTCCCCTCTAAAAACACTCACCCTCAGGGCAACGCTGACCCATAACCCTGTTGTTTGGGGAGAGGAACCTCCCTACTTAAAGTGGGGCACTCTGGCATGAAACAGGGTTTGTCCTGTGAGCGGTGAACTGGGCTGGCACGTTTCACACGGGGAGCTGCTCTTTCTAGGTTTCACCCACACCAGGCTATTGTATTTCCATTTCGTAACACTTGCAAGGGAATACTCAAACAGGAGAGGGAAAGGAAAGATCCTCCCTGAACCCCATCTGCTCCTTTCAGAGCTTTGTCCCAGTCTGTTTGGCACTGAGCATTACTGCATCCTGTCCCGCCGTGTGCTGTCCTCTGGCTCTGAACTGGGGCAAAACTGCAGAGATTCAGGCACAATCAAAATGACATTTCACGGGAGTCGCTCTTAATGCTCTGTAATGCATTTCCTTAAATAGCCACACATTTCACCTAGAATTACTTGGTCTGATGACCTTTAAAAATATCCACTTTGGAAACAATTGGATACTGAATTTCAGCATTTGAAATCCTGGGATGAATGACCCTAACTGCACTTGTCATCCTCTTACCATTATGGGCCACCATCCTCCTGCTTCTCTCTTAAGTCCAGAGCAATACAAGCAACAAACATACCCCTCACCAATCCTGTTCTGGTTGGCAAGCGAATACTAAAGACCAGCAGATGGTTATTCAGACAAGTTCACATCTTATTGAGCCTGCAAAGGATTAACACACCCATGTTGTCACTCTGTGGTTCTCCTGTGAGCTGTAAGGGTTGTTTCAAAGACAGAAACTGCAAATGGTTGTTTCCAAGGGCACAGTACGCTTCATGATATATTATCAGATATTATATTCAGTCCACTGAAATGCTGAGGAGGTATTATGGTTAGTTTAAAATTCCTGTACCTTCTCAAGAACAAAAATAGGGAGAGGTGGCAACATGTCGTCGCTGTTTAGAGCAGTGGGAAACTTAAACCAGGAAATTTCTTGAGATTAGAAAGAGAAATTTCAACACTAATTGAAGTTCTGCAATTTTTAAACCTTTCTCTACAGCCTGTTCCTCTTCACTTCTTTTTCTCACACACATACTTTCTACCTCCAAAAATAAACAATTACTCAGTTGAAGCTGCACAAGGGGATCTCGTAGCCCCTTGTGAGTCGCTGATGTGGCCCGTTACACCAGTACCATATAAAGCAGTGGAGGCAGCAGATTTCTCCTGAAATATGCTTCAAGTTTCTCAACACCATGTGTCAATCCTACCACATCACCATCAAAATTTTTTCTTGGAAGTTTTTACCAGTGCCTTAAATCTAAAGGTGTCTTAGGCACCTTTAGAATTTCTTCTTAGGGCCATCTCACCACCACCTGCCCTAAGGATGACAGGGGAAATGGCACACACAAATGGTCCCTATGCCTTTAGCATGTAGATGTCTCACCCTGGCCACCCTCTGCACCTCAAAGATGGTGCAAGGGCAGTTGTACTGATATTAGAGCATCAGCAAGGGAAGCCAGGATTGTGCCAGCGGAGACAAGATATAGATAAACCAGCACTGAGAACAAAGCTAGAGAAGACATTTGAGCACTGGTTGCAGGAGGGATAAGATCAGGACTGTCATCCTTCTTTCATTCCTTTCCACTAGAAAACTGGTATTTCAGGACTCAAGAATACCAGGTGGGACATGACAGAACTACACTTGAGGTTTCATTTACATCTGTACCCTTGATGTACAGCACAGCTGACTCCATTTAACTGTGTATTTCCCCCATCTTACAACTTGCCTTGAAATTCGAGTCACAGCCTCTCCGTAACTTCCAGTCCGTTCATTCATTACCTTCTGGCAAAGAACTGCAGGTTAAGTTCCGTTTCCTTCATATCACTTACGGGCATGACGGCTACTTTGCTGGCAATTTTAACAGCTCGGAGTTAAAAATAAAGCACAGATACATTTGATCAGCTTCAGTTCAGGGAACGAACACTCAGAATATTGATTCTAAGCAGCGTTTAGCTAGCTGCAACAATTGCTCTGGTCTCTGACCAACTGGTCAGATCGATGTTTTTCTTCCTCAGAATCCCTTCTTTTCAAGGCATATTCGAGAGAGCTTTGAAGTTCCAGGGTTTTTCTCTGTCAGCATTGCTCCTGCTGCAAGTCAACATTAAGGCAACATAAAACTCTTACAATATACAACAGAAGACCTTGTTTTTCAGTGGAGACACGCATTTAAGGCAAATATGAAGATGAAGCTAGATTCTAATAGGCTCCCTTACAAAGAACAGTACTTTAATCTAGTAGCAGTCCCATTAAAGCCTTTGGGATTACTCCTGCAGTATGGTGATACTGGGAAGCAGCTCTGGGAAGTAACACCATGGGTGCAAGGAGGGTGCAAACAAGCTTTTACTACTGAGGATCTACTAGTTAGTCCTAACGATGGTTTGAATGTGGCTGGTTGCATCTTGCCTCACTGGTAGAGCAGAAGAGCTCTTTCAATTAGTTTTGAAAGGGAGTCAATTTAATCAGAATTTTGCAGAATACTTACATATAGACATTTACAGATTATGTAGTTTTGTGCTAAACCCCAAGTTTTTAGCCAGGATTCACTTACTCTTGCTATGGAAGCCTCTTGCTTTGAGGCAGCTTGTTCCCATAGGAACACAGTCACGGTGGCATCATGGAGACAGCTAAAACATTTCCAAAAACAGCCAGCAGAATAATTCTGCTATGTATTCCTTGTACTGCTCTAGTCTGAGCGTATGCATTATGTCCTATTATATCTAGCCAGAATTACATACCTGCAGGGCAAAGTGAAATATATATATATACACAAACACACGCACACGTTCATACATATAGAGAACCAAAATCTTGTTAATTCCTTTTAGTGTGTATTTGAACGATTTCCTTTTTTTTTCCCGTGAAGGGATGACTCAAAAACCAGCCACCTCCAAAGAGACTGCAGTAAATTAGAACTAAGCCACTTGTTTTTACTTCGGAAGAAGGAATTACTAGTGTGGCCAACTTCCCAACAGAGAGACCTGCAGGTGTACCAAATACGCACCAAATGCCACGCAAGGAGAGCTGCACCCTCCTGCCACATTGCCATTTCTTTCAGTTTGTTTTGTGGCCCCTAACTAAGTTTTATTTTGTAATAAATTTTAGAATGTATCTGACAGACTCTTTCCAGCTCTTATTTCTTCACAGCTTAATGGATTTATCCTTTCCTCGGGGCTCAAGGAGGCTTCAATTTTAGTCTTGTGATTTGAATGCCATCTCTCTTCCCTTACTTTCTTCTGCACTTGAATACTTCATTTATTTAAACAGCCTCATTGATCTCAACATGAAGATTATTACACCGAGGTGCTATTCAATTTGAGCGGAGACAGCAGAAGACTTTGGGTCTGTCTTGCCAGGGGATCGCCTTTCCGTTTATGTCATTTCCATTTGCTGCTTACAAAGCTTTCCTGCCAAAACATTCAGAGAAATGTATCCTGTTTAGACCAATTTTTAGCAGCTTTAATTTGTATCGGATTATGTAAAACATGCATGTGGCAAGTTACGGTTATTTTGGGTAGGGTTGAGCTGCTGGTTCCCTGAGATGACCAGACGGAAGGGTGCGGGTGCACATTTTATTTCTTCCCTCTGGCTGCCTGTTTTTCACATTGGCCTGTGATGAACGCTACCCGCTAAGGATCTCCCGAAGTTAAAAGGGCTCTGAAACCTTCCCTGAAATTTCAGAGTGAACCGAGTGCAGCACTCATGGGATATCACATTGCATGCAGACCAAAAAATGCTGTTGAGCTGAACGCAAAACCCCAGCTCCCACCGCCAAAAAGTTTTCTGTTTGCTTCCTTCATTCCCCTTGGAGTCACACTCCCTGAATTTAATATTTTCAAGAGGAGGAAAAAAAATCCTTTGAACTTTTTTTTTTTCTTCTTGGATATTAAACATTTCCAGTCGAGCTGAACTCATAGGAGAGCCTCTGAAGTGAAACACTCCACCAGCACGTCCCTCCGGGAATTTCAGATTCTATTTATTTAATGTTTTTACTCATTGAAGACCGTGTCTGAGAAGGTGTCAACAGCGTTTTCACTCTCACCCAGCTTCTCGGTCTGACTGTCCTGTGAACTGGAGGATTTTCCTACCCTCGGCAGCCAGCAAACTGAAGGACTTGCTTGCAATGAATGTTTCAGAAATCTGCAGCCTGCTTTAAAATTATCCCAAGACAATTAAAAATTAACAGACGCCATGATGAAAATGGATGTTCTTCCAGGCTTTCCTCTGAAATCTTAATGACCAGTGATTCCGTACTTGATTCCAAATTGTCTCAAAATGGTAAAGAACAGGATAAATCACAGCTGTCACTTAATTAAAACCTTTAAAAAGCTCTTTTTAGCAGCCAGTCATTCTGTTCTACTGCAGTTATAAGTTGCTTTTTATTTGCTTTTTATTTATGCTGCTGCTTAAGGAGATTTCCAGGCACACAGGACATGCGCCCATCCCTCATCTCAATACGTTACCTTATTATGATACTGCAAAAAAAAAAAAAAATATTCTGATTTCACAGAAGAAAATTGCAGCAAGACAAGGACAGAGACAGGGGTTGTTTCCTGTACAAGTGCCCACAGTTTTTGTTTTTCAAGGGAGGGAGGAGCTATATGGCCCTGTTCCCATTTAATCGCTCCAGTAAGGAGCCAACAACGGCCACATTCCAGTTGCAGTTCCGACATGGCCACCTTCCTTGTTTTGTCTGGTTATCCCACAAGCTCGCTGAGACACGAGGGAGCATTTATGCAGCACCCAGTAAAACAGAGCTCCCGTTTTAGTGTGGGTCTTTAAGGGATCTGATAGTATGCACAGTGAACAAGCAATGACAGTAACAACGAAAAACCTCCAAACCAGTTTAAGTTGAATGAGGAACTTTAAAAATTCAAGCACGAAAAAAAAAGCAAGGAGGAATTCAGGCTGGATGTGCAAGCCCTCAGTCCCACTGTGTGCATACATCAGACCTGAGGATGATATCTTTTCCTCCTGCAGCTCTTTCCCTCTCTATATCCAAACCAGCTGCTCTTTCCTCCACTCTGCTTGCCCGCTCTGCGCCCATGGTCCGGCAGCTGCCTCCACCATGCCCCAGAGCAGCTGGGAATGTCCCTCTCTGGGCTCCTCTAGGTCTGGGGACTGCATGTGCTCAGCCTGCTCAGCAAATGTGTAAAGCTGAGCTTTGCTCCATGAAGATACATCCCCACTGGCACTTTTAGCTGCTAGGCAGGAATAAGTCCCTAGATAGCATGTGCGAGCTATGATTCAAAGACTTAAAATTGGACAGAGGTGGGTGGATTTTGACAGAAAGGGCACCCCTGCATCCTTCCCCAGCCCCACCTCAGAGAGAGAAGCCTACCTCCTGAATTCTTGTCTCAGGACAGGGATGCTGGGGTATTTCAAAGGAAAGGTTGTAAGAATTTTTAACGTGGGTGAAGTGATGTGTTTTTCTTGGTCTTCCTCTTGGAGCTGGCATAACCATTTTGACCAAAGTTTTCCAAGAAATGTTTGTCCTGAATTGGATCTAGCATGGATCTAGCAATGGAAAATGTTAAGTATTCTTAATAAATGGCTGCTGCCACCAGCCTCACCTAAAGGTACTGTAAGCTGGAGTAATGATACAGATTCTGGTTTTGATCACCTAACTAGACAGCTGTAATTTCTCCAAGGGACAAACAACTATCAAATTGGCCCTACTGCCCATATGTGAGCTACCGGCCTACTGAAGAGCTCAGGAACCTTTCAACGCACACACAAACACCACGCATGCTGCATCTCTGACATCCAACATAACCGGCAGGTTGGGCGCCCTGACCATCCACACCCCAGCTGATCTGCAGAGACACCGTTTCATCTTTGCTGAGGGCCATCTGCTTCTGTACACCCTGCCCCACAGCCATCCATGCTGCTCCAACCACGGTGTTAGGGGGTCACATGTCTCTCCCGCTTTCCCACTGCCATATATTAATTTGGTTTTACGTTGACTGGCTGATTTTGGCACCTACCCTACAACGATGCAAGCAAACAAAGTTAGGTTCTTCCTAAAGAGGAAAGTGTGGACCCACACATATCCAAGGAATGCTGCTCTTCATGCAAGGTGACGCTCATGTTAGTGTCAAGCTTTTACGTTTCAATTAGCAAAGGTGGCCCTCGACAAGTAAAACACTCAGGATCCTGAAAAATCACCAATGGGAAGGACGAGTACTTAGCATTTCTGAGAATCAGGCTAAATTTACAACAGACTGAAGGTTAGGGCCTGGCACCAACACAGGCCTTGCTATCCAGATGCAGTATTAGTCTTTTGTAAAGAATTTGTACTGTCTTTATCCAATTTCCATTCTTAACTGCGGCTTTCAACGAAATGTGTTCAAACTCCCTCTACTTTTTTTTTCTGCCAGACAGTCCTTCTAAGCAGAAGGACTATTAAATTCATATTCCAAGTCTTTCTCCAAAAGTTAGAACGGCTTTGCTCTTTTGAAGTGCGACTCTCTTCTGAGAAGGGACTCTGGGAAGAAAAGAAAAAAGCGTTCATAAAGATTGCACATTTCTTGCTTCTCCAAAATCTCGCACAGCAAGGGTGCTCACAGGCTACGGGAAATCAGCCTGACTTTTGGGATCTGACAGCGATATCCATACCCACCAGTAATAACGATCTGTTCTCAACTAGAGGAGCACAGAAGCGTTATCTCCAGACTACATCTTTGCTGTGCTTTGCGTAACAGCATTACCTGGCTGATCCTGACCGTCAGAAAGCAAGCCTGTCAAAATTACAAGAGACAATTGCATTTACTTTTTCTTCCCCTAGCTGCCTCAGTCCTGCAGCTCTAACAAGCACCGGTGACAATAAGAAGCTTGTTTTTGTCGCTAAAGCAGGCAAACACTGTGCTGAGGCCACTGAAGAGCTGGCCTGGTGACTCACGCTGGTGACTCAAGACCGGTTATTCCTGCGGAGTTCACTCGCAGTATAATAAAAATCTTGCTTCTAACTCAACTTCCAGATGAAGTCTTCAATTCACCTGCAAAGATCTTTTTAAGCTTGACTGGCAAGCCTCTCAGGAGCCCCGCTTAAGCTCCAAGGTCTGTGGCCTTTCAGACTGGCTCTTCACGTCCTCCTGCCCGCACACTTGCATTGCAGCAGGACTGCCCTCACACAAGGTAAAGTAAACCCAAGACAACATAGAATTATAGAATGGTTAGAGTTGGAAGGAACCTTCAAAGGTCGTTTAGTCCAACCCCCCTGCAAGAAGCAGAGACATCTCCAACCAGATCAGATTGCTCAGAGCCTCATCCAGCCTGGCCTTGAATGTTTCCAGGGATGGGGCATCCACCACCTCTCTGGGCAACCTTTTCCAGTGTTCTACAACTGACATGTAAACATGAGGCTTCCACACTTGCGTTAGCTCTCCTCTGAAGGCAGACACCCAGAGGCACCGATTCTCCAGTCTCATTTCTCCAACTGGTAAATTGGTGAGCTTTCACTTTCGTCCAAATCCCTTCCATCTTCTGCGATCTCTTTAAAGCCAGCCTCTCCACTCACCTGGGTTAATGGGCCCCCCAAATTCCATGTTGTCTCTGAACACCCACAACCGGTGAGTCTCTCTTCCAGCTCTTGGTGCACTGGGTGAAAAAGCCATTGTGCTCTACCACTCCTGTTACGACTTGTCATCCAACCGCTTACATAAGCCTGTGACCTCTGAAATAAAAACATTTGCTTGTACTTGGGTAGAGCTGGTTGGTTGGAAGAGAACTCGGAGAGGGAAATGATTGAAAAAACAGTTGCAGAAGCAAGCTTCCAGAATATGTCTTTTTGGTTTTCCTTTCAACTTTGCTATTTCCTCCAGTCAACCACTGGTTCCCCATCAAAGAAAAAAAGTTTCAACCGGCAAAGTCAATTTGTTTAACACTTCCACATATCCTTCAGCAGACAGGACTACTATAGCACAAGTAATTGTCTACAGTTTTCCTAAGCACAGATCAAAAGGACACAAGTAACTGGAAGAAATATTCACCTTAGGTTGTGCACATTCATTTAAATTTGCTACTAAAGGTATAAATAGGTCTAGAGAAGCTGGTACTTCTAATGAGCCAATTATCTTTGTACTGTGGTACCCCACTCGTTATCAAAAATAGCTTCACTTCAGACTGAAAAAAGTCATGCTTTCCTTCTTGTATGTGGCTTTCTCAAATGGGTTTATTCTCACATGCGGTGGAAGGGATGTTTTAACCCACCTTCAACAAGATTTTTGGAAAAGGCAGTCTGTGTGCACACAGGACCCTCAGGGGTGGCTGTGCATCTGGCTGAACGAACCAGGCTAGCAAAGACCTACAATTTATCCCCACCCCTCTGACTTTGATGCAAGGAGTTGTGATAAGCTTAACCATCCACATGAGCATTCCCCATCTCAGACAGAGTATTGTAAAAATCAGGTGCCAAAAAGCATCTGGACACACATGTGGAGAAGGAGAGGGCAACACTTTCCTCTGGGACAGCTCTAGAGTAGAGACTGTGGCTCACATTAAAATAATGCTTACAACAGAGAGTGATTTATGCCACCACAAGCGTAATTTTGTGAAAGGAGTGTACACTTCTGCACTCATAAAAATTGTCCAGAATTAGACCTACCTCTGGAACCCCACCTGGCATTTTGGCAGTGGTTCTCTTTCCCAGACCTGTCTCTCGTGAAAGGCTGGATTTGGAAAATAACGCTCCAGAACTCAGTTGCCATAGCAAGCTTTTGAGCTCCAGAGAAAAGTACACACTGTGGCTGCTTTCCCTCAGAAATGCAAGAGGAAAAAAAAAATCCCTTTAATGTGGGATGTCTGATTTTCATGGTATCTCTGCCATCTAGTAGCAGTCCTTGGACCAGAGGTCAGCATCCAGGGAATGACCATCAGGCTATGGAGCTGTGACACTTCTCTGTGGCCCAGAAGCCCTCCTCCAAAAAGTCCTGAATTCTTTTAAAAGCAGCTGTCTCAAAAAGAGCATGGAACTCCTCCATGGGAGCCAAGTGCATCATTGCCTCAACACCAGACATCCCACTGGTTCCCACCGCAGGGATGGGGCCTCCGGTCAAAAACAGGAGTTGCTTGCCCCATCAAAGGAAGGTGGCAGGCCTGCAATTCCTTGGTCTTCCTCTCCAAAACAGAAGTTCGAAGGACACTTTTCAACTAGGGGGGTACAGAGCATCTTCCTAGCAGACAAGAGATGCCAGCTGGACTCTTCTCTGGGGGGGTGAGTGTAGGACTTCCCACTCAAATGCTCCATCCCTGAAGTGCCACAGAGACAGGCGCACCAGTGCCCTCTGTTAGGAAAGACAAGCATCAACTTAAACCTCAAGAGAGCAGCCTGAAATGAGAATGTCCATACCTCTCTAAGAAGGTGGGATCTGGGAAACATCCCCTTCCTCCATCATTTCCCCTTCCCTTGCTCAGCACTTCCTGCTCAGGATGCAGCATTCTTACCATGTAAGGAGCCCACCCCAGGGACGTGGGGCCTTAAAGTTCATGTTTTGTGGCACTCAGCGTCAGTAAAGGTCAAACTTTCAGAAAGCAATCTGAGTCACAGAGCTCAATTCTGAAGTCATTGAATGCTCAAAAGATCAGTTTTGAGAGCAACGCAAACCTGGGTCCATAGCTTCCTCCAACAATAGGATTAGGTCCCCCTCTCTGACCAACCAATCTTGGGTTTTGTTTTTTTTAATCAAATTAGCAAACTTTTGATTAAATTGTAGGGGGCACTACAATATTTGGGATGACTATAAATCATCCACCAACTATAACTGGAATATAATACAAGTCATTGTAACGCTTTACGAAGAAGGCGCACGTTGCTATCTTGCAACAACCATATGTTCTGCTGTTTGTGTGTATCTGTTATCCAACCCTTACATAAGCTGTTGATGAAATTATCATCACAGGACAAGAACACTTGTAGCACGGTTGAGTTGATCAAAATAAAGTAATGAAGAAATGAAGGAGCTTTTACGCTGAGGCGGGACTGGCTGCTCACCCTCCCCAGCCGCAGCTGCCAGAGGAGGGACAACAGCCACCCCTTGGGAAAAGACAGAGGAATATTGGGTCTCAGCCCAAATTCTGGGGCTTGGGCTGTAGACAGGAGGACAAACGAAATGCCTGCGCTTTCTCAGGTGCAGGGGAGAGGGAAGGGCTGAGGAGGGGGCTGCGGGAAGGGGGCTGCTTTAACGGTTTAGGGCACTTGTGAGATGTTGCACAGACAGACGGACGGACACGCACGCCTTGCACAGCAGTGGGACGCCGGTGCGAGCTGGGGCAGGCCAGGCTCGCCGCACCGGGGGTCGCGCCACCGGCAGCTCCGGGGGCTCCCCCCCCCCCTCCACATCACACCCGCTTCTCCTCACCCTGCCCCGTGGCACTGGTTCCCACTCGGGTCCCTTCCCACCCATGGCCCGGTGAGAGCCCGGTGCCGCTCCTGCAGCCGCGGGAGGGGCCGGGCCGCAGCCCCCAAGCCGGGTGCTGCCGGTGTCAGTCTCCGAGGGCCATGTGCCGTGTACTACGGGCACAGACTCCACCTTCCGCGACTCCCGCCCGCCCCCACGCATCCAGGAAGGGAAAAAGAGGAGGAGGAGGAGGAAAAGAAGGAG